>LPNX011147377.1:35365-201662 GCA_001517045.1 Pseudotsuga menziesii
TACGTGTATGATACCTCAATGGATAGAAGATTCATTGGTGAATTTATCGGTATCAACTCCGCTCAGTTATGTGCTAGGAATGGCAGGGTTTACACCTCTGCAAGGCACAGGAAATTTTCCATTTGTTTGAATGAGGGCTAAGTCTGTTTTTTTAAGCCCTCGACCGAGGTATTTAAATACCTCGACCGAGGTATTTAGATACCTCGGTCGAGGGCTTAACAAGCCCTCGGTCGAGATATTAAGACCTCAGTCGAGGGCTTAACAAGCCCTCGACCGAGGTGCGTTTTTCTATTTTTGCCGAAATTCACTTGCCAAAAAGTGTTACCCAGGTCCGTGGATTGACCCTATAATACATATACAAATATTGAAAATCCCTATGGATGAATCCTCATGTTGCTCATGATAGCATGCAATAGCCTAAGCCACTCGACGGAGTAGGTTGGAAAACCGTCCAGAAACCCCTACAATATGGCACTGATAACACCTGAGTAGGTAATCGGTAGTCATGCTAGGAATCCCTACAGTTAAACGTTGTAGGTTCTCCTCAAGATCTCTGAGCTCTTCATCGGCCTTAGAAAGATAAATCATCATATCCCTGGTACCTTCCCACCTCGCAATGGGTGACATCCCAGCTGGGCGTACATGCCCAATGTCTGCATGAAAATATTTTCATTTATATCAGTACTATAAAATAAAAATGAAATAAACTGCAAAAATTAAAAACATAGTGGGTAATGTATTTTCTTACTGTGTTCATCCCATTCCTCCCCCTCAGGTAATGCGAGCTCTGGGTCATCCCGAAAGTCTTCCCCCTCGTAGGCATAGTCCTCAACCATCAGTAACTGACCTCTCAACCAGCAAAATAAGGTGGACCTGTAAATGACTTTGGGTCCCCCGCCAGCATGGCGAGCCACAATATAAACCTACCCGAGCATCCTAGGATCCTTGGGATCCAGTCTGCTCACAGTCACCTATGGCCTTATATGGGGCACCCACTGTAGAATAAAAGACACCACCACTGCTCCATAGCCAAACTGCTTAAGAGTTCCTGACTTGAATTTGTCCAATTGATTCTTGAGACTTACCAACATGCCTTCACACCAATTGAATACTGTGGGCTCCATGCACTCTAGGGAGATGAGAAGACCTAGTTTCGGCCACCTTTCCAATCATGTACACAACAGTTCTCAAAGGATGATCCACTATAGACTGGATACATAATTTCCCAGACTGATATTTTGTACCCAATGCACAGTATTGGTCAATCAATTCATCCAAGGAAGTCTCCCCTCCTTGTGCCCAAGATAAAACTACTGGCCTTCCTCTCGTAGACAAACCAGTCATGAAATATATGTCCTCAATCTCTATGGGTAGAGTGTGGACCCAAAACACAAAGTGTCGTTGTTTAGGGTCCCACATGTTTATGATGTATTCCAGTAGGTGGACATATGATTTCATGCCTGGCACTCAAAAGTACTTCAAGAGCCCGCAATTCTGTAAAGCTTCTACAGTGGTTGGGTTATTGACGACCTGGAAGTCTAGAACATCATGTTCTTGTTCTTTCCAAATAACCATGATGTAAACCTATATTGCACCTCCAACACACAAAATTTATATTAGATATCACATCATGGCTGAAGGGAAAAGCATTTAAAAGATATCTTTTAAATAATGTAGAAGGAAAAAATTAATTTATGGATGGGATAGGGTTTATTTGTGTCCATATAAAGGGGCAGCGGTGCCTTTCGGTTTATTTGAAAAATATGGAGAAATATTTCTTGTTTTAAAAATTCTACAAAAGGATGCTAGCCTTGTTATAGATAACTTGAAACTTCTCAAAACAAAAATATCAGACTTAAAAATGGTCAGACCAGAAGTACCAAAATATTCTTGTCATCCTAAAACTCAACAAAACGAAATTCCTAGGATAGAGGACCAACATGGGGAAAATGTATTCCAATCTATATGTGAAATATGGTTCAATGCTAAGTATGGTTTAGATATGAAGTTTTATTATGATCAACTACCAATACTATAGAATTCCCTATCTATAGTACATGAAATGTTGACCTTGCACCATTGACAAATATAAATTGCAAATCCAGAAGGGAAATAATTATGACAATCCACTCATGGTGAGCATGGGGAGAAACTCATAAGTCAATACTAAAGAATACTATTAGTTGGGTAGAATTGGCCCTTAGATTGACTCGGGGATTCATTATAAATTTAGAAATATAGCTCTGATGACTACTAGATCAATCCAAGATTGATATCATAAATGATGAAAAACCAGTTGCAAAGTTGTATAGAGCAATTGTTCATGAATTTTATGGATATGTACCTTTAGATGAGGAATTCTATGCAAATATTTTTATGTCTAAAACTCGATATTATATAAGAAAAATCTTGGAGTACTTGTGCACAATACAATTCTTCCATATAAAAGTTTTGATCTAAATAATGCTGCTTATCTAAGACATTTATTGGAATTAATGCCTGGTATAATTCTAGATATAGTTAGAGAAAGGATTCGAGTTGAAGCATTTGATATTGAATATTTATCTCTAGAAACTCTACATGAAATAATTGTCAAACCGCTACAACATGCATGTCTCAGAAGAAAGATAACCAAGTTCAATAAGAAGCAACCTAGATTTAATAAAGAAGGTTGTAATGTTTTTCAGAGACATGCCATTTTGGTTATTAGAATAATAAAATGAAACAAAGTTCAAAATGTGGTAAGCATTGCAATTGTTGACATTGTTCTAAAATATACAAGACCTTCACCATATATAATAAGCCAAGGAGGTTCTCTAAAGTATAAAATTGAGCACATAGATTTGTGGACCAACACACAAATCACAAAATAGATCAGACAATTTTACTCAGAATTGAAGAAGGAAACAGTGCCAAAACAATGTTTTGAAGCTATGAATGCTTTCATTAATCAAAATTAATTGGATAATACTTACAATGTAATACACTAGTATTAATAACCAGTCAATTCGAATGCATGAGAGAGAAATTCGAATTGAGTGACTCTACCTAATTGCATGGCTAACCAAACTTGTATAAATCACTATCGAAGTCCAACATATCAACTCCCACACATCCAACAACTCAATCAATTAGTTATAGCTAGTTAACTCAGTGCAACTGAGTGTGGTAGGTGGGAAAAGGTGCATACTCCACATGCATCCATGCATTGCTAGCGCTAGCTAACTGATTGTGAACTAACTGAAAGTAACTTGAAGCTAACTAAGACTAACTAGTACTAACTCCAACTAACTGAAGTAGGTTGGTGTCGGGACTCCCAGTGGCTCCTAAAATGTAGGGATTGGTCTAGGAGGCACCCAAATTGATGCATGCACATGAAATAAGTGGAAGTTAACCTATAGGAGTGTTCCCCACACTCCACTTGCTGGTACATGTGGCCCCATTAGGTCAAATGGACCCAATAGTACTAGTGGACCCAATTAATGACTAAATTGACTCTAAGTGACTGACCAAATTGGACAAGGGAGGATTATAATCCTAAAACCCCCCTTGAATATTAACTTGGACAATGTGGGACCTGGTAAATAAGACTAAAGGTCACCCATTACATCTAAAATGAAAAAAATTAATTGCTCAATATAACCAAGGAAATGGGGAAAAACCTCATGGGAAAAATACCCCCCCCTCAAACTAAGCAGGTAAAATCAGGATCAATCTATTCTTCTGTGCATAGGTACCCTGGGGCCTGGCATGTGAACTTCTCCATACAAACTAAATAATTATGTTTGTAGGAATCTTAATATTTGGAAGAAGAATAATGTGCTCAACCGAATCAAGAACATAGACAGCTGCTGGATGAAAACTGGACCCATGTAGAGCAACTGAAATCAACTAATATAAGAGAAAAAGTGCTTGAGGATTCAAACCATGTAAGGAAAACTCAAGAAAATGATATGTTGCAGCCTTTAGTAGCAAAACATGTGTGGTAAAATCAGCCCCAAGTGTTAGGAGCAAGTGTCCAGGCGGATGTAGAATGTTTTCCTCTTTACCAGTTCTGTGGGGAGATGAGTATGTGACAAAAGGTAGAGAAGCCCTGGGACTGTGGAGAGAGAATTCTTGAGCTCCATAATCTGATATAGCTTTATAAATAACTAATGATACACAAAATAAAATATCATCAAACTCACAAGAGGAAACTAACACCAAATCCCCAGCCGCAAATTTGAAGAAGACTTGTGGTACTTGATTTTTCACATCGAAATTGGTGAGAGCAGCTACAAGCATGAATGAAATATTATGAAATTTGAACCAAATAATATCAAATCAGATGAAAATAATATCATATAATATCCAAATAATTCCAAATCAGATCCAAAATTGTGGAATGAAATCAAATCCCCAGCAACAATTTTGAAGGAGACTTGCGGTACTTGTTTCTTCACACTAAAATTGATGAGAATAGCTAGAAGCAGTACTGAAATCTTATGAACCTGAAATATTGAACCAAGTAATATCATATCAGATCCAAATGAGATCATATCAGATCCAAATAATTTCATATCATATCCAAAATTATGGTCCACCAAGACGGTAGATTCACAGTTTTCTCTTTCTTCAAAATTATGAATATTGGTGCATGCAATCATGTAGGAATTTGCTGGAATATCTAGATCAAGGAGAATGAATGGATCACTCCTAAAATCTGATATTTTTTCCAAAATATCCAAGGTATTACTTATCTGCACACCAGCAACAATATTAGAGGGAGAGAAATCAAATTCCTCTTCACTTTCGGAAGTAAATATTGGAAAAAAATTCACAAAATTTAAGGGAGAAACACTGGAGAATGTTTGCATAGAAGTGCAGCAGTGTTTTTCTTGAATATTAGAGATTCAAATGTATTATTATGTATCATCCATATGAGAATATGAGATATCAGAGATCTCATAAACTTCTGGAGCATCAGGAGAGGAGTCACTTCAAGGAGACTTTCTTCAATTTGAATTGACTATGTAGAAGATTATGCTTCTTCTTCATCTTGAGCAACTTCATCAGAGAGATTAGAGGCCGAGAATTTTGGATCAAGAAATCTTGTGGTGCTGGGTGTGCTCTCCAAAGTGCTATTTTTATCCTCACTATGCTTTCCAAAGGTTCTGTCCTATTTTGTCTAGAGATCCTTTGGGTATTCAATACATTTAGTGAGGTAGCGCAAGCTAGGAGAAAGGGAAAACCTATTGATCCAAAAGCTACATCACCGTCATTTATCCAGTCATTCTCATTCTCATATGACTCTTTACCAAGTCCAATAGACACCTCAAAGATATCTTGTCTCTTCAGAGATGTAATCATCTTCAACTTCCATTCTGAATAGCTTGTGAATGGGGTGAGAAGAGGAACTGATGAATCCATTCGAAGTTGTACTTGTAAAAACTAAAAAAGGGAACCGTAAGGTCATACAACCTACAATTTTCAATTTTCATCACGCCCAGCTTAGTTAATCAAGCAATCTTGATCAACAATTCCTTTGCTTAGGATTTCTATGGTAAACTTACCGCTTCTGGTGCAAAGCTAGAAGGAGCAATTTTGCTCAAAGTAAATTTGATCCAGTAGAAGATCTGTATAAAGGAGAAGTGCCTTGTCCTATTGAGGCTCTGATACTATATAAAATTGAGCACACAGATCTATGGACCAACACACAACTCATAAATTAGATCAGACAATTTTACTCAGAATTGAAGAATGAAACAATGCAAAAACTGGCTTGCAGCTGTGAATGCTTTCATTAACCAAAAGTAATTGGATAATAATTACAATGTAATACACTGGTATTAATAACTAGTCAATTTGAATGCATGAGAGAGGAATTTTAATTGATTGACTCTACCTAATTGTATGGCTAACCGAACTTGTATAAAACACTATCGGAGTCCAACAAATCAACTCCTAGATGTCCAACAACTCAATCAATCAGTGATAGCTAGTTAGTTAACTCAGTGCAACTGAGTGTGGTAGGTGGTAAAAGGTTCCTAATCCACATGCATCCATGCATTGCTAGTGCTAGCTAACTGATTGTGAACTAACTAAAAGTAACTGGAAGCCAGCTAAGACTAACTAGTACTAACTCCAACTAATTGAAGTAGGTTGGTTCTGGGACTCCCAGTGGCTCCTAAAATGTAGGGATTGGTCTAGGAGGCACCCAAAATGATGCATGCACATGTAGTGACTGGAATTTAACCTCTAGTAGTGTTCCACACACTCCAGTGACTGGTACATGTGGCCCCATTAGGTCAAGTGGACCCAATTAATGACTAAATTGACTCTAGGTGACTGACAAAATTAGACAAGGGAGGATTATAATCCCAACATAAAGAATCTCCTGATAATCCAAGACATACATATTTCAAAATACGTTCTTCTCCTCTATAAAGAAATCCAAGTGTTGTATTTCCCACAAGCCTTTCCATTGGGAAAATTGGTGCCTTAGAAGAATGCAGAATAAATTGATGGATTTGTTTCAAGCCTACTACGATCTTTAATACTGCGTTCAAGTATCAGAGCCTCACTCTAATGGTGAATATCTTTTTGGTAACCAATGACATATCTTCTGGATCTGATCTAGATCCACCTCCTGTAAATAAATGTGAGTATGATTCCTCCTTTGATTCCTCCCTTACTACAGTTGATTTCTTGTTTATTGATAATTTACCCATCCATGGACTATCTATGAAAATGATGAGTTTTGTTCCTGATATCCTTGAAATCCAACAATCTATTTCCACTTCTAAAACCAAATTAGGTGCTCAGCTTCCTCCCTCTTAATATTGTAGTAAATTGCATCTCCAATATCAAATTTCTCGTATCGAGCATCAACTCCACTCTCTCACACAACCCAAAATGGTAGATTATACCATTTCCATCCTCTTTATGCTCTTAAAACTCTTGAAGCTCATAAGCCTCGGACTTTGGAGACTTTGGAAATATTAGATCCTACTCCTAGAGGGAATATTTATCAACTAAAACAGCAACTAAGAAGTTACCAAAGTCGCCTCTATTTCTGCACCAAAGGCCAAGCTATGAAAATATTAACATGTCAACCTCTATATTATTCCATAAAGAAGAAGGATAAACAAAAGTTGTAGAAGTTCATACTAGAGAAATATGCACAAATCTGACAAAAGAAGGATCTTTGTGAATTAATTTCTCAATATCATTGTGTTAGAGTTTAGAATACCATATGTTTCAGATGGACACTCTAGCCATCATCAAGGGTAAGAAGCTCTAATAAGTTGAAAAGATTGAAGGCAAGTTAGTTATATAAATAAGAGGGAAGAAAAAATCCCTTAGGACTAGGTCTATATGAAATAGTGAAGAGTGAAATGAAGATTTTTAAGTTTTGAAATTGGGAATTAATACGAGAAAAATAGGGAGATGATTAATTCAGTAATAACTTGCCTCAAAAAAAGAAGAAATTTAACTTAATGAAACAAATTAGAGTTTTATTTTTAAATGTGTAATATAAAAAAGAGAGGTTTATAATATTTTTTATAATAAAATAAAACTAAACATATAAAAGAAAAGAAATCAATGATAATATTTTGAGAAATAAAATAAAGGAAGGTTTAGTTAAAAAACAAAAATGAATGTATATAAATAATATTAAGGTTAGGAGGACTAGGAGGACCAACGATGTGATGTGATGTGATATATAATAAGAATAAGAATAAGAATAATGATGATGATGATGATGATGATGTAAAATGTGTTAGGGGTTGCAACTTGCAATTAATAATCATAATAGGAGCTGAGTATGAGAAATTATAAATAACATTTTCACAATTTAAAAATAATGTAATAAGGAATTTGGTAAAAAAATGTTGCATGTAGTTTCTTATAATCCTTTCTTATTTGACTTGATTATTTATTAAATTAATTTTAAATTTTCAAAATGTTATTTATAATTTTGTATAGACTGTTTCATTTTGAAAATTAAAAAGAAATAAGGAAGTTTGGTAAAACAAATCCATAAAAAAAATTGTAATCTTTTATTGATATATAAAAGGTTACATTGTTTAGATGATTATGATGTCAACACAATACATCACACGAAAAACCATAAAACTGATCCCAAATGTCTATCTTTAAAATGTCCTTCAAAAAACAAGTTACACATCCAAGCACTTTATCAAGCAGTAGATTCATATTTGCTTTAGTCACGGGGGACTCACCTTGTTGAGCAATATCTTATCGCGTTCATTCATAAAGGGGGATTTTTAATTGTGAACAATAAGGTCAATATATTGTAGGTATTGGGGGGGAGACAATAGGGTATGGGGGTTTATAGGTATTGGTCAGAATAAAAAGGGCTTTCCAGTAAAATTAGGGAAAATATCATAAAAATAGGGGGTTTTTAATGCGAAACATGTGTTGGGAGGGGGGATCAACAAAAGGATTTTTGGAGGTAATTATCAATATCTAGTGAAATTAGGGGTATTCTTTAATATAACATGAAAAAAGGAAATATGACATGGTTTCACTGAGGGAAGACCCCATGGCTTCTAGTATGCATATAGCTTAGTATGCAATATCTCAGAACTAAATTGGAATCAAGACACATTCCATATGCAGGTAGAGACATGTTCAGATAAACAAATCTGAAACTAATACATTAACCCCACATGAAATCCAAAAAAAAGAAACAGAAATAAATTCTGCATCCAATCCATATAAAAAATTCAACCTGAATTTGTCTCAACAATGAAGAAATCCAAGCAGATTTAAAAAGTATGTAATTTATCTTTTATAACTGAATTTGTCTTTTATAACTGAATTTTTAAACTTAGATATTCCATGTACCTTCCTACAAGATAGTTCTAGCTTTAGCTAATTCATCTGCCAAGACATTCCTTTCCATATATATATGCTTGATTTCCATCTATTCTATTTTCTCAATAAAATTATGAGCCTCGTTCAACGTAGGAATCAAAAGGATACTGTGAATCCTATAATGGGTTGTTATCCACTTTATGAAAGCAACTTAATAGCACTAAGCTTAATGAAATTGTTTATGCCTTCACCAAGTCTAACTTTAAATTTGAACCAGTGATATTCAGAGATTAAAATAACTCCACCTGCACCACAAAATATCTGATCCCCTATAGCTGCTCCGTCAAAAGATCCCAATGGAAAATTTCTATCAATAACTTCCTTAACAACTAATCTAGTTTTGATAATAATATTATCTCGTGGAATGGATCTCATGGTCCCCAAAATTTGAATTACACATTGAATGGGAAATATAAATTTATCCTCAAAACAACAAGGATTTCTGGGTATCCAAATATACCATGGAACTATCAAAGGGAGAGATATATAATCATTTACCTCCTCCTTAGAGGTCCAGTGTTTTAGTCTTAACTCCACATAATCACATTCCCACTGATTTTTTATTTGTATTTTTCTATCAATTTCAAACCAGACATATTTTGTATAATTTCACTCCACACTCAAATGAAAATTAGATTCCTCGGCCTCCTTGCACAAATAACACCTTCTAGAACTTTCCCTTCCTTTTCTACGCAGAATGTCCCATGTTAGATATTTTTTTGAAAGTAAAATCCACATAAAAATATTAGTCTTCAAAGGACATTTGAATTTCCAAAACTCCCTACACCACCATATTTTCTCTCAATCTTCCCTTTCCTTAATCATCTTAGAGTAACCTTTTTTTGGAGAGTAAATACCAGTTTTAGAGTAGATCCAAACTAGCTCATCCTCATTCTTGTATAAGGTTATGTTATTAGATTTTAGAATAGAAATGTAGGCCTTCCATAAATGACCATCATATGGATCCACCGAACCAACATTATCAGATGAGATCCAACCTTGTCCCAGAAAAGTTGAGTTCCTAGGATCAACAATATATATCATTCAGAAATAAAATACCATGACTATTATATCTATCAATAATGTGTTGTGGCAGTAAGTGTCTCCATTTTCATTCTACCCAAGGATCACTATCAATTCTAACAGCAGACCTATTCCCGATCTTCCAAATTAGACCAGCTCCAATCAACTCAAATCACTGAATCACCGCTTTCCAGCAAATAGATATGTTCCTATGTCCTTTAGAAGAACATCTTATCCATTCTAGTAAATATTTAGGATGAATATACTTCTGCACGACGATCGGAACCCATAAACCTTAGCCATGAATAATATTCCAAAAACTTTTTGTAATAAGGAATTTTGAGAAAATAATAGGAATTTGTAATTCCCATCCGCCATAACTCTTAGGTCGATACAAAATTTTCAAAGATATCCAAGCTAAACCTTGATTCTATTGACTAACAAACTATAAGATTTTAAAACAAATATTCTTTATTTTCTCGATAATTTCTAAAGGAATAAAAAAATCCATCCAATATATAACAATTTGTGAGAATTGATTCACAACTGGATCTAGAAGCTAGAGAAACTCTCACAATTCGCTCTAGTTTGCAAAACAAGCACAAAATAGCTGAAATGACTGAAATTGCATTCACAAATGAAGTTAATGGTGGATATTATTAACACTTTATAACATGTAAATATGTTAGAACAGATATATATTACATTTGGGGAAAACCGTGAAGCTTAGGCAGCCATTTGGGAGTGCACAAGTGTCATGACTAGATTTGACCTCCATCCCCCTAGGTGGACCAATTATCTCTCGAATCACACCAACTGGTCACGAAAAATAGTGTGAAATTTGGTGTGGAATAATGGAGCATAAATGGGTCTATAACAGGAGTGAGTGAGAAAACAGAGGTGTGGGAGTGGCTCAAGATAAACAATAAATGCACGAAGAGGGCCAAAATTGTCTAAAAACATCACTAGCGCCCCTAGTAAAACTAGATTCCATAAAAAGAGGAAGGGAAGAGCCTCAAGGAACCAAGGTTAATTAATGAAGGTGAAAATGTTCCAGGTTGACCAAGATAGGGTGCTGGTGTGTGTGTGAATGGGCCAACATAACAAGTTAACTTGCTAGACAAATTTCCCTAAGGATGAACCATAGTAATCAATGCATAGAAGAAAAAGAATTGGTCTAAGGTCCAAACTAAGGTAATAAGGATTGAATATTGTTCTAACACCCCCCCTTAAGTTAGAATTAGTACAAATTAACCAAAAATATCATGGATTCCTTGGAAAAAAAGGCTCAAGTCACCTCATACAACATAAAATTTTATTTGTCCATGAAAACAAGGAAAAGAGGAAAACCACATGGGAAAAAAACCTCTCCTCAAAAATTGGACATGTAGGAAAAAATATAAAGTTGAATGGAAACCATCACCATGTATCACTCACTCCAACCATTTATCTCAAGTAATTGAAGTTCTTCTCTATGAAGCACTTGGTGAAAATATCAACAGTTTGCTCAGTAGAATGGCAATACTGCAAGGATATCATCTGATTATGCACCAAGCCCTGAATGTAGTGGATGTGAATCCATGTGTGTTTGGTCATCTGTCTCTATACTAGATCTATGGAAATATTTATTTTACTTTTATTTTCACACCAAATGACAATGGGTGAATTAAGTGCAACACCAAGTTCCCGAAGAATGCCTTGCAACCACACACATTGTGTAGTTACATTCACTGCTCCTCTGTACTCGACCTATTCTGAAGAAAAGGAAATAGTGTGATGTTTTGTTATTGACCAGCATATGGGATCATTGGACAGAATGAATGCAAAACCTGAATTTTACCTTCTATCATTGGGATAGCCAACCCAATTAGAATAGAAAAATCCAACTAGTTGTAGTGGAGAACTAGCAGCATAGTGTACCTTGAAGTTCCTGGTGCCTTGTACATACTAAAGGATCCTATTGGATTCCTTCCAATTTATATTATGAGGATTCTTCATATATATAGCTACAACACCTACAACATATGCTAAATCAGGTCTAGAATGAGTAACATACAACAAACTCCCGTCTAGTTTCCTATACAATGAGCAATCCACCAATGGAGTCGTCTTCACCTAGTTTGATACCATAAAGGAATGGGAACTTGGATGCCTTAAATTCATCCATGTTAAAATTCAATAACAGGTCTGAAGCATAATTTTGTTGGATGGCCTTGATCCCTGCTTCATATTGAACAATTTCCAAACCAAGAAATTGTTTCAACAAGCCTAGATCAGTCATTGAAAATTCACTGTGAAAAGATGCTTTAATTGACCCAATTTATTTGTTACATGTACTTATAATCAAAATTCCATTAATATACAGTACAATTACATTAGGATAAGACTTTCATCTAAAAAATCCAAGTGAAAGCATAAATTTGTCCATATTGGACACCAAGCCCTTGGGGCTTGCTTGAGGCCATAGAGTGGCTTCTTTAACTTGAATACAAGAGAAGGATCATCTTGTAAAACTTTAGGTTGCTGAATATATATATATATTCTTGTAGCTCACCATGAATAAATTCACTTTTGACATCCATGTTTTGAACCTCCCAGTGCTTGCTTGCAGCAATGGCTAAAACTAGCCAGATAGAGTCCATCTTTGCTATCGATGCAAATGTCTATGTATAGTCCACTACTTGGACTTGAGAGAAGCCTTTAGAAAATAATATGGCATTAGATTTTATATCATACCTATCATCAAATAATTTGGTCCTATAGACCCACTTGCATTGCACAAGCTTCCTCTTGGGAGGCAAAGGAACCAATTCCCACTTCTCATTTTTCATGTAGAGAGTTGAACTTTTCTTTCATGGATGTTTTCCATATTTCCAAGTCATAAGATTATTCCTGGTATGATTATGGATAGATCTAAATTTCATATATAAATTCTTAGCAAGACTCAATTAATTTTCAAAATAATCACTTTGGAATTGCGATCTAGTCTTCCTAGGATCTAGAGGATTTCCTGCTAAATCCCCAACAACTTCTATGGTTTCCTCTTCCCACTTGGGACTTGAGGGTGAGTTAGGTTTAGAAACATCATCTTAATCCATATTAGAATTATAAATATCATAAATATCATAAAGGGAATCATCACTTACATCATCTTGGTGTTGAGGAGAAGAGCATTCCCACGATGCTAGTTCAAAATCTAGAATAATTTCTTCTTCGGATTGCACACTTCTTTCTATGAAAGTATTTTGTGTGGATGGATCAAAGCGCTTGTTGACATTTTATCTTAACCATATCCCACCATGATGAAATCCTTTCTTTGTGGCTGCAAGGCCTTTGTCTTTTCTGAAGGAATTCAAGCCCAAGCCCTCGAGCCAAAAATCTTGAAATGTGAAATATTTGTCTTATGACCAAACCAAGCCTCATATGGTGTTTTTCCAATCACTGATTTGTGAAGAGACTTGTTTTGAATGTATGTAGCACAATTAATGGATTCATCTCATAGATTAGGACTCAAATACTTAGCCTCAATCATACAGGTAGCCATCTCCTTAAGCGCCCTGTTCTTCCTCTCTGCCACACCAATTTGTTGTGGTGTGTAGGGGCCCGAATGATGCATTTGGATGCCACATTATTCACACAAGTGCTACAAATTATTGTTCACATAATATTTACCATTATCAATACAAATTATTTTGATCTTATTCCCACTTTGATTCTTAACGAGGGCCTTCCAAATCTTTAGAGTCTGAAATGCTTCAGATTTGAGAGTGAGGAAATAGAGCCAACAAAACCTTGAGAAATTATCTATGAAAGTGAGAACATACCTTGATCCTACATAGGCAGGAGTGGCAAGAGGACCAATGCGATCTGAATTCACCAAACCATGCACTTGTGTAGCTCTCCTTGCCTTCCCTTTCTCATAGTTGTGCTCTGGTTGCTTTCCCACCACACAACCAATACATGCACCATTGGAGGTCTTAATAGGAGGAAGCCCTTCCACTATGCCATCCTTGTTCAAATCCTAAAGGTATTTGTAGATCATATGGCCAAATATCTCATGCCACGGCTTTTTGGTTTCATTGGCATGATATAGGAGCACTTTCCCACTAGAGTTGGGAATATATTTGGACAATTTGTACATCTTGGATTTGTGATCAACATACCCCAATGCCACAACTTTGTTGGAGGAGATTTTAGATATCTCAACCTCATATGGAGTAAATGTTACTCTCTTGGATTGTCCAGTATGTGTCATTTGGTACACTAAAAGTAGGTTCGCTTCTAAGTCTGGTACAAACAAGGCATTGTTGAAATATCCATCTTCAAGATCGATCCTACCAACTCCCTTGGTGTGGATCTATGAATCATCACCCATTTGAATAATTGGGCCACTATCTGAATACATGGGTGTGAAGAAATATCTGACAGAGTCCATGTGACTTGATGCTCTCGAATCAATGATGAAGGTAGAAGAGTCTAAATAACCAAAAACCAATGCATGGCACCTCTCTTTGTTGTCTGAGCCTAAACCTCCATCCTTCTTCCTTGTGCCATCTAGGACTCAGATGTTGTTCTTTTCCAATAGTTGTTCCATCATATAAATGGTTTTCTTCATACATGCACTCTTTGGATTCCATCCATTGTGACAATAGGTGCATTTGGTCTTCTCCTTTCCCTTATTGTCCTTGTCCTTGCAAGGATTTGAACCCCTAAATGAAGATTTGGGTCTGTCTAGTTTCTTCTTGTATGGATGCTTCGAATCCTTGGATTTATTCTTTCCTTTGGATGGATTCGAAACCCCTGCAACAAGATATTGGCCTTTCCTGGTCTTAATGGTACCCGTATGCACTAGGTTATCTTGCTGTTGGGTCAAAGACTCCATGAAGCTTTCTAGTGATGGCATTTTCCAGTTTCAAGCTATGAGATTGCTTGAGTGAAATGTGCTAACAAACACAGAATACTTAGGCCCTACCATCAAAAGAATAGATAGGATGAGTTGGTCATCCTTCTTCTCTATTCCACACTACTTGAGTTGAATCACCAATGACTTAAATTTGGTGAAGAACTATTGGATGGTCTCCTAATGTGTTGGTCTCAAGGAGATGAGCTCATTTTCGAGTTGTTGACCCCTCATCTCATTACTATAACCAAAGAGAGATTCAAACATGAGCCAAAAATTTATTTGGGGTAGCTGGACTGTCAACATGAAACATGATTTATCTTGAAATGTTGAGACAAAGCAATACAAATGCTTCATCAAGTCTATTGAAATACTTCAATTTCTCTACTACAGAATTTAGTTCGACCTATGTTCCCATGGTGACCCCGTAGAGACCCTTGGACCTCAGCTAGATAATTATACCGGCCTTCCATTCGAATTAATTGAATGGTGTTATCAAGACATGAGTTTTCTCCATCTCTGCTTGCGCTAGTGGTGAAAATTATTGAATGTACCTGCAATGAAAACTCACAAACTTCTCTAGAGAATAACTCTAATAGAAAATCAAATACACTGAATTATATTTGTAGCTTCAATGATATCTGATACCATGTGAGAATTTATTCACAGCTAGATCTAGAAGCCAAATAAAATCTCACAATTCACTCTGGTTTGCAAAACAAGCACAAAATAGTTGAAAAGACTGAAATTGCATTCACGCATGAAGTCAATAGTGGATATTATTAACATTTTCTAACATGTAAATATGTTTAGAACATATATATATATTACATTTGGGAAAAAGCATGAGGCTTAGGAATCCATTTGGGAGTGCACATGTGTCATAAATGGATTTGACCTCCATCCCCCCTAGATGGACCAATTAGATCTCAAATCACCCCAAAAATCCACGAAACTTGGTGTGAATGTTGGTGTGGCATGTTGGAGCATAAATGGGTCTATGACAGGCATGGGTGAGAAAAAATAGGTGTGGGAATGGCTCAAGGTGAACAATAAAGGCACAAGGAGGGCCAAAATGGTTTTAAAACATCACTAGCTCCCAAGTCAAACCAGATTCCACAAAATGAGGAAGGGAAGCACTCCAAAACACCAAGGTTCATTAATGAGGGTGCACATGTTCCAGGTTGACCAAGATAGAGTGCTGGTGTGTGTGTGAATGGGAAAAAAATAACAAGTTAACTTGTTAGACCAATTTCCCTAAGTCTAAAGCATAGTAATCAATGCATAGAAGCAAACGAATTAGTATAAGGTCCAAAATAAGGTACTAAGGATGGATTATTGTTCTAACCCAATTAATTCAAGAACTGTTTTAATCAAAACCAACTTCCCGCCTTTAGACAACCATCTATGACTCCATATTTTTATCATGTTTTCACATTTGACCACTAACTTGTCCTAGTCCTTATTATAATAGCTACAATGTTTTAATATAAATCCGAAGTACTTTAGTCCACCTCGATCTTATGAATCGAGTAAGGCAAAAAATCTTGAGATAAATCACTTCAATCTCATCCATGCCTGCTATAAGTAATTTAGATTTACCTTGATTTACCAACATCCCTGATGCCCTATAGAAGCACATTAAGACTTCATGTAATATCAAAAGGTACTTACTTGTTCCATCACTAATCAAGATAATATCGTCAACAAAAAGAACATGGAAAATTAAGATCCCATTCCCAAAGGATATCCCCGTGATTTCTTCATGCTCACGAGCAACTAAAATAGCTCTACCAAGACCTTCAACTACAATGAGAAATAGAAGCAATGATAAGGGATAGCCTTGAGGTAAGCCTTTAACCAGACGAAAGAAAGAAGATGTAGATCTATTAATGGTATCGCAAAAAATGTTGTTAGTTTCTTATAATCTATCTCTTTTTTCTTTCTTTATTACATTAATTTTAAATCT
The DNA here is from genome assembly GCA_001517045.1 of Pseudotsuga menziesii. NCBI lineage: Eukaryota > Viridiplantae > Streptophyta > Pinopsida > Pinales > Pinaceae > Pseudotsuga > Pseudotsuga menziesii. The sequence continues at coordinate 52,141 of LPNX011147377.1, forward strand.
TCAAAATGTTATTTATAATTTCGCATAGTCATTTCTATTAAATGGGTTAACCTTTATATATATAAGTCCTCCTAACCTTTATATTATTTATATATGTTTTTTATTTTATTTTTATAAACCCCCTTTTTCTCTTAAGCATTTTTACCTTTAACCACTTATTTATTTAATTAAGTTGAATTCCTTTTTGTTTTCACCTTACTAATTAATTACTTAATCATTTCCCTCCATTTTCTACATATTAATTTCTAATTTCAAAAATTAACTATTTTTCATTTCGTTCTTTATTATCTCGTGTAGACCTAATCCTAATAGTTATTTTATTATTTTCAACTTATTAGAGCTTCTTTCCGATGATGATAGGTGGACTGACAAACCTAAAAGTTGGGTACTATAAATTCTAAGAGTGTGACATCCATACACTGATTCACAACGATCACACACTATGAAATCCTACACACTCAAAAAAAAACTAAGGATCTATTCGAAGAAATCATGTCGTGAATTAGAGATAACAAACTAAAGCTTCTTTCCATGAAGAAATCCTTAAAAAACAAAAATTATGATGATGATTTGGAATCATAATTACAATCAATCATGAAAATGGAAAATGACAGAAGAAGAATCCTTAGGTCTTATTCCTATTAAGGACCTACAAAGGAGAAGAACATTGTACATATTATGGAGGCCCATATCAAAGGATTAGAATATAGACATTAATCAATATAGATATCAAAGTAATGATATAATCAATACTCTATGGATTCCCAAGTAGACAAAGGAGCCATGGAATCGTGTGCCATATTTGATGTTATTCGAGAATACTATTGGCATCCCATATAGATATATTTTAGAGCTTATATAAATGGATATGAGTACTCGTTAGAGGCTTTTCCCCTAATTCCCCGATAATAATAAAAGGCCCGGTAATACAACAATAAATTTCTCTTTCTTTGATACAGGAGATGATATACTAGGCAGCTGGTACTTGTCATGGAATCATTCTCCTTATGCTCCAATACTATTTAATACTAGAAGCCACTTCAACATTAGAGTAAGAGAGTCGAATCTCAGGCATTTGAAAACGAGCGACCTCTGGCTTTTGCCTTCTGCCTCAGTATGTCCCTTTTCTACAGGTATGGCAAAGACTGATTGAGTCAGGGGCTCTTTGGCTTGGATCTCCTATTGGACAAGATTTTGTGAATAACATAATCCTTTCACAATTGGAAAAGATTAAGTAACTCTACAGGTAAGTGGTCATCTAATTATTATTCTTTGCAAATATGTATTTGAAAGAAAGATCATACCATGTACTAAAGAAGAAGTAATTGAAGATTTAGTCGACAAACTAATTAGGATAAAGAACATAGTTAGGCATGCATAAATCCATGGTCAATAAGAAATTTCTAAATTAAGGATAAAATTGTGAGAGTGCATGTTTTACTTTCCTGATGTGTTTTGGAAGCCTGAGCAATATTTTGTTGATTTTCCTTCCAAAAAATATTTTGCATAAACTCAACACAAAGTTACTTGAAGATTTAAGATTTAGTTGACAAACTAATTAGGATAAAGAAGATAGATAAAGAACATAGTTAGGCATGCATAAATCCATGGTCAATAAGAAATTTCTAAATTAAGGATAAAATTGTGAGAGTGCATGTTTTACTTTCCTAATGTGTTCTGGAAGCCTCAGCAATATTTTGTTAATGTTAAGAACCTGTGTCAACCTCCCTCTTTATTTTGTTGGTATATTTTGTCAGACGCATATGCTTTGTAAGTCGTTCAATTAGTATGATGTATTATTCCACATTCATAGGGAGTAAGTAATAGTTGTTAAGTCGTCCAGTTAATAGGTTTCATTATCCCACATTCATGTGGAGTAATAGTTGTTTAGATTAGACTTAGTATATAAGTATGTGTTGAGGCTATTGAAAGCACCGAAGAGTTATTTTGTATTGAGCTTACTCAAAGGAGGTTGCCCCTCGAAGTGGCCCGCGATTGATAAAATATCTTTTATGCTCCAATATGTTTGCATTCTCACTGTTTGTTGCAATAGGTTCTCCACATCTGGTATCATAGCACTTTCCTTGGCACAAGTGAGAATTTCTTTTTTTTTTTTTTAAAGAGGGCAAAATTGGGTGACAAATTTTAGATCACTTTCTAAAAATTTCTGCATAGAATCAGAAGAAACAAGTTGCATATATGAATTCCTCTTTCAAAAATACGTAGTTTCAAAAAAACAATCATCTCATTTGGAATCCTAAAAGTGGAGATATCGCGGATTTAAAATCAGCAATTTTTCAGAATTTCGGTGACGGGCGTGGAAATTGCAGAGCGAAAATATTTTGACTGGGGGCCCTGATTTCCATTCTGATTTGATGGGTAGAATCAGAGTAGTTGTTCCAGTTCCGGAAATAGGCTATAATAGCGATTCTAAGAAATCTAAATTGGGTTATGCTCATTTTAAAAGTTTTCGTCTCAAAACCCTAGCTCTAATTACGGGTTTTTGAGCATTGGGTGGAATTTCTGCCACATTTTTCCTGGCACTGTGATTATTGCAGTAGTTCTTCTTCTTGCAGCAGTATTTTTCATTCGGATCAGAGAATACACCCTATCCGCTTAATTATGGGAAGTACTTGGGCATAACCCTAAAACTCATTGTGAGGAGTACCACAGGAACCCCGAAGTAGCTGGCCATTGAGAGGACCCGCCAAGTGAAAAGGGAAACGACCTCCACTAGATTGAATAGATTCCCATCCGTGAGGAAAACGAAAGAGCTGTCCTTTTTGGCCAAGCAGTTAGCAGTTTTACCTGTGCCGTGAAGTGAGGGGTACTGCACCAATACTCAATCGTGAGACGGCCTTGGTGGACGAGTGACTACCTTTGAACCAATAGGAAGTCGATTATACCTGGGGTCTATCTCTATTTACAGTTGATAACGTGCAGAATTTCATAATTGTCATAGATCATTTACTCCATTTTCTGTTGATAAAACGCAGCTTCTAGCACCGCCACAGACCACAAATCAGTTCTTTCAGCCATATCTTCCTTGATTTAGCTTTGTTTCCCTTGAAATTTCACTGTCACCCCCGTAATACCATTATGCATATTCCTTCATTGAGGACCCTATTCCCAATTTCACTTCCTCAAGGCCGAAATTCCATATTTGTTAATTTTTAAAGTTTGTCATAAATTCTCTGATTCTAACCCAATTGCCTTCAAATTTTTCCACAGTGTTCATTTTCCAATTCTGCTTTGTTGTCCTTGTGTGACAAATTTTCCAATTCCTTCATCCCACCTCTGAAATTCACATTTTCTGCTTCTTGTCCCTAAAAAAGTGTCCAAACCCTGTAAAACCCTAATTACCCCCCCAAATTTTTCCCAAATCAAAAATCTTCTTTTCTAAAACCCTCTCCATTTTTGCTTTTCTACCCATTACCTTATTAAAAAAATAAAAAATAAAACCTGCTTATGGTTGTTACCCGCGCCGGAGCAAATAAACAAATGGAAGAAGAACATGTCGCCATCAAGTCTAAACTTGAGGATCTAGATCAAAAATTTCTCAGCCTCAATCGTCAACATTCACCCATGGACAACCGCTGCTAGCCTGAGTCTTCTGCAGACACTGGGTTCTGAGTGTTTAGCCACTACCGCGGGCTGAAGCTGGATTTTCCTCGCTTCAATGATGATGATCTCACTGGATAGATTTATAGGGTAGAACAATATTTCAGTCTGCATAACACTTTTGATTTCAATAAAGTCTCCCTTGCATCCTTTCATTTGGAACATGAAGACCTTCAATGGTTTTGTTGGTACATCAAGGCTCATGCCAAGCCAAACTGGACAGAATTTTCCCAACTCCTCTTGCAGCAATTTGGTTCTAGTGGTTTTGAGCACTCACCAAACTTCGCCAAACTGGCACTGTGCGGGAGTATCAAACAGAATTTGAGAAACTCGTCAATCACACCAAGCGATTGCCTGATGCATTCTACCTTAGTTTTTTTATCAGTGGTCTGAAGGATGCAATACGCTTTGAGGTTAAAATGTTCTACCCCTGCACAACGCTGGAAGCCCTCGGGTTGGCTAAGCTAACAGAGGATAAGATCCGGGCTCAACAACACTCCAAATCCACTCTTGTTCCATTCAGACCTATGGTTCCTCAAAGAACCCAAAATCTGCTAGCTCCTAGAACCACTCCTATCAAGCATTTGTCTGAAGCAGAGATGCGGGAACGTCGAGAAAAAGGGCTTTGTTATAATTGTGACGAGAAATTAACCTAGAGACATAGATGTGTTGAGCAAAAGCTCTATCTCTTGGATGTGGATTCTCCACCTACACCTCAAATTTTTTATGATGCTCAGGATCCCACAGATGATGATGGTGACATTCAACAACTTCCTACTCCAGAGGACCAACCAGAGATATCTCTCCATGCCTTAGCCGGAGTCACCACCCCACATACTATGCGGGTCAGAGGGTTCTTCAAAAAAATCCCTCTTACAATACTCATTGATTCTGGTAGCACTCACAACTTCATTGACCCGAGGATCGCCAAACAGGCTGATTGTTTCATCCATCCTTGCTCTAGCTTTGAAGTCATGATTTCCAATGATGGCACCTTACCTTGCAAAGGGAAGTGTCGTAATGTGCACATATCTATGGGGGATTATAACTTGTGCTCTGACATGTTTGCCTTGCCCTTAGGAAGATGTGATGTGGTTTTGGGCGGTCAATGGTTACGCACACTTGGACCCATTGTATGGGATTTTGCTAAACTTTGGATGTAGTTTTCAATCAATGGTACCAAACACACATTGCGAGGCTTACAACCAGGCTCTCTCAGCCTCATCAGTTCGCATCGCATGGAAAATATTCTTAAGAAAAGTTCACATGGTGTCATCGCTCAACTCCATTTCATTCAAATGCAGCCTTCAACAGTCTCAACTACTCCCTTGGATCTTTCATTCCAATGCACCTTTCAGATGCCTTATTTTTCCAAGCTTTTTACTCTTGAGTGTGATGCTTACGACAATGGACTTGGGGTTGTCCTCTTTCAAGATGAACATCCCATTTCCTTCATCGACAAATGCATTTCTGAAAATAATTTATCCACCTCTACATATGAGAAAGAAATTATGACTATTTTGCACATAGTACAAAAGTGGTGGCCATCCCTCTTAGAGAATCCTTTCGGCATCAAGACTGATCACCAAAGTTTGAAATATTTCTTGGAACAATGGGTCTCATTCCCAACATAACAGCAATGGGTTCTCAAACTCAGGGATTATGACTATAAGAAGGCTCAGGACAATCTTGCGTTGGATGCTCTTTTCCACACATTTGATGCCCATGTTTCTCTTTCAGTTATTTCTATGCCTCTTCCAACTTGGTTACACTCTCTTCAACAAGGCTATGTCAATGAATCCTCACTATATGAAGTCATCCAACAGTTGGACAGTAACCCTTCTATGGTACCGTATTCCACTTGGGATGGATTTTCTCTGAGATACAAGGGTCGTCTGGTGCTTCCCCAGAGCACAGACGTTAAACATGCGGTCTTTTATGAACTCCATGCTTCTCCATCGACAGCGCACTCTGGGTTCATCAAAACATATGAGCTGGCATGCCATAACTTCTTTTGGAAGGGGGTGCAACCCGAAATTCAACATATGGTTTCCGAATGTGTTCCTTGTCAGCACCACAAGGGTGAAACTACACTCCATCCATATATCACCTCTTCAATCGCACAAATTTTCATGGCCTAGATATTCCTTCTTCATGGAATCCCTTATTCCATTGTCTCAGACCGCAACACAACTTTCACAAGTCCTTTTCACCTCCCTAACACCAAACTGCATATGAATTCAGTTTATCACCCACCAATAGAGGGTCCGACTACAATCATCAACAAATATTGGGAAACTTATCTTCATTATTTCATCTCTGAAGAACAACATCGCTGGGAATAGTGGCTCCCTCTCATTAAATGGTGGTACAATAATTCCTACCATACTACATCTAAAATGACTCCATATGAAGCAGTCTATGGTCCCGCACCTCCAGTAATCCTCCCATCCACCCCCAGCAGTTCACCAGTTCAGGAAATTGACATAGTTCTTCGAAACCGACATCAGATTCTTCACCTTCTGCTAAACAATCTTCACCTGACAAGAGCCCTCATGAAACAACATGTTGATCAACACTGTTCTGAGCACACTTTTCAAGTTAGCGATATGGTTTTTCTTTGTCTGCAGCGTTACAAGCAATCCTCCATGAAAGACAAAGGGCATCAAACACTCGCTCCAAAGATCTCTGGCCCATATCTAGTTCTTCAAAAGATTGGGTATGTTGCTTATAAATTGGCACTTCCTCCTTCTCGCATTCAGCAAGTGATCGGTGCCAACATCAGTGCACAAATTGTTTTACCAGAATGGGTTACTGAAGGATCCATCATTTTGAAGTCGGAGGCCATCCTCAATAAGCGCACTTGTCAGCTTCTCTCTCAGTCCATCACAAAGGTCTTCAATTCAGTGGCCCAGCATGCAACGAGAGGATGCTACATGGGAACCCCTCCTTTAGATTCAGCAGCTGTTTCCACATCTAAAGCTTTGAGGACAAAGATTTTTCTAAGAGGGAGGGGATCTTAAGAACCCGTGTCAACCTCCCTCTTTATATTTTTGGTATATTTTGTCGGACACATATGCTTTGTAAGCCGTCCAATTAGTATAATGTATTATCCCACATTCATGGGGAGTAAATAATAGTTGTTAAGTCATCCAATTAATAGGTTTCATTATCCCACATTCATGTGAAGTAATAGTTGTTTAGATTAGACTTAGTATATAAGTATGTGTTGAGGCTATTAAAAAAACCAAAGAGTTATTTTGTATTGAGCTTGCTCAAAGGAGGTTGCCCCCTCGAAGTGGCCCGCGATCAATAAAATATCTTTTGTGCACCAATATTTTTGCATTCTCATTGTTTATTGTAGGAGGTTCTCCACAATTTAGTTGACAAACTAATTAGGATAAAGAAGATAGATAAAGAACATAGTTAGGCATGCATAAATCCATGGTCAATAAGAAATTTCTAAATTAAGGATAAAATTGTGAGAGTGCATGTTTTACTTTCCTGATGTGTTGTGGAAGCCTAAGCAATATTTTGTTGATTTTCCTTACAAAAAATATTTTGCTAATAGCATGTGAGATTACAAAGATTTTAGAAAGAAATTTTATTAATCCCAACATAAGCCCTTGGTATTGTTCCTCATTTTATGTAAATAAGTATTCGAAGCATAAACTAGGTAAACCTAGGATGATTATTAATTACAAATCTCTAAATGCTTCTTTGATCCCTATCAAATATCCACTTCCAAATAAAGATGCCTTATTTGCTAAGATAGATGTAAACAATGTTTTCAGTAAATTTGATCTAAAGAGTGGATTTTGGAAAATTGCTATAACCCATAAGGATAAATATAAAATTGGTTTTATATTTTCACATGGATAATATAAATGGAAGGTTATTCTCTTTGGATTGAAAAATGCTTCGTCAAAGTTCCACAAAACAATGGAGGATATATTCAAAGATGCTCCTTTGTTATATTGATGATTTGCTAATATGATCTCGAGATGAAATAGCATAAGGACCACTTACCAATTTCTATGGCCCAGTTTTCAAACATGGATTAGAATTGTCCAAGAAGATTTATGTGAATTTGATGTAACAAGGATTGAAATCCTAGGATATTGACTTAGATTTAAGTTTTGTCTTATTTATATTTAAGTTTATCATTGTTAAGTTTAAACAATGAACCAACTTTTATTTAGTTTTTACCTTAGGAATATAGTTATAATTATCGTTTCTATGGTTTAAGGCCTATTATACTCAAATTAAATCATCATCACAACCGAAAGGCTTAAACATCCACATAATTAAAGTAGGGTTTAAAGACTCAAACAAAACTTACACAGAATGGAATAAAACTCCACAGGATCTCATTATCAAATATGGTAAAAGAATCCATAAATTCTCAACTTCACTATTAACAATAACTCTTTATAACTTGGAAATAAACCTAAATTAAGGTTGATAAAGATGATAGGTGATAATATATATATATATATATATATATATATATATATATATAATTTTAAAGGCCTATTCATTTAAATAAAACAGTTTATATTTTAGCGGAGAAGCTTAAAAACAGTTCTAAGAAATGAGAGAGGGTTTCCTTTTATCATTTAACATTACAGTAAAACTAAAATCCAGCAAAATACACTATGGACAATTCATTTAAAAAAGTGTTATTGTCGTATAGTTACACATGTCACCGGTTAGAAGCCTACAAGAGGCTAATCGGTTAGAATAAGAGATTAAATTTACTTAGCTTAATTAAAATCCAAACAGATTTAGGTCATAGCTGGAAAATCTAAATTTCCATAGATTTCTCCAAACAGTGGTAAGACTACATATTAAAACTTCCAAACTACTAGTTTTTTTAAATCAAGAGTTCGAATCCTGTAAGGGCAAGTCTGTCAACAAGTATTTAATCATTTACCATGTAGGCCGTAGCTTAATCCTCGTTCGTAATACTCTTATGAACTGACCCAAAATCCATTAATAAACAACGTAAACTTACCCAAAATCCATTAATAAACAATATATAAAATTACAATAAGTTTTCTAAAACTTTGATGAAAGCAAAGCAAATTAACAGAAGTACCTAAGATAACCTAAATATGCCAAATTATTGAAATATCTTGTTTGTTTTACAGAGTAAACACTATAGAACAACTAATCTGTAGGTGTAGTGGCGTCATGGCCCTAAACTATTTCTAAAACAGAACTTACAGTAATAAAACCACAATGAATAAAAGCACAATGCGATAAATATAATCAAAGTACAATCAATATATCCATAATAAAATTATCACATTACAACCAAAATGAATTAAGTTTGAAGGTCCTTAAACCCTGGAAAATTTGGTACCATTTCAACCTTTACATTCATTTACAAATCTCTATAGGAGCTCGCATCGAACCCACTAAGGATAAACAATACATTACATGACAGACCCCTTCAGACACCATGGTCTGAGGGAGATTTTTTTTTAAATAACTGGAAAATGCCATAAGGTAGAACCACGTGAGGGTTTACCATTTCAACCGAAGGAAACACATAAACGACTCCAACTCATGAGAATGTTGGTCCAGCCACAGAGCCACTAGGAGCAAAGTATGTAGGGTATTAGGTCTTACCGGACCATGTTCCCACCTCCACTGAAACTGGTGCAAATTCAACGCAGAAACTTCAGCCAGAACCTCCTGCAAAGCACACAACGCAGAGGTTAAAATACAAATTTAAAATTATAATTTATAAGAAAAACAATGAAACTAGAAGTGACTTACCCTTATAGAGTCAACGATGGAAACGATGGTTGCAGACATCCCAAGAAACCAGTTCGCCGAAGAGAAACTTACCTATTGGCCAAGGAGGCAATCCGTTACAAACAAACTAGTGCAAAAACAAGGTTTAGGAGTGTCGTAGGTCCGGGAAAGGACGAGAGCTTGAAGGCCATGGTCAAGAGCCTGAAGGCTAAGAACCTTGGCTCTTTCACCATCAACTTCACAGTGCAAAGGCAGAGCTTCACAACTGCCAGACAAGTAACAAAATACGAGGCACATTAAACCCTTAGGTTTTTTCAAGGAAGCAGAAGGCCATATTCCTTCACGTGGCTCCATTAAAGCCACTAAGGTTTTGATATTTTACCCAAACTCTATAGTTAGAATAGCATAGAATTAACCTTTGCGTTTTTCTCCATGTTTCCATTCTACATGCACTTGATCTAGTGTAAAGCTTAGAATCATTGGTTGGTTCATAGCTTAACTTAGGACTCTTATTTAGGATGTAGCATATAGTTCATTACACGTCTTCAATGCTTAGGGATAGTTTGATTCTTCCCTTAGCACATTTAAGGTCGTTGTTAAACTTTATCTAGGGAGGTGTTACCAAACAAGGCAAGCTCTCCATCACTAATACCTAAAAAATTAAAAGTAGATTTTGCATTAGCCAAGATCTAAGTAAGACCCATCACAATGAAGCTAACACATACATTAAAACATAATAAGGCAAGCACACCAACTCTAACTGTCAATAAGTAAACACAACATATCTTTTAAGTATTGATAGCAAGTAAACCAGCTAAGAATAGTGATATGATGTATAGGTAAAGCTTGTCCTAGCTATGCAATCATGTTCAATATATGAAACACTAAGTCAAATGAAATGTTAGATGAAGGGGTTAGTATGGTTTAGTTATATTATGTAATTGTAGCAATATGATGTATAGGTAAAGCTTGTCCTAGCTAAGTAATCATATTCAATATATGAAACACTAACTCAAATGAAATTTTAGATGAAGGGGTTAGTATGGTTTAGTTACATTATGTAATTGCAGTTAGACCTTTGAATAATTTTTTATTTATTTATGAATTTTTGGAGATGTTACACCATCATCCTCATAAGGAAAATATTATACACTATCTATTGGTTAGGAGGCTCAGTCTCTCATTTGGATCATCAGTGGCGAGAGCATTAAGAGGAAGAGTCTAATAAGAATTCTAATGGCATTGAGTATTCTAAGCTCCCTCCTATCTAAGCTCTGTGTCATTCTTAAGAGTGTATAATTCCATATTGTGTATTTTCCCTACTTTGTTCCTTGCACTATCTTAGCATATAAAAAGTAGATCTAGCTAGTTACTAGTAGAGTATGTATATTGTGTGAATCAATGATGCTTGCTCATCTATAAGGCTATCTAATACTCTAAGCCATATCGGAAAGGACTAATCTTGCCACTTATAAATGCTATGACTTGCATTAAAGTAAAATATTGTTTATATTTAAATAAGCTAAATAGGGAGTCCACAATTTGGCTTATGCCATTTGGGTAAGAAAGATCCTAAATTTAAATGATAAAAAAATATATCTCTATATCAAATAATAATAAATCAAATATTGATTGTAGAAATAATTCCAAAAGGTCTTATAGATTTAGAGTTCTCTTACAAATTTAGAATTCTCATACATTATTTGAATATGGTGAAATTTTAACTATCATACTTATTTGTTATAAATAAGTAATATGTATATTTGATTTGATGTTATGGAAGTATGAAAAAAATACTTCCAAATATAATTTTAAGTATTGGTAAAACTTAAACTTTGTATTTGAATCTCTTTCTTATATATTAATTGGATATATAAATGAATGAATTAAGTATTTATAAAACTTGAACTTTGTATTTATTACTTGGATATATAAATGAATGAATTAAGTATTTGTAAAACTTGAACTTTGTATTTGAATCTCTTTATTGTACATTGCTTGGATATATAAATGAATGAATTATATGGAGATTTGATGCGGTGTTATGAGAGTACCTGAAATATAATTTTAGTACGTGTATGTAAAATATAATTTTTATTATTGTTGTGAGCTAAACTCCAGGTTAAATCAACTTTTGATTGATTACCATTCATGTGATAAGAGTGAACGACTCGTGCTAATAAAAAGTTTTTTATCTTTTATTATTGTTGTTTGAACAAACATTTCCATCTTCCCAAGGGAATTAAGCTGCGGCCATTACAACCAGTTACATGTCAAACAGTCACCAGAGAAAAGAGGCTCAGAGAAACAGATGTTCTCAGAACACCACCAGACGACCAGAGCTCAGTTTACAATGCCCATAAAAAAAAATACTTTAACCCCACCAGGAACTTACACAAGCATTGGCAGGTCTCCATTTTCTCATATTGGGAGATGATGAATTGATCCTGGGGTTCCTATATTCTGCCCAGTCATCAATTACATTTCTTAAATCAAGAAGCTTGGCTTTCAACCCTACGCAGCAGTTTGCATGCATGGTGTAAACATCGTCCAAATACAGGCTCCTCTCACAGAACCCCCCAAAGTACTTGGTGTCCAGAAAAATAAATTTCATTCCCCTTCGAGCAAATCCGCTTTTGAACTTGAGAATATTCAAGACGTCCTGCTCTTTCTGGCCCGGGAAAATGCGTCTCGACTGATACCAGTATCTGTAGAAGCTGATGGTTCGTTTGTTGGAACGGACGTACATAAACCCCGTGTTGGCTTCGTTTTTCACAGCCAAAGGGTTTCCATTATATTTGTCACATGTCATCTGGATATCTGCATCTTCAGCCAGCCTTGCCAACGGATTTCGCAGCCACATTATGTCAGCGTCCTGCAAACCAAAATATAATACAGTCTGTGCTTTACAAAATATACAAACCCTACAGACCCGAACAGGCCGTTGAAGAAATAAATCATAATAAAATCTGTGCCAGACAAAAAAAAATATATGTACAAAACCTAACTTGCACAGTTATCTAAACCCAGGTTTAATTTCCTTCAAGGTCGCAAAGTAATTTTTTTTAAGCATACAGTGGTGTCAATTCCCACGGAACCCTGGTTTCATATCATGGATAAATTTGTAGTGATGTGAGTTTCCTTTTAAGGATGAATTTGTAGTGATGTGAGTTTCCTTTTAAGAATAATAAGGTTTTTGAATTTGAAACTGTTACATAAAGACTGTCATTGTTATCCATTTATGATAGATGTTGTATACCCAACAGCTGAGTACTATTTTTAAGTTTAAAAACCCTTCAAATCCAAGGATATAAGTATTTATCCAGCCCAATCAACCTTATTGTGTGAGTCTCAACTATAGGTCTTTTATACAAAGCTGACAAGGTTGTTAGGTATAGGTTTTTATACAAAGTAGACCAGGGTGTTAATTTTAGGTTTATTAGGGTTTGTATTCAACTATTGTCAAATTTCTTAGTTAACTATGTTTTACTAATATCAACTATATATAATTTAAGCTAGCTATAGTCATCAATGGTATACTAAAATAAATCATGCTCTAACAATAGCCAACCATTCTTAAGTATGGTCAAACTTAATCAACCATCTTTAAATATAATGGATCATAATTACAATATTTAAGAACAAAATAAAAAAGAATATTTATATATTTATTTCATTTATTTAGTTTTTTTTCATATACATATTTGTATTGTTTAAATAAATTAACAACACAGGTGAACCCTCCACCCATCATCAAGGTCATTCCAACCTACCACACAATAAAAAAGAAGAGAGCAATATATTATATATAGAAAATTAAGTAGTAAATTATACAAATTATAGATCAAAATGTTTGAGATACACTTAAAAAAAATATTTAATTATTAATTATTCATCTATATTATTTTATTATTCTTTATTTTGGATTTTTTTTATTTTAAATAATAATAATAAGAATTAAAATTGGGGCCATCAACTATCATAACCATATTTTTAAAAGGCACTGGAATTCTTGGAGGATTTTTACCAGAATTTCGAAGGCTTGAACAAACTTTCAGATTTTAGGCTTCCTTAATGTTTTTGAGTGTGTTCAAACTATTTTTCCCTTTCACCATAAAAACTCTCTCGAGTAGAAGTGGTCAAATATTTAGAGAACTTCTTTTAAAAGTAACTAATATACCCTTGGTTTATTGGACTTAAAGAAACTAATTATTTAGTTTGTTTTAAAATTGTATTTCTATGCTCAAAGAAAGAGTTTAGAGAGAAGCTTCCCAAACTCACTCACTATAATTTTGACAAGTTAAAAAGCTATTAAAGTCTTGCAATCAACACCATTTTCCAACTACTTCATATATTTCTTTATTAGTAAGTTAGTTAATATAATAATATTTTTCCTACTATTCTATATCCTTCTTGTATATTTAATAATAATATTTTTTCTAAATTTTATAGATATAATAATTACTTTTGTCATTTTTTAAAACGTGTATATTAACTTTATTATCAAAATAATAAATTCACTTTTTTTTCATAAAATCCATTATGCCTTTCGATCTGCTTTTAAATTTCAAAGTTTTAACTAATATTTAAATAGATTAAAACTCATGAAAAGCTTTTGCAAACAAAGTTAAACTGTGTCTCTCAAAATTACTCAGCAAAATTTAAAATATTGAACACAAAAATTTGTCTGCATATTAAGTTACTTAAATATTTTACAGATTTTATATTAAAACAGCTTTAAATGGATTTGGTATGGTATATTCACTGAACCATTTTAGAAATTAATGCACGATTTCTCTATATAAATTTTGATTTAAATTTATATAAAAGTATAGTTATGGTAGAGATTCTGTGCTTAGATTATTTATTATTTATTTATGAGTGTTTGTGAAAGACTTTAATTCTCTATCAGGATTTCGTTCTCATTTTTTAAAAGATTTATGACTTTAAAATTACCAAATAAAAAATAATAACCTTGTTTACCTGCACCGTATCCAATGACCAAACACTTTTTTTTTAAAGATCAAATGGATCCTCCAAGTACATCTGTTTGTGTTTGGTATGTTAAAAACAAAAGGAAACTGGTGAAGTATGAGAAGGGCGTTGATTCTTTGCAAAATATATTTTATGGTTCCGAGAATGTGGGTGTTTTGGAGCAGGTTTTGGGTTGTTGTGGAAAATCTAAAAACTTTTAAGAACAATTTTAAATTAATTTATTAAAGTCAAAATAAACTAATAAAAATAAAGTTTTAAGTTGATTGGAGAAGTATAATCAAAATGGAGTTTAAATATGATTTTTTTCCATATGTATTAGTAATAATAAAACCATTAACAGAACCATAATCAAAATGAAATTAGGAACAAAGTCATTATAAATTTTAAATTTTAGATGTATTGCTTAAGCATCCGGGCATGGCAGAACCATGGAATGAATCATAAACAAAGTGAAATTATGAGTATAACTCTGATTTCAGCGTATCGCCCAAACAGGGTTCAGTGTTAAATTCCTGAAGCTGCAGGGTACATCAGGCGGCTGCCCAGTGGCAACTTTACAACGTCAAAAGAGATTACTCAGTAGAATTTAATCCAGTCTCTGCCCTATGGGCACCTGGGAAAGCATGACTGTGGGTCAAGTTTACAAATGTTGAAAATAAATTTATTTGCCTGGTCGACTATGGAACATCTTAATGGTCATACATTTACATTTACATGACTTACTCCACACAGATATTTTCAAACTCAGTTAAGCAGCTCAAAAAATTAAATGGTTCATAATGCATAATGTTAAAGGTTTCTAAATGGGGTAGGAAGCAAAGTAAGTTTGATAGTGGGAAAATTCTACAGTTGACCACCCAGAATTATGTGACTAGTGTTAAGTAAACTATTTAGGTCTTATTTTAAAGAATTTTTAGATGATATTGTCAATCAAAAATTCAAATCCACTAAGATTTCTAAGCATTAGGTTTTATATAAAAAATTTATTAAATAAAGGAAATTAAAAAAATTGTGGAAAGTGTGTATTAATATTTTCCTCATATTTTTAAAACTAGTAATCTCTTAATTAACTTATGTTAATTACATTAAACTATTCAGTTTGAGGATAGGTTAACTGGTATTACTTAAACCTTTAAAACATATAACATATATAAACTATTGTGTAATAATAATTTAATAATTCAGCAGTTAAAACTTGTAAGTCATTTGCTATTTTGTCATACAACATGCATTAGCAAGAAATAAAGATAAACACTAATATAGAAGATTTATGAAAAGGTCAAAAGAAATTCTTGAGTGAAGACACAAACACTTCCATAAATCTTCTATCTCAATGTCCAGCTCTAATCCTTGCTGATGCATGTTGAATGACAAAATACTGTTACATATTTTTCATTTGTTGCAATCTTCTCATCCATGTTTACACAAATCATAGAATTTCCATCCATTTTTCTAACATTCTCAAATCGTCATCATAATCTGTGTCTGACCACATGTGAACAATATTGAGCTGTAAAACATTTTACACTTCACTTACTTTTAAGTGTTAAAAAGAGGAGATTGGAATCTAAGTTAACATGAAGGGTTTAACTTTTTTTTCTCACTATGAAATTGCTACTTGGATACTTTAATGGTAATTATCAATGTTTTTTTGAAATGTACATAAATTACAAAATATTAAATTTGGTGAAAAGAGTTTTGTTTTTTGTTGGCTAATGGGAAGAACCTAACATGGTTGGATTTTAGGTGTCTGTGGGATTTGAACCTGTGACCTATCTTTTTAGGGGTGGCTTAAAGATGGGATTTGAACCTGTGACATATATTTTTAGGGGTGGCTTAACCATACACCGCCACCAACTGTTTTACATCTCACCGATAAATTTTGTAGAAAGAGTTATAAATCAAATTGATCAAACTTTGTAAATTGAAATATTTACATCAGCAGTTGCTTGTATGTGAGATAGGAATATTTATAAAGAGTAATTTTGAGTAAAAAATAGATTCTCTTTGATTAGGTTTAGAGATTTCCTATTATACACTTACAGCAACCCAAAACTATCATTTTAACAATTTCAACCAAATTTTAACCAATAAAATAACCAAATTCTAAATAAAATCATCTAAAATTTAACTTACACCTATTTGCACTAGCTACCATTGAAGAGTCCAAAATATAAGAACCCTCTGTTGATTGACAACTAAATGGCTGCATGAAAGGCTTAAAGTCTTCAATGTATTCCATGGGATCAGACCATACCTTTCAAAATATAAGAACCCTTTGTTGATTGACAACTAAATGACTGCATAAAAGGCTTAAAGTCTTCAATGTATTCCATGGGATCAGACCATACCTTTCAAAATATAAAAACCCTTTGTTGATTGACAACTAAATGACTGCATAAAAGGCTTAAAGTCTTCAATGTATTCCATAGGATCAGACCATACTTTCAAAATATAAGAACCCTTTGTTGATTGATAACTAAATAAAAATATAAGAACCCTTTGTTAATTAACAACTAAATGACTGCATGAAAGGCTTAAAGTCTTCAATATATTCCATGAGATCAAACCATACCTTTCAAAATATAAGAACCTTTGTTGGTTGACAACTAAATGACTGCACGAAAGGCTTAAAGTCTTCAATGTATTCCATGGGATCAGACCATACCTTTCAAGACTAAAATTTGATTGATGGTCTTGCATATTTTTTAAAATTGAGGAACCCAAAAGAAAACCAACAAATAAGGATTCAAAATTCGAGGCATTCTTTAACTACTTACCGAAAAAACAATATTGTAACCGCGTTCCAGAATTTCTGCCAAGAAACCCAGCCTCCTCCACATCATCTTCAAGTAATCTTCAGTCATGAACATCTTCTCTGCAGAGAAATCAACATCCCTAGTCTTCAAAGAGTAGCAGTGCTGATGAATTTGGAGACAGCGCTTGTAGGCCTTGCTATCCAAAGCAACGATGAGCAGATTGTTCAGCAATTCCTGTGTCCCTTCACCCACATGGAAGCTTTTGAGAAAGAGATCGATCATGGTATTTGGCTCAGCCCAAGCCCAATTCAAGGCTGTGATTATTACTGTCTTATTCCTGTTAGCTGTTTTCGCCAAAACTAAATCTAATTCATCTTGAGGTCGAGGGGGAGGGCGAGGACTTGGAGCTGGGACAGGCGCTATTAAAATCTTCTGTACACAATAAATACAAAAGATTAAAAATCATGGTGTGTTGAATTTTACATGACCAAAACAAGGAGTAGTAATTGATTACCACAGGCAAATTTTGTCCAGAAGCCATGGAAGATTCAGAGCCTCCGGTAAGTGTGCGTGAAAAGAAATCGGTGAGCGCCTGCGAAATGGAAGGAGGAAAGAAGGGGGTGTAGGCATTTGTAGGCTTATGTAACACAGTCGATAATGCTAATCCGATGCCTGCAATGCAAAGTAAAATAAGAAACACCTCCCTCACAACATGTTTGCGGGCCATCATGGCTGAATCTCCTGATCACCCCCTTGTCTTGTTCATTGCAGGAATCGACTCACCCTCGATTTTGTTTATCTGATCAGGTTCCAACAGGATTGACAAGTAATCTGAATATGCACAGATTCCCATGCTGAAAGAGACTCGAACTTGCGACATTCACGACCTTCACGAATGGGAGAATCTGCCGTTCACGGCTCAATGGTTGAAATTTAAACTCAAAACGAACAAATAAAGCTCGCGAATTGCAAATATGGTCGCCATGTTTGGAATTTTAGTGTAGTTGGGTGAGAGTGGTTAATTCTGTTGATCTAAATCACAAAAAGGGTACCCACTGCTGACAGCTTACGCCATGTTTCTGCCCAAATCCTCAGGCATTCATTCGCTCTGCTACTCTTTTTGCTTTCCACGCTTCAAATTAAGAATTGACGAGCAAACCTATAACATGAAGCTTTTGTCGTTCACGGCAGCTTTCCCGTGTCCCCATAGTGTTTGAATATATCAAATTTGGTAGGGTTGGTAGATTTTCTTTCATAAATTTGGTGGATTTTTTGACAAATTGCTGGAGTTTCAAACTAATCGTTAGAAGCGTCATGTTGATTGTTCAAGTTTAAATTGCAAATAAAATTTGACGAGGATAGAATTATAAATTTATTAAGTCTTACATGTTCTCTTTATTAATTAGAATTAGAATTAGAAATCTCCATAAATTTGATCATTTAATAAAATTTAAAATATTAGTAAATTTTCCTATGAATTATTAGAATTATAAATTTTCATACTTTCAGTTTACATGATAAAAAAAAATTCCAATGAATTATTAGAATTATAAATTTTTATACTTTAAATTCACATGATAAAAAAATTATTAAAATTGTAAATTTTAATGGTTGAAACTATAATTTAAACTTGTTTTAAAAGAGAAACTAACCTTAGAATAGGATGGCATGGAAGCACGGAAGGGCCATTTAAAGGCCGATGAAACATGCTAATGTGGAGATGGCATCTTAACACCTGGTACTCAATGTTACAGGTAGCACTAATGAAGCATGCATGGGATAGGTTGGTACACACCACTCTATTATGGGTTCTAGGGTGGTGTGTTTCCATGATCTAGTCCCTCGATGGAGTGATGGTTTTGATAACCCCTCTATCAACATTGGTAGTGGGTATGATGCAATGACTCTTCTTAGGTGGAGTCTTTGAAAGTTGGAAACTTGAGTTAGAGTTTACTGAGTTGGGTGTGGAGGTAATTACTTTCTATTCTTTCTTTTGGTTCTTTTCTTCAGCTCAAATTGGCACATTAGTGGAAAACTAGTGTGGCTACCTGTTAATGAACATTTTTTATGTTCTTTCTAGGCGAAGCTTGCGTTTTGTTAGCTTTCCACCACTACAAGAGAACCCGCACCTCCAAGGTGGTCATCTTCATTCATTTACCCGTGGTATGGAACGAAACGAAGAGGATGAAGACACCAAGGCTAGAGCCATTGGCATCAAATTATGTAAGAGGTTGAAGCCTCCACCATGACATATAGCAAGAGAATCCCCACTTATATCTAACAAAATATCTCTTAGGTGAAGGATTGGGTGAAGATGGAGAAAGATATGGTTGTTGATGAAGATATGGAATTGGAGATGCAACCTTGAATCCCCAAATGTTGGGACTTCTCGCACCCGTGACGCTAAATATTTCAAATTATTATCCTATATTGGATAATGAAAGCATAGTTGGGGAAATCCCTCATGGATAGCAAGGAGGAGCATACATAAATTATGCTAGTTGAATGATCTGCATTGTCAAGTCAAAAGGATGGAAGCCAAAATCAACCTCATTTCTATGGAAACTACCCGTTTCAAATTTGTAGGAAATGAGCGCATGTCTAACCAAATTCAAGAAGTTCTATGATATCTATTTATGATAATGAACAAACCTCATATCCTTCTTATGTTGCAGTTCCCATTTAGATCTCAAGTTATCCTAGGTTTTATCTTAGCTTATCTAGATACCACTAATGTACTCCCAAATTAAGGAATATTAGAGACAAGGCAAGTAGGACAACGCTAGTTCATAATGACAATTTTTTTTGTAAGCTAGACTATCTATATTAAAGAAAGAAAAATACAAAGTCTTAGATAGTTAGTTGGCCACATAGGAAACCCAACCAACTACAAAAATGAGATCATCATTAAGGAGCATCCTTGTTCTACTAAGAATGATAGTTAGGAACTTGTCCAAAATATTCTTAAACCTAGTACTAGCCACAAAATGGTAATATATATAAGAACTGAAAATAAAACTACAACAGATGGAAATTGAAAAACAAACAATAGCCCTAAAAAAACTATGGGACTACTCCTTTATCATTAGAAATTGGTATTAGATGCACCTCTTGAGCATTGATGGATGATGCTCTATAACATATTTTTCCGTGAACTCAAATCTCATGGTTTCCCTTGAAATCAAGTTCTTCTTGGAATTGATCTATCTTATATGGTCCTGGAGCTCATCCATTTGAACATGGACTTCCTTATGCTACTCTACATAATCCTAGAGAGCTTTAGGCTAGCAAAGATTTTATTTTCCAATACAACAAAACTGAAGATATTTTGTGTAGACCTCAATTTCAAGATGTCCTTTCATTGGGAAGCCACGAAGCCATCTCCTATTGCATATCTTCCTCCTCAACCATTTATGTTCCTACTTGACCCATTCCTCTCCATGAGAAATCTCGTATTGGATGTGAGCACGTGTCGGCTTGCTTCCACTCACCCAGGTTCAACCTTCGAGCCCTGTTGGTGAAAAATATTAATCGATTAATAACATACCCAATTATTTAAGTTGTCAACCTGAGGAGAGCATAAAATTATGAGGTACATGCAAAATATATGCAGGGTCAAAGTAACACTAACTTAATCTAAGAAATTATGCAACCAACTTAATTTAAGAAAATACATGCAACTGAAATTGAACCTAGTTGAGGAAAGCAGGAAATGGCATGAAAATAAATCTAATCTAGGAAAGCAGGAAATTGTGTTAAAGGAAACTAATCTAATGCTTAGAAATAAAACACCCGACTGAAATTGAAATTACGAAAGCATGAAATTGCATAAATTAAACCTCGTTAAGAAAGTGTGAAATCACCAAACACATGTGAAAAATGATAAGTAACAAATGACTAATGATAAACAAATCAAAATAAGAAATCTATTATGGAGAAATCAAAATATTTATTCTAAAACATCAAATCCATTACAAAATGATCAAATCAATGACTAACTCTCAAAAAGACAAACTATTTCTCTATTTCTCTATTTCTAGAGAGGCCTCTACTACACCAAATTAAGAGAGAGCACTCTTATTTATACATGAGTTTGTTTGAAAAGAGTGTAAATGTAGATCCACTTTTCTCTCAACCTATTTTCCATAATTACAAAATATTTATCCCTTCAAATCCTCACATGATATCCCTCTTTGGAATTATCATAAATAATTATCTCCAAATCTTAAAAAGGTGGAGGAAATATTTGAGAAGCTTTTGAATAATCATTTTGTTGAAAATATTCAAATATTCCTACACATCACAAAGCTCACACAACTTTGAGATATAAATGAAAACATGTTAATTTTCTAATATTTAATCATAAATTCTCTTAAAATACTTAAAAATAAATAAATTGGAAAATAACAAGGTAGCCCATATTTATTTATGAGAAAGGTATAAGGAATGGTTAACATAGTGATGAATAGGGATGACTCTATGAGGAATACTAAAGGAAAATAGGATGAAAATATGACATTTGGGTCACCAAAAATTCCCCCCCAACTGAACTTGCTGCATGTTGTTGTAATCTCACAGATCACATAAGGTTACCAATAATACATACTAAAACATACATATAAAACAGAGACAAGAGATAAGAACAAGTAAGTGAATTAACAGATTATATTACATGAATGAGTCCATACAACGCAGAGAACTAAATTGAGTTATGATCTGGCTCAACAGCCTAATATATATGATTACAAAAAAGTTACAAAATAACTACCTATCGGTTCGGTGAACCGACATGACCTTAGGTGGCCGAGCTAATCTCTAGTTTAGTCGGCTGATCGACTAAATTGGCTATCGTTCAATTCGACTTATCGACTTGCTCCTTCTACATCTCCCCCACGAACAAAACGTTTCTTCGTCCCGAAGAAATAGGGAGGTGCAAAAGTCTTCTTGGCTGGTCTCAATAGTTATTGTGGTGGGCTGTGAAGTCTAATGGTTGGTATTTTCTATACACAGAATTCTACAATGGATGGGGTTGTTACTGCGAGGTGATGTTGGAAATTTGTCCAACTCTGCAAAATTTTCTAGATGTCGATGGTGAGTGTGGTCAATCCTGATAAGATCGACATCTTCTTTGAAATGGAGAATTCAGCTATCCTCTCCATGTCAGGACCCATAAACGGGTCCTTCTTCTCTGCAGTCTTGATAAGTAGTTTCATCTATGGGCAGATGATGTCGAATTTCTCCAAGTTAGGGAGAGCCTGTTGCACCCACTGATGTGCTTCCCTTTCTAGTCTCTGTAGTTTGGTTGTTTCAAGCACCATTTGTTCTTCTATTATCATTATGAGTGCTTCCTCAGTGGTTTTCCTGCTTTCTAATGCCTGAATCCCTTGTCGAGTCTGCCGAGTCTGTTGATAGACTTGCCCATAGTAATTAGGCCAGTCTCTCAATATTTATTTAGTTATGACAGATTCCTCCATATGATCTTGCAGCACTTTATAAGCTTCAGAGAAGGCATTGTGCTGTGCCATTAGGAGTCGGGCAGTTTCCTCTTTTTGTTCCTCCTTTGTTTCCTAAAGCTGTGTTTTGAGGGCCGACACCATGCTCTCAAATAGCTGATACGCCCTTTCGAGCGGTTTGTCTGTGTCGACCTCTATGGGGCTCGACATGATGGACTGGACCAGATTCCTACATTTGTGGAGGAACTCGACCTGTTCTATGTTCTGGCCGTCAAGTTCCTTACGTCTTTGCTCACTTCTCGTCTTTGCTTCACCTGCTAGGGTCTTTAGAAGTTGTCCTAGCTCTAGGTCAGTTAGTGAAGTTGCATCCTTTAATTTGATGTGGGCCCTTGATGCCTGTCCATGATGCTCCTTCTATTTCTCCTTCCTCTTCTTATGATTTTCTTTTTCTGCTTGTGTCGGCACGTGTGTACCTGCAAAAGTCGAGTCGGGCTCTTTGGTTTGTGGGATAGTAGTTGATGGTTTCTGTGGTTGGGGCAGTGGGATGACTACTGCTTCCGGTTGTGGAGATGTAAGGGGTGCAGAAGTGGGCGCAGTTGGTGCTGATGGTTGTGGGGGGACTTGCTCTGAGTCGGGGGGTGGTGGTGGTGACAGAGTTGGTGAACGGTCGGGGGTGACTGGGTTGGGGGAAGGGTGGGTGAGTGGTGGATTGTTAGGCCAAGGAGGTGAGTCTACGCCGAAGAACATTTGGTTAATTTGTCGAGCTATCAGTGCCCCAACTTCTAAAGAAAATCCTGGATGAGAAAGCCAGAAGGGACTAAAGAACAACAGTTGCTGGAAAAACTGATCCGAAAAGGTAGAACAAACTTGTCAGAGTGGTTTGAGAAAATCGTCTATGACTTTTGTGAGGAGAAAGCAGTAGAAGATAGAACTTCGGTGGAAACCGTCAAGGAGAAATTTTACACAGACTCCACTGAGTAATTTCTGTGCTCCTTACTGACCTTATTGTTCAAGTTTTTGATCGAGAAGGGAGTAGGACATATTGTCGAACCTCGTCCATCACTTCATGAACTACCATCAAACTCTAACTGGCCAGAAAATCAAAGGAAGTGGGAAAAATTCATTGCAGAAAGGGAGTGGGAATACTTCCTAAGCACGTAGACCGCACTATCTGGGATTTTAAAAAGCGTCGGGTAGGCTATGGGGGGGTAGTTGGTCATATGTCGAGATAAAGTAGAGTGGATTCTAGTCGACTAGAAGAAGATACCATTCACCAGTAATGAGAAGTCGACCAAAAGGGAAATCAAGAGAATAGTATCACACAACGGTATGTCAGACATTCAGAAAATAGAGAGGGAAGAAAGACAACAGAGGAGGGAAGCAAGACAAGAACGAGCCTTAGTCCTGCATAGAGGAAGAAGTCCTAGGGCGACCGACCAGGAAGAGAATATGCCAGAGTCGATTCATGACCAACATGAAGAAGGCATGGGAAAAGAGGCATCCCCTAAGGAAGAAGAATTGTGGATAGAGCAGCCGAAATATCTCCAATCAAGAGCTCCCCACGAAGGAACAAATCTCTCTCTGTTGAATCCACGTACCCGGATACAGACTATTTTCGAAGAGGACCTCCGACTACAAGCTAGTGACTTTGGTATATCGAGTCGACTAGACGATGAAACATACACCGGATGACACCTAATTATTCGTCGACCAGAGGAAGGAAATTGGGTTACCTTTCAAGCGGTACCCTCCAAATGAAGTATCCACTTACTCTTACTAACACATGAAGGAGCACCCCCCTACCAAACATAGCTTTAGAAGACATAGAATATTCAGAATTGCAGACAAATAGTTGCAGTGGGCCATCAACAATAGAAATTGACATCAACTGACTGCCGGTCTAAGAAGAATCGACAACCAATAGGAGCGAAAGTTCCGTCGACCATAGTCCCATAGAGATGAATAAACCAATAAACCCACCACCCTCACCCCCACCCCCACCTCCGCCGCCACCACCTCCTGAGAGTAGTGATAGTGATTCAAACATGGGTCATGGATTGGCTCACATTCCTCTATATGAGGGGGATGAGGACCCCAGATGACACTGGTTCATCTGTGAGTCAACTTGGGAGGCCAACCAAGTTACAGATGAAGATATACAAATGGCACAGTTAGTTGGTGCCTTGCGGAAAAGGGCATTGACCTGGTATATGAACTTTTCGGAAAGACAACCTAGAGCAACCAAAGCTGAGATTAAGGCGCAATTTCTATCATTTTTCAAAACTCCAGATGCCAAACACCTGGCAGCGAAAAAACTAAAAACTACATCATAGAAGCCAAGGGAAACTATCCGCGACTATGATAAGCATTGGAAAGACCTTCTGAGCCAACTGGACTACGTTATAGATGAGAAATTACTAATCCAGTGGTTTCTTATAGGGTTATCTCAGAAAGTATGCCGACAATATCAGCCTAGAAACATTCAAATCTTATGAGGATGCGCTCATGAAAGCTCTCCAAGTGGAGATGGATGAAGACATTACCACTTACTCTACTGATCATAGATTAGAGGAACAACTCGAGAGTGTACAGAACTCTTTGAAGGATTTAAAACTCAAGAATCAGGAGATCTAGTGCACCAAATGCTCGATGGTCAGCCACTCCAAAGACAAGTGTCGACAGGAATACAGCCAACATGACGTTCGATTCGTGCAGACCAAATATTTTTGTGACATTTTCCAGGAGCACGGGGATCACTCGACAAAATAATTCCTGTTAAACATGAAGAATGACAAAGCATCCTGGTGTGCAATCTATGAAACCAAAAATCATAACACGACCGACTGTCATTTGAACCTGAAGAACCGACAGAATTATCAGGTGGTCTACCAAACCAATGCAGTTGCACAACATAACGAGCAAAACAATTTACCAAATGATCAGAATGGTCATAGGTATGATAGTCGACGATACGAGTGCCGGTATGATGATCAACGAGGAGGCTACAGAGGAAGAGGTCGATTCCCTGGGAATCGCGACATCTGACCACGTTGATCCATCCAGTGCTTTACCTGTTATAAGGAAGGACATCGGTATGCAGACTGTCCATATAAAGATAGAAGTGACCTCAAATTTTGTACTCATTGTGGAGTAGGGGATCACTCACTAGAGGATTTCCCTACCATGTTGGAAAAAATTAATACAAAGAAAAATGTTCATGTCTTGTCCTGTGTGCAAAAAAATGATGTAATAAACACAAAAAATTTGCATATTGTAACTCGACAAGGAACAAAAATAGGAAGGGATAACCCAAGGATCAGCAAAATAAAAGAGAAAACTGTCTATCCTGATCCACTCAAAGAAAAACAAACATACAAAGAAGCAACCAATGTATTTAAAGAAATTGCACGACAAGAAAAAGCTAATGACAATCGACATAACAAACTAAATGAATTAATCTAGCTCGTACAAAAAGACAATTCCGTATCTCAGTTCATCGATTTGTTATATGAAATAAAATGTCACAACTCGGAAAAACTTACAAATAACATCTACAACTTAAATAAAAAATAAAAAGGTGGTCCGCCAACCCACTTGTCGACCTGGAAATCAAAGGATACCATGTCCGACAAGTCATGCTCGGCTTTGGATCACAAGTAAACATCATGACTCGTGACACTTGGGAACAAATGGGCAGACCTTGACTCTACGAGCCAAGAATTTACCTGAAATTGGCCGACCAGGGCCTAATTGAACCTATTGGAGTATGGAAAAACGTCGACAGAACTATAAAAGGAATCTCGACCAAGGTCAACTTTGAAATCATTGACCCTAAGGAAGGATCCAGTTCCTTCCCAGCATTAGTCGGTCAACCTTGGGGTAGAAAGATGAAAGCATCGATATCCCTAGACAAAGAGAGGATCAAATTGAAAGGAAATGGACAAAAGGTCATTGTACCCATTCATCCAGCTCAAGGAGAACCTTGGACTGAACCTATCGATGATGAAGTCGACGTTCGACAACTCTACCAGATTCAAAACAATGCAGATTATACCAAACCTAACATCTACGGAGAACTTCATTTAGGCAATCAGGACTCAGTTGGTTATAATTCAGACGCCGAATTATATGATTGGGAGATCAAGAACTACGAAACACAAGCAAGAGGGGGTTGGACTATTCAAAAAATGAAGAAAAATCCCACCCAATAGTGCTTCATAGTGTCCATTGTCCCAAAAATATTTGAGAAGAAAATTAGGGAATACCCTACCTTACAACCTACCAATGTACATACTAACAAATACCAATATATAAGGAAAGGGAGTCACCAGTCATGCATGTATAAAAAGTTTCCAAAAATATCGGTGAACATGGCCGACTTCAAAGTCTAGTAGAAACTTTTACAAGACAAGCTGCTAGATGGTGGGATACCCATCAGACAAGACTGCGGACCTGGACAACAGCTTGAACTTACTTTGTCTAAAGGTTTGGAGGAAAGAAGTTAACCCAACAAGCTCAGATACCTATATTCACTCAAGGTCAGAACCCAGAAGATCATATTAAGACATGTGAAAAAGAGTGGAGAAGACTTGGATACAAGGATGAACGAGCATGGCCACCCCTGTTTCCATCAACCCTTACCGAATTACCAAACAAATGGTATAAAATGGAAGAAGCCCAAGGTGAAACATTCTTATGGCATGAAATTAGGGAAAATTTCATTAAATATTTCAACTTTATACCACAAAATGAAAACTTGGTTGAAACAGCAAAATAGATTAAAGAATTTATACAACTGACAGAAAACACACTGTTAAAATATAACCGATAGACAATGAAATGTAACACTATACAAACAAGGACAAAACCACAGTCAACAAGACTATAGTTAGAAAACAAAAACACAAAAGGAAAAAGCTTTAGATGGAAATCCAACCATGTCGAAACAACCAAACCTATCTGTACAATCCTGAAAGTAGAAACAATCAAAAAACATGATACCGACAGAATGATTGCAGCCGAATTTCCTGCCACATTCTCACTGTTTAAGGAAGGAATTCGATCGATCAATGAAGCCAAAGCACCAGAATGGCTAGATGCTAAAGTCAAAATTAAAGAATTCGACATCTCAAATGATGATCGACCAAAAATGGCAAAGATTGGTGACTACTGGAGTGAAGAACATACCACAGAGATAGTGAACTTATTAAAGGAGTTCCAAGATGTATTTGCTCGAGATTATAAAGAACTCAAAGGCTTAGTCCATGAAATGGGAGAAATGAAAATTGATACTAAACCTGATGTTCGACCTGTGAAGAAAAGGCCTTATAAACTAGCTCACAAATACAAGGAGATAGTCAAAAAGTAAATTGATAACATGCTGGCAGTAGGCATCATCTATTCTATCGACCAATAAAAATTGGAAGTCCAATGGTTGTACAGCCTAAGAAACATGATCCGACCAAACTACGAGTTTGTGTTGACTTCAGGGAACTAAACAAAGTAACATTGACAGACCCATTTCCAACCCCTTATGCAGATGAAATCTTAAATGAGGTCGCAGGACATGAATGCTACTCATTTATAGATGGATTCTCAGGTTATAACCAAGTTCCAATAGCTAAAGAGGACCAGAAGAAAACAACCTTTGTGTGTGAATTTGGCTCATTTGCTTACAAGGTTATGCCTTTTGGTTTAAAAAATGCACCTGCAGTATTTTCTAGAATTGTTGTCAAAACATTTCAGGAATATATTTACAAGACCATGGCAGTATACTTTGATGATTGGACAATATACTCCATGTTAAAGGATCATTGCAAATGGCTCAGACTTATGTTGGAAAGATGTCGACAAATTCAACTCTTCCTAAACATCAAGAAATGCATATTTGTGACCCCCATAGGAATATTATTAGGGCACATTGTCTGTAAGGAAGGTATTAAGGTTGACTTTGCAAATATCAAAATTATCCTCGACCTAAAACCACCAGTAAACTGAAAACAAGTCAGGGTGTTACTTGGCCACACAAGCTATTACAGAAAATTCATAAGATATTATTCAGATATGACCTATCCACTTGAATAGCTATTAAGGGAAGATCACGAATTCAATTGGACAGAGGAGTGCCACATATCATTCAAAAAATTAAAAAGAAAACTAGTCAAAGCACCAATCCTAAAGTTTCCAAACTGGTTGATCAAATTCCATTTTCATATTGATGCATCAGGCCTAGCAATATGAACAATATTAACTCAACCAGGAGATGATGGAATGGATTATCCTATAGTTTACAGTAGCAAAAAATTAAATAAGGTTGAAAGAAACTATTCGACAACAGAAAGAGAAGCACTAGGAATGGTCTTTGCACTACAAAAGTATCGACATTATCTTTTAGCCAACCCATTTATATTTTATACAGACCATCAGGCACTTAAGTATCTCATTAATAAACCACTACAACATGGAAGAATCTGTCGATGGTTACTACTATTCCAAGAATTTGAATTTGAAGTCGTTGTTCGACTAGGTAAGTTAAATGTTGGTCCTGACCATCTATCCCGAATCGACACAGGAAAAGAACCGACAGGAGTTGACGATGACTTACCTGATGCATGTTTATTTTGGATAGAAGCAGTCCTAGCAAAGTTAGAAGAAATAGCCCAGTTCTTGGAAGATGGACATGCACCAGAAGGAATGAGCATAAAGAAAAAGTAGATCTTAGCAATGAAGGCTGCACCATACAGTCTTATAAATGGATTTCTATAAAAAATGGGACTAGATGACATCCTCAGAAGGTGTGTACTAGAACACAAATGAGACAACATTATGCATGAACCACACTATGGAGCTATAGGAGGACATTTCCAAGCAGACACAACTGCAAAGAAAATCCAACAGTCAGGGTTATGGTGGCTGACACTCCATAAAGATTGCAAAAAAAAATTCAGTCGATGTGACAGATGTCAATGACTAGGTCGACCCATGCCTAACACAGAAATTCCTTTGATATCAGTGAACCCAAGTCTGACATTTGAAATCTAGGGCATAGACTTCATAGGACCATTTCCTATACCAGCAAAAAGAACAGGTACAAGGTATATCATAACTGCAGTTGAATATGTAACTAAATGGGCAGAGGTTAAACCAGTTGACACATGTTCTAGTGAGATAGCTGCTAAGTTTATCTATGAGAATGTAATCACTAGATTGGGATTCCCACTAACTCTAATTAGCTACCAGGGAACACACTTCATCAATAGAACTATCAAAACCCTAACCGACCAGTTCCAAATCGACCATCGTCGAAGTACAGCATACCATCCTCAGTCGAATGGAGCAATCGAAGCATTTAATAAAACATTAAAAAGAGGACTAACTAAAATATGCAATGCTGATAAGGACGACTGGGATGAGAAAATACCAGTAGTATTATGGGAATATAGAACCACATACAAACATTCGACTGACCAAACTCCTTTTCGACTAGTCTATGGACAAGAAGCAGTAGTTCCACTACATTTTCGACAACAGACACCTATCATCGTAGAGATCCTACATATCGATGTCGAATAAGGAAGAAAGGATCGACTATTGCAACTAAGCAAACTTGAAGAGAACCGACTAATGGCAATACAACATCAAGAAATCCAAAAAAAACAATAGAAAGCATGGCACAACCGAAACATCAAAAACAAAAACTTGTTGGTAGGAGTCCTTGCTTTACTATACAATAGTCAAGTAAAAGGTAAACCTAAAAAGATCCATACAGAATGGATGGGACCTTACATTGTCGAAGAGATACATACCAACGGATCAGTTTGACTCAGGACGTTACAAGGCATAGTATTACAGAATCTCGTTAATGGATCCTGACTAAAACGATACAGAAACTAAAAGAAAATAAAAATAAAAAATCCTATAACGACCATAACCATAAACCAAAAACTATAAAAAACCTAAAAATCCAAAAAGCAAAATAATACCCTACATGCAGAAAACTATGATAGGAAATAACCATTTCGACAACCGACATCATGCCCATCGATATAACACCATTGACCATTTTCATCGACCAACCACTTCCATCGACCAGTTTCATAACCGACATCAGTTGATGACCTCGATAGTCCCATCGCGCATTCATGGCATCGAGCACCGAAAGCAATTCACCATTAACGCACACTAAAATATTCCAGCTGGAACATCACGTCCACCATTAATACACTCATCGACGAACACATCCACGGCATCGCCTATAAGTACTGGACCGCCGAAGGATCATTCACCGTAATTCATACAGAGAGAGCATCAGAGCATCCAGTTGATTGAAAGAAAAAACCTTAGTGAAATAGACTACCAGACCAACACAATGGCACCCAAACAAATGAGATCCTCGACCAAAGCCAAGGACCTACAGGCTGTGGATACACCTTTAGTCCATAGGATAAAGTACATTAAGAATGCCAAGGTGCAGGAAGGCTCATGGCAAAAACTCTTGACTAAAATGCAAGAATGGGCATATGTCGACAAAAATCCCACACAAGCTGTAGAGAAAATAAAATACAACACCATATTTAGCTATGTTAATGCACCACTCATGGCTAGCTTTGGTGGCACTAAGGAAACCACTGTCAAATTCATCATTAGCCGGTACCACAATGGCCGGTTCTACTTCGACCAACCAATCGACATCTCTGGAGAATTCATCTCCAAGTTGACCGGTCTCTCCAATGAAGGAAACCTAGTACCAGTCGATATCAAAGAAGGACTGGTCGAAGAGCTCACTGGGTCATCTTCGGGTAAGAACTCCAAGGGGTTGATGATTAGCCAAATCACAACCCGAACACCACAGATTGTGGCCAAAATAATTGCAATAACTCTCACTGTGTTAGGTCGAGGCAACGAACTTAAATTAGACATGCTAGAAGCTGTCGACACCATTGCAACAAACGGAAGGATATACAGATGGGCTGAATATGTTGTCGACATGATCAAGACCATCTGTGAAAGATGCCAAGAAACGGGGGGAATCATCAAGTTCCCTTCCCTAATATTATGGATAGTCATGTACCACATCTTCCTAGAGGGGGGTCCAGTATTTTAGGAACCGTCGAGGTTCCACATGTGGAGATTTAAACCATTCTCCCAGAGAGGAACCTTGCAGGATCTTGAGCACGGGAAAGTACTGTTGGAGAACTGGCTTCAACAGCTCAAAGTATGCACGACTAGATGGAGGGTGCCTCAAAACATCTGAAGAATTCTACTAACCAACTCCCACATTCAGCTCGAACTCGACCATACCTCTGTATAGTACATGCAGGGCGACGACTCAAACGCTAAAGCCCTTGACTACTACCCATCAGTCAACCAGATCTTTCAGGAGTTGTCTCAATAGGCCAAAACCAAAATACCAGTACCAGCAGCAGCAAA
The DNA here is from genome assembly GCA_001517045.1 of Pseudotsuga menziesii. Classification (NCBI taxonomy): domain Eukaryota; kingdom Viridiplantae; phylum Streptophyta; class Pinopsida; order Pinales; family Pinaceae; genus Pseudotsuga; species Pseudotsuga menziesii. The sequence goes on from LPNX011147377.1 coordinate 84,164, forward strand.
GAAGATCGACTTCTCAATCGAGGAGTCACTCACCGACCAGGAAAAAGAGGAAGACTATGAGCTCAACCTTTATATCAGCACCTTTGTGTCGGAGGAGACACCGATCGAACACACCGACCGACTTCAAATAACCATCAAACCTCCGACCACAAAGAGGGAAAAACCCTAGACCACAGATCCATAGCCAGAGCAGTAGGTAATTCCTCTGGCTATAGAAAGTTTCATCCTGACCCAGGAGCCAAGCGGAGAGAGAGCCAGAAAATCCAGAGTATGCTGTCACACAAGGCATTATTAAAAATTGTTGGAAGAGGTAGCACCTACAAGGAAGAAGCTCAAGACATAGAAACAACAATGAGGAAAAGGTAAACACAAGCTTATCCTTACAGAATCATCAGAAGATGAGGAGGAACTGGCAGCTACGGCCCTCAACATAATAGAGGATGTCGCAGCAAATAAGGTGTCGGTGGAGACCCAGTTTCAGCGATTTGTCGATGTAGGAGCATTATCGGGTCGACCAAAGAAATCTAAGACCGTGACGATGCCTGAGAATGTCATCGATCTGGTATCGACACCTCCACCCCCATCATCGACGAAAGTCACCGAGGAGCAAGTATCGGCACAACAGTTAGTAAGCCCCCTTGACTTGTGCAAAAGTGTGATGTCGGAAGTGATAAAGGAAAATTTCGACAAAGACCAATATTTTTAGGCATTCATTGAGAAGTTTCCTAAGATATTTACATCAGCCCAGAAGATATCCACAAAAGCACCTCTCTTCATGGTCGGTGGATACCAACCAGGACATGAAGCCCAGTCCAGAACCTTTGTAACCATCACGTCGACTTTCAAGAAAAATACTGACAAGGAAGTTGAAGTGGTTGCATGTCGGACCTCGACTATCACTCTGACCATACCCCAAGCTGACCTACCAGTCACCGCACCGACTGAAGGAGAAGAAACCGAGGAGGACATAGCTCGACAAACTTTTCATGCGTTTCTGTGAAAAAACTTTCTTTTTCTTATGTGATTGTTAATATGTTCCTTTGTGTGTAATTCTGCAAATAGTTTGCAACTTTACGTTCCCACCAGTCCTTAATCTCCTACTCTAGTATCATCTGTTTTCATACATTTCAGACATGTACTACCAGCAACGGAACCAATGTTGTAATCTCACAGATCACATAAGGTTACCAATAATACATACTAAAACATACATATAAAACAGAGACAAGAGATAAGAACAAGTAAGAGAATTAACAGATTATATTACATGAATGAGTCCATACAACATAGAGAACTGAACTGAGTTCTCATCTGGCTCAACAGCCTAATATATATGATTACAAAACAGTTGCAAAATAACTACCTGTTGGTTCGGTCAACCGACATGACCTTAGGTGGCCGAGCTAATATCTAGTTTAGTCGACTGACTGACTTAGTCGGTTGATCGACTAAGTCAGCTCATTGACTTAGTCAGCTGATCGACTAAGCCGGCTATCTTTTAAGTCAACTTATCGACTTGCTCCTTCTACACATGTCCTCATGCAACTATACATAAAAAAATTTGGTTTCTTAACTTTGGCTTTGCATGATGTTGTAAATGATTCTGTGATGTGAAATATATAAGTAGCAGCTGATTTTTCTTATGGTTGGTTCTTGTGTGACAACCATGAATATGACAAATGTTTGTTCTTGTGTTAACAACATTCATTTATTTTACTTGTTTTCTTATGGTCGGTTCTTGTGTGACAACCATGAATATGTAAAATGTTGGTTGTTGTGTTAATAACATTCATTTCTTTTACTTATTTTATGGATGCAATACATAAGATTTGAAAGCATACATGCACTGGAAATGATCAGCCATCAATGTACATTATAAAACCTTTCTCTTTATGTTATGAATCATGCCAAAAATAGATCAAATTGTAACAAAGTGTAATTAGGAAGACACATGTCGGTCAATGGTAAATGTGTTAAGTTGATGAAAATGAGTAAGGCGGTGTAACATGGTGAGAAGAGTTTCCAAATTTATTTATCTCTAACAGTTAAGGAATTACATGATTAAAGATCATAAAATAACATACCTCCTCTTACCCAAACAATTGATGGACTATGCAAGAGCAATGTAGCTGATGCTGATACAAGATCATAAAATGTAAAGTGAAGAAATCTGAACTACTGCTTGGTTGAATGAAGTAAAAATAGAAAATCTGAAAGTGGAACTATGGTACTCATATGGCTGGAAGTATGCTACTATAAAACTGTTGATGGTGTCATGAAAAGCATGTAGCCTTCACCTACTACAAAATCCGATCGTACAATTCTTACAATGTGAATAAATGTGTCGATGTCGAGAATGGAAAGAATTCATTGGATTACCAACCATTGATGGATGTCATTAACCAATGCGAGGAAACTCACCATTGATGTCAATGAGTGCCAAGGTACCTAAGTACATCTTGTGAAGTGTGAATAAGTGAGTTGATGTCGAGCCACTTGCAATATCTAACGATCAAAGGACATTGATGTATTCCCATTATTGTTAGAAAGAGAACTTTCCATCAAGGCATGCAAGCCTCAAGTTACTAGAAACAACGCTAGTCTCTATCCCAGATAGTGTGCTGAGGTCGATGTGGAAAGACTTGTTTAAAGGTGGGCCTTAAGGAATCCGACATCAGTCAATGCGAGTTGTACAAAATGATTGGTAGGAATATAGATAAAAAATCTTACATTCAAACAGTTTTTTGAAAAGGACATCAAGGTAATTCAAGCATGGAAAGGAAGCTAAATGGTTTTATTCATAAGGAAAAAGATGAAATGAAAATGGGGCAAAATGTATGGGACTCAAAAAAGTAAACATGTGTGAAATCATAAGGTAGTAGTGATGGATAAAAAGTTTTATTTTGACTACATAAGAAATGACAAAGTACACTTCAACATGGATGATTGAAGAGCTTTGAAGGAGGAAGGGTAAATAATCATGTCATGACACAAATGGTTTCTGAAAGGCTTATTATGACAAAAAATAGTGTGACATGTGCAATCGAAACTCAACTCCTTCAAGTTGTCAACAAAGCATGTTTTTTTTTCTTGTGATTCTTGAAAATCACTTCTGCATGAACAAGGCTTCTTGATTGTCTTGGAACATGTTAAAGCTTAGCACTAATACTACAACAAAATCATGAGATCATCAAAACACATAAATGCGGGAATCAAAATAAGTGCTTAGCAAATCAAATTAAAAAATGCATCTGTATCGATTGGTTGCGGCACATCTTTGACAATCTTCTTTGTGAATACCTGTTTCAAGTGGCTAAAAAAAATCAACGGTAAATGTAAAAACGTGATTCCAATAATATTTAAACGAAGTTGGAAGGTCCATTTGTAAAAACATAAAATATTTTTATGATTTTTTTTATGTTTGACCTAAAATTTATATTTATTGTTTTCTGTTTTGTAATTCTTTTTTCTTAAGTTTTATTGATAAAGGTTTTTTTCAAATGTTTATTGTTTTTATTTTGTTTTCCAAATTTTTATTGTTTCTTTTAATTCTATTGTTTTTTTTTTGTTTTATATTTTATATTACACACCAACTAAAACCAAAGAATCTAAATTTTGTATCAAACAAAAATAGACATCCTTTCTCAACTTTATTTAGGCCTTTTTAAAATAAAATAAAATGAAAACATTTGTTTACAAGCTCAGGGTGTGAAATCAATCTGCACTATCATTAAAATTGAATTATAAATTGAATCAAAAAATTAGAGATATTTACCGTTACATTCATACACTTCCAACTCTCCCCAGGGTGTACTTGCAACGATATGTGTCGAGCTCGAAATTTCCTCTTGTCATCTTGATTTTACGAAAGGGATCCTTGGTACCCACATAATTTTTGTTTGTTAGCAGATAAATATACTCAATAGGAATCAAGCTAGATCTCCCTAGTCCAAGTGGATCTAGAACAAATCAAATACAAAATACAATCTACTTTCCTAGATCAATCAGAAATGCAAAGACACAGATAGATCAGTTACCTGAGATTTGCAAATACTCTTCTCTCTGTTGATCCAAGCTCCAAAATCTTCATATCTATAGCTGCAAAATCCTATAAAGCATGTGGAAATAAGAAAACATCATATGCATATCCAAACATATAATTGATCTAAGCTAACAGTTAAGGAAGAAAGCTATAAACATAATCAACACAACAACGTTTATGGAAAGAGATTTGTATTAATGTAATCAAGGAGATACATAGAATTACAATGAGAAGGAACATCACAACCTAGCCTTAATGCTACAATCTTCCATCCAACAATCCAAAGCCAAGCCAAGCCTCCAAAGCAACATAGTAAGCCACCTAGAAATTCCACTAGCATAAGAATACCATAGACTTTCCTCCCTTCCAAATGGAGAGAGGGTTTAATTTATAAGGCTAAAGGGATAGAGTAGGTTGAGGATTAGGATTAGGAGTCTAAGGGATCTTTCTTATAGGTTAGGAACCAAAATTACACCTCACCTAAATAATAGGGATAGAGCTCCGCCTCATCCACCTTCGAGAAGGATCTTAAATCTTCATTTTTTTCCCTCAAAACACCACTAATGCTCTTAGCAGGAAGGAAAAAAGTGTCGTCGGCACTCCTAGCAGTGGGAGACAAAGCACCGGTGCCGGCACATGTAGAATGAAAGGAAAAAATTACTTCGGTGCTCCTAGCATGAAGGACAAGAGTGCTGACCTTCCTAGAGAGGGAAAAAAGTAGGAAAAAAACCTCAATCTCAATCAACTTTAGCAGAAAGAAACTTGGGGATTAGGTAAAGGGTTGACACATGGATCAAGAGTGCAAGATTTTAGTGTAATAGAATGCCCCCCAAAGCATGAAGTTAGAGGAATGTGATAGGTGAATGCTTTGTAAAGAGAAGAAATCTAAGGCAAGGATGTTGGTTGGAAGTTGCTGCAGTACCACTGACTCAAATCTCATATGACTCATAACATGGGTGCTGACCAATACAATGCAGATCCATGGTAGTAGAGACCGACTGAACACAATCATGGCTACTAGACACAAGCATAGAACCATGATGAGATGATAACATAGCCACGACTAATATAAAGGCAGATCCATGTAATATGACTCAAAACAAAACTCCATCGCAACCTGGGCGAATATATATGACAACCCAGGGTCTTCAAGTTGAACCTGCAACGATACAAATCTAACCATGTGATTACAATGTCTTGATGTTGAACATGGTAGAAACCACTTGATTACCAGTCAATAATGTAAATTGTTAATAAGTGTGAGGGAAATCACCATTGATGTCAATGATCCCCAAGGTATCACAGTACATACCATCGAATGTGAATAAAGGACTTGGAGTCGAACACTCGATGAGATCTTTCAATCAAGAGTCAATGATGTAAACTCATGTTGAAAGTGAGGTAACCTGCCATTAAGGCATGTAGTCCCAAGGTACTTGTATTGGTTTCTAAGTCTAATTCCTGGATAAGGTGTTGAAGTCAACAGGAATATACCTGTCAAAGGAGCGCCATGATGAATCCCCCATCATCAACATGAAACACGATCAAAGATTTTTTGGAGTAAACCGGACATCAGAGTTATGTACAAGACTGAATCAAGGATGGCCAACATGATAGAAGGTAAACTAACTGCAGACAGTGAAATGATGAATGACCAACTTCTCTTGAACATGGGCATGGCATGACTTGGAAGTATTGACACAAGAATGATACCAATCCCCAAATGAAACTAACGGTGAGATTTTTCTTGGACAACTCAAAGGAGTAAGAAGACTCTAGGAATTAGCAAGAATCGAAGACAAACTGACTACCCAAGTACTAAAATGCATATGCAAATGAGTGCGATGTTCAAGAGTGACTATATACTTCCATAAAAAAATACAAACTCTTTCCTTAATTTCCCCATCATGATTGATGAGTGCCTCTTTTCTTTTTAATGAGCTGGAAAAGGGTAACAAATGCTCGATATAGCTCATCCTTCGAACAAGTCCAATCTCATATGTTTTACGAACCTGAGAAAGGATGGGTTCATTCCCAGAAAGGGTCCTTCATCATTTAATTTTACGAGTCCGATGAAAGCAAAACCATTTGTTGTTTCATGTTTAGAGAGTCTGAAATGACTAAGAATACTCCAAAAGGTACTTTTTCGTAAAAAAGGCTAGTCAGTCCGAAAAAGAGATAACCTACCACCAACTAGTTGACCGTTCTGATTCTTTTACAAGCATGAACGTAACAAGTTCCCTTGGAAATCTTTTTGTGTTTTAAGGAGACTAAAAAGAGCTTAAATATAACTCTGAAATGGGTTCTTTTTTCATAATCCAATTTTAACGAGTCTGAAAAATAGTAAAACTATACTTGATACCTCTTCATTAAGTTTTTAACGACCACGACAAAGGTATAAAAAGCACTTGGAACCTTTTTCATGTTTGAACCAGAGCATGAAAAAGCAATAAAATAAGCTCAAAACAGTTTTCATGTTTTAACCAGAGCATGAAAAATGAAAAGTAAGCTCAAAACCATCTTACTATTTTTAATGAGCTCAAAGATCAGTTCAAAGAATGCTCAGGGTATCTGCTTCATTTTTTAACAAGCTTGGAACAGAATAAGAACTATGCTAAAAACATGGTTTCATTTTTATGCAAGCTTGAAACCAAAAGGTAAACTATGCTTAAGAAAACCTACATTTTTTAATGAGCTTGAAAATAGAAAATGAACTATGCTCAAAAGGTGGTTTCATGGTTTAACAAGCTCGAAACTAAATAAAGTATGCTCAAAATGGCTTCCATTAACGAGTGATTTCTCAACATGATTTCCAGTGGTTAGTACTTGCCCCTAGTATAAATGTCAAGTAACTTAAACCAACATAAAGAGGAAGGGTACATGCCCCCCCAAGCTTCATTGAGTCTTGACACAATGGAAGAATCTGTTTCATTTTTTAACGACCTTGACACGAAAAAGGAACTCTGCTCAAGGTCGGTTTTATTTTTTAACAAGCTTGAACCTAAGAATAAACAATGCTCAAAGTGGCCCATTTCATTTTTACACAAGCTTGAAATAGAGAATAACTATGCTTGTGGGGACTCGTTTCTTTTTTACACAAGCTTGAAACAGAAAGTAACTATGCTTGAGGACATCTGTTTCATTTTTTAATGAGCTATGCTCACTAACATATATTTCATTTTTTAACGAGCTTGACAGAGAATAGGAACTATGCTCACTAACATATATTTCATTTTTTAACGAGCTTGACAAAGAATAGGAACTATGCTCACAATGTCTCTACTCACTAACATATATTTCGAAGGGACTACTTCAATCTCAACACTCTCTAACGAAAGAGTGGGATCGGGTGGAGATGACATCGGCTCAACCACTTTAACTTCACTATCCAAAGGAAGAGTGGGATCAACCTCTTTGACTTCACTCTTCAATGGAAGAGTGGGATCGACCACTTGATCAACCAATGGAGTGTCAAGGGACAACTTACGATAACCAGTTGGAAGCTGTTGCTATGGAACAGTAATATCTTCCAACAACTTTGAAGCTTCATCCATGCAAGGACAAAGGTAAGTGTGATGTTTATCCTTACATAGAAAGCAAGGATATCTAACCTTTCCTTTTTCGACTCTTAACCAAAGAGTCACTAGTTGATGGGGTATCATCAGCATGATGATCGAAGACCGACGACATGGGATGTTTAGACCACACTTCTGACACAAGGGAAAGACCGGGACAGTCCTTGAGAAGTTGATCACCCTTGCAAAGTATACAAGGGAACTTAACTTTATGAGTGTCGGAAACAGGTACATCAACACATGAATCTAAACAATAAAGAAAAGAACAATTATTTCCTAGAGTGCACTAGCTCTATCTTTCCACAATAATAGTCTAAAAAGTGCAAATGAAATCAAAGACACTACACATATTAACAATGCACAAAACAAAGTAAAGAAGCACTTTTATTTTTCAAATGCATATACCAAAATGAAACTTGATATCTATATTCTTTTCAGATCTACAAAAATAAAAATAGAGAATACCTACAACACTCCATTCATTCAGAAATCAAAAGGAATATGGAAAGCACCCAAACAACTCCAATATAATCAAGAATTGCTCCAAAACAACCAAAATTTAACTAAAACACTCAATTACTGAGGGGAGGAAGAGATAATGCTGGATCTAGGGGATCTATGATTATCACATGCGGCCTAAAAAACAAAATCCATCAAACCAAAACCCAAAAATGATGGAAATTTGAGCCAAAAACTGAGTTTCAAAAGGTGACGCACTTCCCTATACTGCACTAGAGTGCCTATGAGAGGACCGACACACATAAAACACTGCACAAGAGCGCCTTTGAGTTCGATGCACCTACAAGTATGCACAGAAGTGTCACGACACTCTGTCTCCTAAGGAAAATAGCACCTATGAGAGCCGGTGTACCTACAAGGCTGCACAGAAGCACCAACGGTGTTGTGTCTCCTAAGGAAAAGAGCGCCTATGAGCCAACAATTTTGATTCTAAAAAATTAGACCAGCGGCACTCTGTCTACCCAACCCAGATGCGTCGGTGGAGAAACAAAACAGAATAAAATCTAGATATCCTATGGAAGAAGGGTAGAGGGTTTGATAGTGATCCAAAGAGCATTAAGAAGATGCAAGACACTCTTAACAGTAAAAATATAAAGGAGGGAAGGTCTCTAGTGGCTGGAGAAAGGATTGAATAAAAAGATATGAAATCAAAACAAAAGAAATCGTATATATGTAAGATCCCCAGCGGAGTCGCCAATTTTGTTATTAGATAAATCTACTCAATTGGAATCAAGTTAGATCTCCCTAGTCCAAGTGGATCTAGAAAAAATCAAATACAGAATACAATCTACTTTCCTAGATCAATCAGAAATGAAAAGACACAGATAGATCACTTACCTAATATTCGCAGATCCTCTTCTCCCTGTTGATCCAAGCTCTAGAATATTCATATCTACAGCTGCAAAACCCTATAAAGCATGCGGAAACAAGAAAAAATGATATGTGTATCCAAACATATAATTGATCTAAGCTAACAGTAAAGGAATAAAGCTATAAACATCATCAACACAACAACGTTTATGGAAAGAGATTTGTATTAATGTAATTAAGGAGATACATAGAATTACAATGAGAAGGAACATCAAAACCTAGCCTTAACGCTGCAATATTCCATCCAACAATCCAAACCAAAGCCAAGCCTCTAAAGAAATATAGTAAGCCACCTAGAAATTCCACCAGCATAAGAATACCATAGACCTTCCTCCCTTCTAAATGGAGAGAGGGTTTAATTTATAAGGCTAAAGGGATAGAGTAGGTTGAGGATTAGGAGGAGGAGTCTAAGGGATATTTCCAATAGGTTAGGAACCAAAATTCCACCTCACCTAAATAATAGGGATAGAGCTCCACCTCATCCACCTTCGAGAAGGATCTCGAATATTCATTTGTTTCCCTCAAAACACCACCAGCGCTCTTAGTAGGAAGGAAAAAAGCGTCATCGGCGCTCCTAGAAGTGGGAAACAAAACACCGGTGCACCTAGAATGAAAGGAAAGAATGACTTTGGCACTCCTAACATGAAGGACAAGAGTGCCAACCTTCCTAGAGAGGGAAAAAAGCAAGAAAAAAACCTCAATCTCAGTCAACTTTAACAGAAAGAAACTTGGGGATTAGGCAAAGGGTTGACACATGGATCAAGAGAGCAATATTTTAGTGTAACATTGTTCCAAACCATAGGCTAACTGGTGGCTACAGCAATGACATCATGATATGAGGAAGCAATTGGAAGCATTGTTTCATTCAACATTTCAATAGATGGTATAGATATAGGCATAAAACTGGAAAGTGATAGACACCCCTCAACAAGGTACGAAGCCCTATGGGTGAGCAATCTAACCATTTATCCATCCAGCTGACAAACCAACATATATTGAGGTGACTAATAAGATATATGTACTTTTTTCCAAGCCTTAAATAAATTAAGCATACCAGGTTTGCTCTTTCTGTATTCATCTAGACTTTAAAGAAGCTTTTGATTATCAGTTGTATTAACAACCTTCTTTCTTCAACCTCGAGTACAACTGAAAATTTCAGATAAATACATGCTCTATTTGACTCATGATGCGTCATCGAAATTCAAGCATGTGTTGTAAAATAATAGATATGCACATTTCCATAGTGAGTTGGGACCAACAAATGGATCAATTTCAATGATTAAATCAACTTATCATATCAAGCATGCATCATCTCTAAATATTTGTGTGTATTGATTTCTGAAACTTGCACCGAAAGATAAAAATAAATATCCCAATTAGTTCCTCTTACAAGCAAAAGAGTTTACAAATTTTTCAGGGAAAAAGCCCCTTGTAACTTCCCCCTTTCCAGTATTTAAACAAACAGTAAATCGTTTGGGTTTCCCCCCCACATGACCTTTTGGTCTCCCTAGCGTTTCGTATTTTTCTGAGTTGTCTGTATGCACTCATGATTCTTTTAGTAATGGACCAGCAGTCAGGTTCATGCCTTTAGCATTATTGACTTTGTCTTCCGCTTCGAGGGCCCTTTCAGTGATCTGGTCGGTGTCATTTCGATTTTTTCTAAACTGTCCTTCTACGTCTTCATGCATCAACTCGTTTCGCACACCTACAATTAACCCACGTGTATTATCCATTTGGGACTATGCTATGAAACAGAGTGGTGGATTATACAGACTGAAACGACTTCTCCACAAAAACAAATGGCCTGGTGCACCCCGGCGGAAGTCGAAAGGAGACTGACATTGGAAGTCAAAGGCTTGGCTCAGCCGCAACAGCGGGAAGAAAAAGAAGACTAAGAGGCATGAAACACGGGCGAGAGAGGGCTTGATCGGACATCGGAAGACATTCGAATCGAAAGCTCAATAGCTTTCCCAGCCACAACAGTAGAAGGGTAAAAGCTACGGGCAAGAGATCGAAGACAAATACGAATCAGACGTTGGAGCGATTCAGACTTCGGACACTAAACCGCTTTGAGAGCCACAACAGCGGAAGGAAAAAGAACAAAAAAAGCCGATTTGACAAAAAAATTAAGGGTTCGAAAGCCTTTAAAAATCAACAACAGTCACGGACCATTTCACTTTCAAAATGACGGCTTATCAAAAACAACTGGAAAGACTCAACCCAACTATGCAACCCGCTGCAAAAATTCAAGCACAAACAAATTCTGGGAGCAGGCTACATGTAAATTGTTCAAAACATCCAGACTTAAAGCATGACCGAAGAAACATCAAGGATGAAAAAACCTGAAGCGATATTCAGTTATGAGGAGGGGCCCAAAAATTAAGAGATTTGGGGAGAAAAGTTGTAGCAGCAACAACTGGCGATTACCTGGTGAACCTAGATCTTTGGACAATCAATCTTTGAGTGACAGACTGTTTAACAACAAATGCATTCTATTGAATTCTTCCAGCTATCTGGATTTCTCAAATGCCAGAAGTGTGTACCTTCAATCATTGATAATAGTCCAATTTGGGAGAATGGAAACCAAGATTTTCAAGTCTAGATAACTCTGTTGAGGCCAGAAAATGAGTTTCATTATTACCTTTGTCTTTAGGTATCTGAAAGCCCAGACACCACAGGATTGTAGCACATTGTAAACAGAAATATTCGTTTGTTCCTCATTCCCATGCCATTTAGTACTTTTTGTACTTTTGGACTTTTGTCCCTTTTCTTATGAGTCCTCCTGAATGCCCTGTCTTACTGAATTTTATTTCAGGATCCTCTATCCCGTAGTGTCCTTTTGCGTGAGTGGTATACTTTAAGTTTCAGCTCACGGACGGAGAGGATCTTTAGGCAACTTAGTACTCATGATACAGCACCTGCTTTGATTTATGATGCTTTCCTAGGAGTTTTTTGACTCTTTATTTGCCTATTGGCATTTGTTTCTTGGCATGAGATCATTTATATTCAATATACTGTTCACCTTGCTCCTCTCCATGGGTCCTCGACTGTCATTTCTTAGGACACTTTAAGTGTGACGTGGATGGAGCCCCAACATAGTGTTCCAGATTCTTTGAATCCGGTTTATTACACAGATATTAAGCAGGACTTCAATGCACACATAATTATTCGAGAAAACGACTAAGCTAGAAGAAACTCTTTAATATAAACAACAACCCACAGTCTGATCAGTAAATTGTTTATCACTCCCAAAAATTCTGATGTTCCCCATGCAACCGCAGGTTCGTCCCCTTTATTGAAAACAAGAAAAAATCAAACTAAAGCAAACTGAAAAACATGACTCAACAGACTACCAGACGGATTATTTATATACAAGACAAAAGAAATCAAACAACTCAGGAAAAATAAGGCTTGAGAACCAAACCATTTACTGGTAGGTTCTCCTCCCACCCCTGCAGATCTTGCAACTTGTAAGTAGAAGGACCAATCTTGGCTGCAATCTGAAAAAGGCCTACCCACAACTGCTGGAATTTGGTATGCTTTCCTTTCTCATCATGGGGGTGGTCCCATTTGAGGACTAAGTCTCCTACTTCAAATTATTTTGTCCCAGCTTTATGCTTGTCGAACCATCTCTTAACTGACTCTTGTTTTTGCTTAAAGCGTTCTTTGACTTTAGATCTAGCCTCCTCTGCTTTCAGGAGATTATATATTCTTATTTGTAAAACTTAATCATCCGACCCCCTAGACTCTTGAGCTAGTACGGAAGATGGTAGCATGATATTGGGAGGAAGGATGGCTTCTTTACCATAGACCAGGGTAAATGGAGACACTCCTATTGAAGATTTGGGGGTGACTCTATCAGCCCACAGGGCGTTTGGTAGTGCTGAGTGCCAACTCCTTTCGTTTTCTATTACAGTCTTCTTTAGGATTCTAATCAGATTTTTATTAGAAGATTTAGCCAGGCCATTCCCTTGTGGATAGTAGTTAGCAGAATAATGCAATTTTATTCCTTTATCATGAGCAAAAGCAGTTAATTTAATTGATGAAAAGTATTTAGCATTATCAAAAACTAACGAAATTGGAACTCCAAACCTGGTCATGATATGGTCTTGCAGAAAGCTGATGACTTCGTCTTCATTTATCTTGCGCAATGAGATAGCTTCGACCCAGTGAGTGAAATAATCAGTTGCAGTCAGAATGTATTTGTGTTTTAGGGAGGAATTTAGTTTTATTTCTCCAATAATATCCAGCCCCCACTGCTCGAATTGTTCTGTGATCATCATAGGATTTACGGGTGCTGCTACTTTAGGCTGTCTTCTGCCACACCTTTGGCAAATATCACATTTCTTGACATGTGCATGTGCATCCTTGAAGAGTGTAGGTCAATAGTAACCAGCTCTGAGGATTTTGTGGGCTGTAGTGTCTCTTGAATAATGTCCCCCAACAGGACCGTCATGTAATTATGAAATTACTTTCTTAGCATCTTCTTTTTCTAGACATCTGAGGAGAACCCCATCATAATTCTTTCTGAATAATACTCCTTCAACAAGTTGATAGGAGGCTGATTTAAGACGTAGAGCTCTTCTTTGTTTGGAATTCCAATGTTCTGGAAACAACCCTGATTGCAGGTAATGCACGAGGTCTCTATACCAAGACTCAGGAGCTGTAAACAAAGGACATACATCCATTACATGTAATTCAGCCTCATCCTCCCATGCTTGTTCTTTGTTGTTCCCGCTTTCAGTCATAAATTTGCACAACCTTTGACCTTTCACTATAGAGGCTGGCTTGAATTCAAGGTCGTACTCTTGGAGAGCTGTTACCCAGTTGCCCCTCCTTTTTCCTAACTCTTTCTGTATGAGAAGGGATCTTACAGCTGGGTAGGGGACTATTACTTTGGTTCGATTTTTTAATATATAAGGCCTGAATTGCTTCACTACCTTAAATACTGCGTAAGCTTGCTTGTCAATGGCTGGGTAGTTTAATTCAGCCCCTTGTAGACCAGTACCCATAAAGGAGATTGGGAATTCATCCCCCCCTTCTTCCTTTTGGGTGAGCACAGCTGCTAGCGAATCATATGATGCAAAAGTATATAAAATAAAGTCTTTATCGAAATCTAGAATTTTCAAGGAAGGTGCGTGTGCAACAACAGTTTTAATTTTACTGAAAGCATTCTTCTCAAGTTCAGTCCACTTGAATTATGCATTCTGCTTAACCATCTGCTGCAGCGGCTTAACAGTCTGGGCGAAATCAGGCACAAACCTTCGTATGAAATTTATGGTTCCCATGAAGGATTGCATCCCCTTTTTATTATGGGGCAAGGGGATTTGTTCAATGGCCTTGATTCTTTCTGGGGCAATGGAGATCCCTTGCTTTGAAACTATGTGGCCCAACAACTTTCCTTCCATGACAGCGAATACACACTTCTTAGGATTTAGTGAAATGCCATACTTACTACAGCGTTCGAAGATTTGCCTTAAGTGAAATGCATGTTCTCCCCTCCTCTTCGAGAATATTGTAATGTCGTCAAGGTACACTACAACACTTCGTCCAATCAATCCACGGAAAGCTATGTCCATACCCCTCTGAAATGTCTCTCCAGCATTAATAAACCCAAAAGGCATTCTTCTATAGGCAAAGGTTCCCCATTTAGTTCTAAACATTGTCTTTAATCTGTCTTCTTTAGCTACTAACACTTGATTGTAGCCAGAGAAACCATCTAATAATGAAAACAGTTCAGAACCTGAAACCATCTGTAGCAGCTGCTCCATGGGTGGTACGGATAGTTATCTTTATCTGATGCACGGTTTAAGTTCCTGAAATCCACGCAGAGCCTGATTTCTCCAGACTTTTTCCTTACTGGTACCATATTTGAAACCCACTCAGAGTGTCTGACTTTGAAGATGATTCTTGCGTCCAATAACTTCTTCACTTCACTTTGAATCAACGGTTCCAATTTCGGATGCATTTTCCTCAAAGGTTGCTAATATGGCTTGACGCCTACTTTAATGGGGATGACATGCTTGATGATGCCGGTGTCATACGTTTTCAAATCTTCGTACGTCCATGCGAAAACATCTTTATATTGTTTAAATAGACTGATGAATTTGTCTCTTTCTATTGGTGAACAGCATTTGCCGAGATTCATGAACTTAGGATTTGTTTCAGTCCCTAAATTAATCAACTCAGACTGCATAGATGAGCTGTGGGTCTTCACGTTGGGTGGTCTTCTAAATTTTTCATTTAGATCAAACATTTTTTCCAACGTTCTGACTCCTTTAGGAACGAAATTATCGTATTTCATCTCAGCCTGATGCTCTTCATCGTCTATGATCGCTCCTTTAAACACCTCATCATTCGTTAAACATTCTATGATCTGTTGGTCATCATCGAACACTCGTAGGTTCATAATCATATCAGGTACAAAGGACCTGAAAAGCAGTTCAATAGAACATCGATTATTAGTGGGTACGAGTCTAGCGGCTGATGTGGCCAATAGATCAGCAGCTGCGTTTTTTATTCTTGGAATTGAAATAATGTTAAATGCATTAAAATATTTCAACAAATCCCATACCTCATTCTGGTAAGCTTTTAAGTGGGGAGAAATACAATGTATCTGATTCCGAATTTGTTTCACAATAATTTCAGAATCCCCAAAAACTTTTAGATTACTTCCCTTGAATTCAATTGCCTTCTTTAGTCCCTACACCAGTGCTTCGTACTCAGCTATATTATTAGTACACTCAAACTCTAATCTACATGAAAGGAAATGTTTATTCTTCTGTGGGTCAATCAGGACACAACCAGCCCCTGACCCTTCTAATGTCTTAGAGCCATCGAAAAATAAAGTCCAAAAATCATTAACTACTGGAAATGAATCTACTCCTACTGCTAAGTCTACTATTTTACAGTCAATTTCATCAGCCTGTGAGAATCGAAGGATATCAGGCTGGGTATCAGATGTGTTGTTGGCTTCTTCTACTTGGTAGTTACCTGGTTCCAACTCAATAAAATAGTTTCCCAATATAGAATCCACGGGTTCATTCTTCTCTTCAAGTCGGGTAACATTGTACTTCATGTGAGGTTCCCTCAAAATTTTAATCCGGTTCGGACTTCCTTTGTATGGAAACCACAGATGTGACCAATTAGAAGCGAAATATCCATTAAGTTTGGCCGACCAATATCTGCTCAGGATAAGGCCGTACGCATCTAGTATATCAGCCACCAAGATATTAATGACCTGCCATACTTTATAATTTGAAGCTAGAGGGACTAGGACATCTTCCATCTCACCAATTACCTTCACATCTGTCCTATCCAACTGGACTACTCTCCATGGGGATGGCTTAGGCTTCCCATTGATTCTTTTACAGACAGATATCGGCATGACATTAACAGTTGCCCCTGAATCTACCAAGCAATTATGTACATTGTAGTTAAAGATTTCAAAAGTAAGGAGGAAAGGTGGATGCTTGTGCTTGGACTTACCTCCACTGCTGTTCTCTCCAATCTCTTCTTCTTCTTCTGGTTGATTGTTAGTGGGCGTCTTCTCATCTGATGTTTCCAGGGCTCTCAACAGCCTTTCTTTTTGTTGCGGAACTTTGCACATCTTGAATAGTGGAACATTAGCCTTTATCTTCTTTAAATCCTCCACAATGTCATAATCCATCTGCTGTTCCGTGGGATGAGGCCTATCAGCATTCTCCTTACCTTCATTTGGCTTGGACGTTGTATCATTCTGTCTAGGACTTTGGCTGGTAATAGTGAATTCTGGAATTGTATCAGCCAAATATTTGTCTTGAAATCTCTTCTTAACATTTCTCTGCAACCTCTTAATCTTTGGAAGTATAAGACTGTCTTCCTTAACCATCTCTTGGCTCCTCGTGGCTACGTTGGTTTCCATAACATCTTTACACCCCTAAGTCTTTTCTTCTTCAACATCAAATAGTGAGACAGAATTCCATAAAGCCATGGTTTCCTCTTCCTATTATTTAGTAGACATAGAGGTAGAATTTTCCTTTCCTTCTTCATTTCCCTCTTCTGTCAATCTAGAATCTAAAAGCTGATTCATGACCAACGTCATCGAATTTATCCATTGCGGACAATTCTTCTCAGAGTGTGGCTATTGGTGGAACGTGCAAAAATTATCCAAGCCTACCTCTGTTAAATTCATAGATGCAGTATTGTGAGGAGGAGGTTGAGGCTGGTGGTTATCCTCTCTTTTCTTATAATATGGCTTATAAAACTTTTGTGCTTCCTTTTCTTTCTCCATATCTATGAGTTTATTGGAAAGCTTCTGCATCATTTTGGCCATATTTTCCAAATCTAGAGACTTTTCTTCCTTAGGCTTGGTAAACAATAAGGTTTTTCTTCCTGTACCTTTCTCTCCAAACTGTTCTAGATAGTATTCAATGCTCTCTCTTTCAGCTTCCACCACTTCTGCTTCTTCATAGGTTTCTGTCAGAGTAGGCTTGGCCCTACCTTTGGCAAACATGGCCAAATCAGGCCTAAAGCTGAAGTATAGTATTCAATAAGAACTTTGCCTGGAGGCTTATCTGCTTCAGAGAAGTTCTTGAGATATGCTGCAAACCTTTGAGTGAAACTGTGCACCTTTTCTTTTCTTTCTTTCTTCAACGCGCATAGCCCTTTCATGAGAGCTGCATGAGTTTTCTGAGTTGCATACTTGCTTCTGAAAATTCTTTCGAAGGTATCCCAATCAGGGATAGAGTTAGCAGGCAATCCAAAGTACCATGACACTGCAGCTCCTTTAAGGGTATGCGGGAACAGTCTGCATACCACGTCTTCATGTTCCTCGGCCCTTAATCCCTTAATTGTCAAGTAAAAGCTTTATAGGTGATCATCTACTAATATTTTCTAATTGGGATCAAACTTGGGCAACATCTTATCAAAGGCTTGAGGTAGGTTGTGTAATGGAGGTGTCAGGTTTAATGGTGATCTGGCTCTCCATGCAGGTGGTGGATTTGGTGGGTTAGGTGGTTGATTAGCATTAACTCCGGCCATGAGTCTGAGTGGGGAGTGAGGAGGTGAACCAACTGGAGTGTGAGCAGGAGAAATGTGAGGGGTTTCTGGGCCTTCTTGATTCAAAGGTAGCACAAATTCCTGTAAGGCTGTTTCTACAAGCTCTTCCCAGTATCCAACCAGCACTGAGCCTTCCGCTTCAGGACGATCCTTCCTTTTATACTCTCTTCTGGGCAGTTCAGGGATGATTGGCAATCCTCCAATATTCTTTACATATGCCCTGGTGTGTCTTCTCAGATCATTAACAATTTTGTTTTCAACAGAATATAGATGTTCTCTTTCTTCCAGAAGTGGATTTTGAAACCCACTACTTTCATAACTATTACCGGTGGAAAATTCTCAGGAAAACGGGTTTCCTTGGCCATCCATACACTGGTGGCCCTCCTTCTAGCGCCAAAAACTATTGGGGCCTCAAAAATTGCAGGCAACAACAGTAAGGGATTATCCCTAATCAACGTTCCCAACTAGCTTGTTGACTGTTTGGTATAGGCAATCCATCCGGTTTACGGTCCGGCTACCATAGGTCAAAGTAACACAACAAAGGGCTTTACCGGTTGCAGCCTGGTCCACCGTGTTTTGGTATTTTGACTTAATGTATGATATGCAAGTGCCTAACTAACGATGCAGGGTGCTAAAGATGCAAGGAACAATCACAATGTGATGCGCAGGTTCTTACCTCTCGTCTCAATGTTCACAAGCACCCAAAACACATACAACACAGAAAATAAACTAACTACCTAAACTATCCCTAGGGAGCAGAGTTATCATTCATTGGTGAGTAATGCATTTTGTACGTGCATTATGAAGAGTTACAGATAGATGATACTTCATTCAAGACACATGAACAATGACAGATATTTAAACAACCAGATAGCCGATTATTTTTATGAACAACATTTATTACTCACAGTGGAAGACATCCCAAAAGATACTGAAGAACACTCAAAAAGAACATAGGTTCAGGAAGTTAAATGAAACACAGCTGGAAACGAAATAGTTCCTCTTCAACATTATTCATTTAGTCGCATTGATACATTCCACCTTTTGCTCTCTCCAGCAGGAAAAAGTTGCACTTTCTGACTGTAAAACAAAGTAGTTCCTCTTACAAGCAAAAGAGTTTACAAATTTTTCAGGGAAAAATCCCCTTGCAACTTCCCCCTTTCCAGTATTTAAACAAACAGTAAATCGTTTGGGTTTCCCCCCCACATGACCTTTCGGTCTCCCCAACGTTTCGTATTTTTCTGAGTTGTCTGTATGCACTCATGATTCTTTTAGTATTGGACCAACAGTCAGGTTCGTTCCTTTAGCGTTATTGACATTGTCTTCTGCTTCGAGGGCCCTTTCATTGATCTGGTCGGTGTCGTTTCGATTTTTTCTAAACTGTCCTTCTACGTCTTCATGCATCAGCTCCTTTCGCATACCTGCAATTAACCCACGTGTATTATCCATTTGGGACTGTGCTATGAAATAGAGCAGCAGATTATACAAACTGAAACGACTTCTCCATAAAAACAAACATCCTGGTGCACCACGACGGAAGTCGGAAGGAGACTGACATCAGAAGTCAAAGGCTTGGCTCAACCGCAACGGTAGGAAGAAAAAGAAGACTAAGAGGCGTGAAATACGGGTAGGAGAGTGCTTGATCAGATGTCTAAATACATTCAAATTGGAAGCTCAATAGCTTTACCAGCTGCAACGGCGGAAGGGTAAAAGCTACGGGCAAGCGATCGAAGACAAATACAAATCGGACTTCGGATGCTAAACCGCTTTGGGAGCCGCAACGGCGGAGGGAAAAAGAACAAAAAAAACCGATTTAACAGAAAATTTAAGGGTTAGAAAGCCTTTAAAAATCAACAACAGTAACGGACCATTTCCCTTTCAAAACGACGGCCTATCAAAAACAACTGGCAAGACTCAACCCAACTATGCGACCCGCTGCAAAAATTCAAGCACAAACAAATTCTGGGAGCAGGCTACATGTAAATTGTTCAAAACATCTAGACTTAAAGCATTACCGAAGAAACATCAAGGATGAAACAACCTGAAGCGATATTCAGTTATGAGGAGGGGCCCAAAAATTAAGAGATTTGGGAATAAAAGTTGCAGCAGCAACAGGTGGTTAATGTAGCATGTGTCCATCAATATGCGATCATTGTTGAAGGTTGTGTACAATTTCAACAGACCTGTTGAGGCCTGGAAAATTGTAGGTAACAATAGTTAGGGATTCTCCCCAATAAACATTCCCAACTAGCCCATTATTGTTTGGTATGGGGAATCCATCCGGTTTATAGTCCGGCTATCGTAGGTCAAGTAACAAATTAAAACATTTTTCTGGTTATGGCTCGGTCCACCATGTATATTTTTGGTTTTTTGTGTTTAAGTTATGATATGCAAGTGCCTAGCTAAAAATGCAAATTGATAGAGATAACGAGGAGTGTCACAATGTGATGCACAGGTTCTTTCCTCTCATCTTAACTCTCTCGCATCTAAATCACACAGAGCAAGAAACTAAATTTAACTAACTAACCTATCCCTAAGGAGCAAAATTATCAGTTATCAATGAGTAATGTATTTCTGCACATGCATTAAGAAAAATTACAGATAGTTGTTACTTATTTCAAAACACATGAACATTAATAGAAATATGAACAACAAGATAGCTTATTATTTATGACAACTTTCATTACTCACAGTGGAAATTTAATAGAATAAACTAGAGTGCATTCATAACATGAACATAGATTCAATAAGTTAGAACGATCTCACAATTAATGGACATAAGCTGAAAACGAAATAGTTCACATTCAACTGATCCATAGCAAAGCATTTGAAACATTCTACCAAGCTTTCTCCAGCAGGAAACTTGTAATTCTTTATTGCAAAAGGAAATAGTTATTCTTACAATATACTCTGACAAATGATCTGGGAAAAAGTCCACTTCTCTATCTAAACTCTCCTTTATTTATACAAAAAAGCAAAACCTTTGGGCTGCCCCTTGATGACCTTTGGGCTACCCCAACCTTTCAGTTCTAAATTTTTTGTCTTGTAGTATGTGCCCATAATTTATACAACATGTTATATTTTAAATTAAAATTTAAGATCACTTTATAAAGAGGGACCAGCTTGGTCATTGATGAGCTTTTTCCAATCCTGGGCCTCTGCTGCTATCGATCTGCTCAATAATCTGTTGGTATTTTTGAGATCCTGTTAATCTCATACTTTCACTTTCTTCTTTTCTTTTCTTTATCTCTGCTTCCTCATTTCTCTCCTTGCTGCTTCCTCTGCAACTCTCTTTCTTTCTTCTTCTTCATTCTTCAGCCAACTCTCTATCATAAACATAGTATGTTCTTAGACCATTAATATTTTACCAAAATAACAAAATTGTATCAATCTATTTACCTCCTCCATATGCGTTCTATAAAATAAACTATAAACAGTATTAATGCATGAAAAGAAAGAATGACAAGGCAAAGAAATCCTGCAAGTTTGTGTCTTGAAATCCTCTAAGTCCACTGTCCAAAACTAAAATCATAAGCCCGATAGAACAGACTCTTCATATCAATCCAGGCTGCATCTGGACTAACTCAAAATTCTTCAATGAAATCATGAACCATAACAATGTAACCGCCAATCCTCAAAACACCGAATCCTAAACTGCGCTCTTCATCTCAGAAAAGACCTTGACTCAACCAAAACCCATATAAAACCTCCGCCGTAACATAAAATAGAGTAAAAACACACAAAATCGGCGGGAAAACCCTATCGGAAGTTGAAAACTCTAATCGTCGAAAGGATAGTTTGATCGATAGCCACAACAACGGATTCACAAATGGATCAGTAGGTTAGTTCACTAGACAACCACAACGACGGGACACAAATAGACTATGGGTTCTGTGACAAAATAAATCTATCAGCAATTGGAAACTCTAAGGCTAAAGGTTGGAGCTTCAACCCTAACCACATCCGCAGTGTCGGCGATGCAAGCCTAAGCACTGTCGCGGTCATGTATCAGAGATTGGAGAGACTACCTACTAAACACATCGGCACTGGCGAGCGGAAGGACTAACCCCAATACTCTTTGTAGTTTCGGTGATATAAAGCACTAAATTCCGCTGGTATCATGTATCAGAGATCGGAACTACTAACCAATAATGCGTTAGCAGGTCAAAACACTAAACATTGAAGAGATAGTTTGATCGACAGCCACAATGACAGATAACAAACTAACTATGGTTTTCGCAGATCACAAAACCATTGGTGATCGGGAGCTCTAATAACTATGTATCGGCAACTCAAACTCAATGTGCCGCCATGTCGACAATGCAAAGGACTAGCCCTCCGATCACAGTAAAAAATCGTTTCGATAGCGATAAAATAAATAGTGTCAGAAAAAAGGTTTAAACAATAAAATGACAAAGAGGTAAAGGCCACAGATCAACGAAAATAATAACTATTCATTGTTTCCCTCCCAAAATGTCGGTGGCATAGAGAACTAATCCCCCGACTCAACATCAACTGACTTCTGATAGTGATCAAAAAATAAATAAAAAATGCAAGTGTTCAAAATCCTTATGGCTGGGCAGCGATAATATTAGTTCGTTTAACCTCCAAAATAGCAGAAAAAATAGTTAACCAATCATCCGACTTCCACATCAAAAAATCCAAATTTATAGCAAAGGAAAAACAGGGTTCAGGAACCTAAACAATCCCAGGCTAGATAGAATTGAAAGGAGGGTCCAAAATTTTATAAAATATGGGAAAAAGGTGGCAGTTGCAACAAGACCGTAATATTAACTACGAGATCTCACCAAATGATTATGCAGAGAGTGGATTGGAGAGATCTTTCAAGATACTACAAGTTGGCATGCGAGGGAGGTGGGATTGTTGGTGATGAATGATAGTAGATGGAGTGTGATCCCATAACCAGTGCTCCCAAATAGATATGTTGGCCCTAAAATATTACACAAAATCCATACCTGGACATATATAATATTTTGAATTAGATAATCGCTTATATTTGATTAACAAATTGATTGGTTACAATTAAGAATTTAATTCTTTAGCTTCCGCGTCTATGACAAAAATGAAGTTGAGATTCTCTTTTACAAAATTGTGTCCTCTACTGCAACTTAAACAAACGACCAAGATGAAAAGCAATATGCCAAAAATAATCACGGTGATTAGAATGTCAAGAATTAGTGTATCTTTCATTAATCAAAACTACCAATTCAATTTCCCGGAATATTATGAGGTTTAACAATATGTGTGTAACCTTGGCTCACCTTAATCTGCATGATTTGAACAATTTCTTGAGGTACATTGGCTAGACCAGTGATTATATCTCCCCGTATCTAAAGCAGGTTGCAATGCTTTGTTCAAATTAGAGGTGATCCGAAGGCATGGATAATTTTAGGTTCTACATATAGCCCATGGGCTATATTAAGGGGGTTACAAAAATTTAGTGGGCTATTTTCTTATATGGAAAGAGTTTTTTCATCTAAAATATATTCACTCAATATTTATTAGAAAAAAAAAATTCCAAAATGAATAGCCTCTCATATATTACTTAGGAAAATGAAAAAAACTATTTTTGTCCTATCCAAATCTCCCTCCAATCTATCTTTCGCCTCCAATTTCTAGATAAAATCTAGTGAAATCACTCTTTTGCTCCCAATTTTCAGCAGTGGAGGCTCCTAAGGGTTATTTCACCCTCTATTTTCCTTGTCAGTTAGGATTATGTTGCATTTTGCTGTATTTTTAGTCAATTTCATGTGATACCTTCTTTCAACCCTTGATTTCTAGTATTGGAGGGAAAATCAAGGGCTATTATTTTTTATTTAAAGGCTAAAGTGATTCATGGTTCATCCACATCATATTGCGCTTGCAGGGTGAAGGTTTTGGTTGATGTGATTCCACTTTTCATTCTTAGTTTTCTTGACATTTTAATCTTTGCATAACATCTCCATTTCCAAAATCCCAAGTCTTGAAGGGGCATGCCACACATGCAATTTATGAGAGATTACAAACTCACATCATGTTTTTCATCCAATAATTAACTATGTATTATTTTTATCAGACTTTTTGTGCTTTTTATCCACAGTTACAATATATTATTATAATGTAAATTTACCTTTTATCATGCTTTTTTATCATGGATTATTTTTAAGGCTTGTTGAATTCTGGGGCACTTTTGATTCTGAGGGATCATTCGGTGTTATGCCAGGTTTTATTCTATCCTAGGAGTATTTGTTCAATTAAAGTGTTATAGAGCTCAATAGATATGATTTATTTTATTCCTTGTCATGTTTAAACTATCGACTTCCATTTATATGTTGTTAGTGGATGCCACTCTTGATGGAGAGATGCCACATGGTTTTTATATATTCAAACTTAATTTAACCAAATTGTTTAAAAATTTCTTTTATTAGGATATTTCTCTGTAATTATTATTGCACCTAAGGGGTTAATGAGAGAATATATATTCATATTCTATGTCTTCTATTGTTGATGTTTGGGATGTTTGTAATATAAATGAATGCACATTGCTTATAATGGAGGGGTTACAGTGGAATGGTCATTATTTTGGTTGTCTTCTTGTAGAGTTGTACAAAGTGTACTTGTAGATTCTTTTATTTGTATTGAGAAGTTCACAACTAGTAGATTTTTTTATTTGTATTTCAAAGTTCATCAATTTTATTTGTGGCCTAAATTTGTTTGGTTCAGTACTTATTTTACGATATATTTTTTTTGCAAGGGTCATTAAGAAGTAAAACAAAATTGGTGATTTGTTTTTATGTGTAATTTCTATCATCATCCATAAATGGATCTAGTTATGTATGATAAATATATGATTTAGTTGGAACAAGGTACTTCACTTCCATCATGATTGTATATAATATGTACAATAGATGTTTGACATGAGATGCAGACATTATGTTATTTGATATCTAGTATTTTGCATTCAATGAGGGTGATAAAACAATTTTACCACATTTTGCATGCTTTCAAAAATTTCAAGGACATGGATACAAGCACCTTCTTAATTTATATGAGAAAAAGTAGTATTTAACAAAGTAGTTATAATGATATGCGTGATGATGAATTAATGTGATTTCTATTCTTGTTAGTGTATGTTCTTATTTCTAATAGCCATTGCAAGTTTCTAACTAACTCTAAAAATTCTAAATCAAGTGGCATAATTTAAATTTTGATTGTCAACAAAAGAAAGGAAAAGTGGGATTCATATCTATAAACAAATAACCTGGTTATTTTTTTCTTAAAGGGTAGCTTAAAAATGATGGATTTGGAAAATAAGCTAATTGGGAATTCATATACGATATTAAGGTTGTGGGTGTCAATAATACTCCATGTTGTACTAATGATTCGTGGGTGCCATAATCATTCCACAATGTAAAGTGTTCAATTCTATAAATTTTTCTATATTTCAAGATTTGGGTACCCACATGTCTGTTGGACCATTAAGGGACAAGATAAAAAGTGGATTCCCCACTTTCCCTAAATCTAGTTAGTGTAGTTGTGTTTCACCAACACCTCTAGTTGTGAGTGACCCAATACTGCTTGTGAAATGTATAAATAAATTCCCCACTTCCTCATTCATGCATTTGTTCATTTGAGAGTCTAGGAGTTAGAGATTTGAGCTATGCTATATGCTCTTCTATTTCAATCCCTTAGTAATTTGCAGAATCAAAAGTTGAGTCTTCTTATCAAATGATTCACCAAGATATTACAATATTTTAGAATTTCATGAAAGATTTGCCAAAATTTTACAATACTTTATAATTCAGTGAAATATTCGCCAAGATTTTACAATATCTTATAGTTTAGTGAAAGATTCACCAATATTTTACAATATTCTATAATAGAATAAAATATTAGACAAAAAATTATATATACATATTATATTTTGATAAAATAGCCTTCAATTTTTCCTATACGTTAGGGATATTCTCTCATTTATTATACATATAAATTCCAGGGGTGCTCTTAAAATCATCCTTGGTTGAAGGTCTTCAAATGCATGGAACACAACAGAGAAGCTTTAAACTAGTGAGGAAACGAGCCATGCTAGTGACATGTGAGGTATCTACGTTAGGGATCTAATGGTTGTCTTGGTTGAAGGAAGCAATGTGATTTTACTCTAGTGGTTGTTTTCTTATATAAACTCTATGTAGAGACTCCTCAACCATCCTCTCGTAGTGCTCTTCCTCCTGTAATGATGTTATCATATGAGTATCTGCTTCCTAACATCTGAACTTCTATTCTGCATATTCGAGTTGCATTTTCCATCTGTGAATTTCCAGTTGTAGCTACTCTACACTTGAAAGGCTATCTGGGCTCGCTAGATGGCTAGAAAGTCCACTTTTGCACTTCAATTTTTTTAGCGCTCTATTAAGAAATTCTTGGTTTTGTAGCCCGCCCCTCTTATTTTTTATTTATATTCTATTTCCTCATATTATTTCCGGTCTATGGTATTAGTAAGCACTTCCTCCTCTGTCTCCAAGTATGGAAGAGCTTTAGGGAATGTCCATGTTTATTAGTAAAAAATGTGGTTCAGGGTTATGAAAGGTCAATAATTGTATGTTTCCATTTCAATATGATAAATAGGCCTTTGATACTTGATTTGTAAACAAGACCAGACCTTTCTACACAATAACTACTTAATTCCCATATAATTCTCACTCAAATGTTCTAAACATAGTGATTATCGAAATTTGTGACATAAATCACGTGTGTTCCTTCTCATTCATCGGAGGTGAGGAAAAGAAAGCAGAGCAGGAAGACATTAAGTCCAATAAGTTTTGTTGTTGTTGTAGGCAGGTTGTGTGAAATTATTTTGTTGTTGTTGTTTTGTCTTCAGGCTACAAGTAGTGATCGAGATGACAGGCATGTGAACTCTTCCTTGTATCCAAGGTTGGTATGTAAAACCAGATCAATGTTGCTAGTCGGCGAGGTGTTATTCATTTCCAAGAAAAGCGTCCATGGAATAAGTAAGTTAGGAAGGCATCAAGATGAACCTAGGGTTGGTATTGGAAAAGTTTCTTATTCTTATTTTGTTGTTTTTCCGGTTGAGCACGCAAGTTCAAATGAAGTAAAATTAATTCTATAGCCATGCTTTTGGTAAGCCTTTCGTGCTGGAAAAAAAATTACATGTGTTATTCTTATAGTTCTAATTACAAACTAAATATTTTTTTCTTTTTAATGGTTTGTTTGCATAATTGTATAAGGTCAAAAGATGACCATGCAGAGAATAATTTTCACTTTTCAAGTTATTTTATTTTTTTATGTTTTGGTTTTATTTGCATCCTAAAAACAAAAATACTCAAATTAATATAAGACAACTTAAAATGAATTTTTTAATTTTATTTTAGCAAATGAAGGACTCAATTCAAAGGCAAAATATGAAGCATTTTTACATCATTATTTTTCCTGAAAACATTAGAGACATCCTACTTTATGATCCTCAAGATCGCACAAAGCGCAGAGGAGAGCATACTTATTCAAAACCTAAAACTAAAACTGAAAATGACATTGTTTTATTGATTATCCTACGTATTCTATGTTAATTGGGGATTAGAAATTAATTACATGTAAGCATATTTCTAATTTAACCATTCACACAACAGTAATAAAAATATGTTAATTTTCAATTTTGCAAATGAAAAATGGAAATATACAAGAATGTGAAAAATTCATTGTTGAATGTGTGATTTAATGAAAAAAAAAAAAAAACATTGATCTAACCTAGTACTTACTTGAAACCATTGTTCGATGAAACTTTCATAAGCTTGATTTACATTTTGATTTAGATCACCTAAAATCCCTTCTTCGTCTTCCTCAAAATCGTGCTTGCATAATTGCTCCCCATCTAATATACATGATTCTTCTTTATCTTTAGGAGGAGGGGTTAAGCTTTTAGTTGATGTCAAGATATCCTCTTCCCGAGAAGAGGAGATCCCATATTTTGCTAGGATCTAAGTAATTTGTTCCACACTTAAGTGTATCATTAAACTCATATTGTTGGTATTCATGTACTTCCATATAGATCAAATAGAAAAAACACCAAAACAAATTGAAACCTAAATCTAAAACTATAAAAACTAATGGAAAAAATAAAATCACTCTTTGGATAAATTTAAATTACACTCTTGCATAAATGAAAATAACACACTTTAGAAAAAAAAAGAAACCAACTTAGAAATTAGGTGTTGTGGGTGCAAATTGGTACCTAATCAGTGCAAGACTAGTACGAAATAAAAAACAAACTGGTACAAAATGAAAACTAGTGCATAATGAAAGAAACCCAATGCTACAAAAAATCTCAAATGAATGCAAAATAATAAACTAAATTAAAATATTGCTTGCATAAAAACAAACTCACATAAAATAAATAATCTTACATAAAATGAAATAAGTATTTTTCAAAAATCAAACACGCTTGCGAATAGGAAACTGATTTACATGCAAAGGGAACAACAAGGCTTTCGGGTGACCCACCAAAGTGGATGCGTCAAGATGTTACGCCACGGAAATTCCATAGTGAATTTTTCATTGTCTCTTATCATTTACCCTCCCTTTTTTGTGTAATATAAAAACAAGGCTATCTACCTATATAAACCCTGATCCCCTTTTAGCACCTCCCCGACAACGACGCCAAAAATGTTGGTGAAAAATATTAATCGATTAATAAGATACCCAATGATTTAAGTTGTCAACCCTAGGAGAGTGTAAACTTGTGAGGTACAGGCAAAATATATGCAGGGTCAGAGTAGCACTAACTTAATCTAAGAAATCATGCGACTAACTTAATCTAAGAAAACACATGCGACTTAAATTGAACCTAGTTTACAAAAGCAGGAAATGACATGAAAATAAATCTAATCTAGGAAAGCATGAAATTGCGTTAAAGGAATCTAATCTAATGCTTAGAAATAAAACACACGCCTAAAATTGAATCTAATTACGAAGGCGTGAAATTGCGTAAATTAAACCTGGTTAAGAAAGTGTGAAATCACCAAACACATGTGACAAATGATAAGCAAATCAAAATAAGAAATTTATTACGGAGAAATCAAAATATTTATTCTAAAATAGTAAATCCATTACAAAAGGATCAAAGCCATGACTAACTCTCAAAAAGACAAACTATTTATCTATTTCTCTATTTCTATAGAGGCCTCTACTACCCCAAATGAAGAGATAGCACTCTTATTTATACATGAGTTTCTTTGAAAAGAGGGTAAATGTAGATCCACTTTTATCTCAACCTATTTTCCATAATTACAAAATATTTATCCCTTTATATCCTCACAAATCCTCTCGTGATATTTCTCTTTGGAATTATCTTAAATAATTATCTCAAAATCTTGAAAAGGTGGAGGAAATATTTGAGAATCTTTTGAATAATCCTTTTGTTGAAAATCTTCAAATATTCCTACACATCACAAAGCTTAGACAACTTTGAGATATAAATGAAAACATGTTAATTTTCTAATATTTAATCATAAATTCGCTTAAAACACTTAAAAATAAATAAATTGGAAAATAACAAGGTAACCCATATTTATTTGTGAAAATGGTATAAGGAATGGTTAATGGAGTGATGAATAGGGATGAATGTGAGGAATATTGAAGGAAAATAGGATGAAAATATGAAATTTGGGTCACCAAACAAGCCCAACCAACAAAACACAAGGCATCGACCCAACAAAGCATAACCCTATCGACAATACCTGCGATGTAAGTGAAGTCTCACGTGAGATGTTAAAATATTGTAACTTTGAAGAATATTCTAAATTTATTTTAATGTTGTAATCTATTAGAGATTTTTTATTCCTACATCGGGATGATATTATTGTATTTTTCCATCATAGAGTCATGAGGTATAACCTTCATTGTAATTTAGGTCAATAGAACCCTCCATAACATAATATTATATTATTTTGTGTCTTCCTAGGTGAAGTCGACCCAATAAGCTTGTTGGGTCCAACCTGTTAGGGAAAAAGTCAAGTGGAAGATAAAATATAAATAGAGGAGGTGTGTTCCTCATTTGGACACACACATTCAGTTGTGTATAGCACATAGTAGAGAGAGAGAGGAACATATCTGAAAGGAGAAGAAGCACTTATTTGGGGTTTTTCCTTTGTACTTTTGATACATCTATATAGATGAATTTTTGCTGGGTTTTCTTCCCCTAGAGGGTTTCCCACGATAATTTTGTGTCTATCTTGTGATTGTGTTTCTTTCAGTCATCTTGCATATGCTATTGTTGTGAAATTGAATTGAATACTGATGGTATCTAGCTAAGCATACGGAATCTTAACATGGTATCAAAGCTGGCCTGAATAGGATAAATTTCATAAGGTGAAACTCTCTCCTCTCCCTACAACAAGAAATCAAGGTTTATGTCAAAGTTAGAATTTTGGAGATCTAATTGCAAAGAAAGTTGTGCCTCCCTAGAGAGAATATATTGAGCCCTGGATCAAAATATTTGAGTGGGTAGATCTTCGAGAAAGTCAAAACCTAGTTTGTATATGGACCATAAAACTGCAGAAAACCAAAAAACCAAAAAACTGCAAAAAGTGTAGATCATAATCTCGCAAGTAAATTTTGAGAGGTGAATATTTGGAATCTCCAGAAAAAAAGTGTACCAATCAGCTCATATCATTTAAGTGAATCTCCTAGTAAGG
This sequence comes from Pseudotsuga menziesii, assembly GCA_001517045.1. NCBI lineage: Eukaryota > Viridiplantae > Streptophyta > Pinopsida > Pinales > Pinaceae > Pseudotsuga > Pseudotsuga menziesii. Next base: position 114,916 of record LPNX011147377.1, read on the forward strand.
TCAGTTTTTCATTTTGAGAAACTTCATTTTTTTTGTAACCTCCTGGATAACATGACCCTAATCACTAAGCTTGAGAACAAACTAGAAGGAATAAATACTTTTCAAGCATGGAAATATAGGATTGGCCTCATTATTACAAAGAATGCTATTTCCAAATACATCAAGCAAGAAGTGGCATAACCTGAATAGGATGAAGCTAAGAAGGGATAATTTTAGGGGCAAACTTTAGCCCATGGGCTATTTTTATGGTTTTTTCTCCAAAAAATGATTCACCATTTTGCATTTTTTGAAGCCCTGTTTCGCCCAATTTTGATGGGTTAAAAAATTTTCACCCTAAAAATCGCCAAATTATTATATAAATGATATAAAATCCTTGGAAAATAAAATATTTTTTGAAAAATATTGCCAAACATTTTATAGTTGGAATTTTAAGAATTGGTAATATTTGCCAACATTTATAAACTTTTAAATAAGTATGGTTCCTTAAAATCATCCCTGAAGCTAAGGAGAAGCAAAAGAAGGACATGATTAAGGTAATGAGGATCATTGTTGATTCTATCAAATATCACTTGATTCCTCAAGTGGCATCCAAAGATACCCCGAAGGACATGTATGATTCCCTATATGGAATGTATGAAGGAAGGAACATCAATAGAAAGATGAATTTGAGAGCTCAATTGAAGAGTACGAAGATGAGCCAAGGAGAATATATCCAAGACTACTCCACAAGGGTCTCCCAGTTCAAGGAGAAACTAGAAGCCATTGGAGAATGCCTTGATGAAGATGAGCTAGTTATGACTACTCTCAATGGTCTCACTAGACCTTGGGATTATTTCATCTAGACTATGTGTTCCCGAAAAGAAAGCATGAAGTTTGACATTGTATGGGAATATTTCATCCAAGAGGAGGCTAGAGTAGAAAGTAGAGAAGCTCTACCTAAATAATATGATCAAGCCATAGCCGCCCATACTAAAAGAGGAATAAGTCAAATTAACTTCACTAAGGAAAGCCACAAGGAGTCTCAACCTCCCAGGAAGTTCCAAAGGATAAGAAGAAACAATAAAAGGAAAGAATACTCCAACTTTCAATGGTCCCATTGTAAAAAGATAAGACACATTGCTAGAAATTGTCCATTGAAGAAAGAAGAATACAAGAAGAACAACAAAATATATCATGCACACATAGTTGAAGGTGAAGATGAAGAAAAAGAGGAAGAAGGACCTCGAAGATAACAACCAAAAGAATAAGATGCATAAGAGTATGTATTATTCTCTACACTCTTTGGGTCTGTGACACCTAGAGAAGATACATGGATTATTGATAATGGTTCTTCAAAACACATGAAAAGACAACAGAAAACTCTGTCAAAAATTGAAGAGGAGAACTCTCCTTAGAAGGTATCATTAGGAGATGACTATCAATATCCCATCAAAGGAATTGGTGAAGCAAGCTACAAGATTGATTCTGGAACCCCCATGAATATGAAGAAAGTATTATATGTACCAGGTTTGAAGAAGAACTTACTTTATATCTCAGCATTAGATAAGAAAGGATATAGGTTTTTATTTATAGATGGAAAAGTACTTATGTGGCGCAAAGGAAAATCAATTGAAGATGCAACTGTCATTGGTGAAGAAGGATGAGGATTATATAAAAGAAAGGGACATTTAGAAACAACCCTTGTTCATGAGACCACTAGGCCAAGTGAATTGTGGCATATGAGGCTTTCTCACATCAACTACAAAGAACTACCCCATGTGAGCAAACTAGTGACAGGTTTCCCATATTTGAATATCTAACATGAAGGAACTTGCAAAGGATGTGAAAAAGGAAATAATATCAATAATTCTTTTCCAAAGAGTGAAACAAAGACTAAAGGTACCTTGGAATTAATTAATTCAGATGTATGTGGTCCAATTTCCTCCACATATTTGAGTGGTTATGAATATTATGTTACATTTATTGATTACTATTCAAGAAATATATGGATATATTTTTTGAAAAGAAAGGATGGAGTATTTGGAAAATTCAAGGAATTCAAAGTCTTGATAGAGAATCATTCAGAATGAAGGATCAAGACACTCAGAACAGGCAATGGTGGAGAATATACTTCAAATGAGTTTGAATCCTTTTGCAAAGAGACTGGAATCTCCCTACAATCCTCAATATAATGGTGTTGCAGAAAGAAAGAATAGGAACACAAAGTAGTGAAGACAATGATACATGGTCAAGATATTCTAATGCATCTATGGGATGAAGCAACAAGAACGATAGTTTATGTACATAATATATTATCCCGTAGTTCCCTTAGATTCAAGACTCTAGAAGAAATGATCACGGGAAAGAAGCCTGAAGTGAGCCACCTCAAGATATTTGGTTTTCCAGTATATGTTCACATACTAAAATAAAAGAGAACTAAGTTGGAACCTTCTGGAAAGAAGGGAATATTTGTTGGATATTGTGAAGTCTCCAAAGCCTTCAGAATATACATTCTAGGATTCCATCACATGAATATATGTAGGGATGTAACATTTGACAAAGAAGCGGCTCTCAAGAAGTGTCAGCATGAAGAATTATATGAAGAAGATGCACCTCCGAGAAATATAGAAGCTGCACACTCCCTTGAAGAAGAAACATCAGAGGACCTTGATATGCTAGAACCTCAAGAACCTCCTACTATGAATGTATCATGAAAGAGAAATCCTTCTTGGGTAAGATATATTATACAAGAAGCATAGAAGTATGGATCTTTAGAAGGCTCCACAAGAGTAAGAAAGAGGTCAAATCCATTTTCCAGTTATGGAGATTTTATGTGTGATCTTGTAGATCAAGAACCTACCAGTTATGAAGGACCTATTAAAAATAAATAATGGGTGGAAGAAATGATGAAAGAATACCAATATATAAAGAAGAATGATGTTTCTGATATAGTTCCCAAACTAGAAGGAAAGAGTGTGGTATATTCCAAGTGGATCTACAAAATAAAGCATGTAGCTGATGGAAGTATTGAGAAATACAAGGCAAGGTTTGTGGCTAGAGGATTCTCTTAGAAAGAGGGAATTGATTATGAAGAGATATTTGCACCAATAACAAGGTACACTTCCATTAGAACCATCATGGTAATTGCATCCTTGATGAAGTGGAGTTTACACCAGATGGATGTGAAAACAACCTTCCTGAATGGTGTTATTGAGGAAGAAGTGTACATAGAGCAGCCATAAGGACTTGAAGTTGACGACAGATAGACTCACGTATGTAAGTTGAATAAATATCTATATGGATTGAAGCAAGATCCTAGAGCTTGGTATGAAAGGATATATATCTTTTTTATGAGCTTGGGATTTACCAAAAGTAAAGCAAACCCTAACATTTACTTCAAGGTTGTGGATGATTAACCTATCATATTATTGTTGTATGTGGATGATTTAATTCTGACAGGAAATGAGAAACCGATTGTAGAGTGCAAGAAGAAGCTCGCTAAAGAATTTGAGATCAAAGACCTTGGATTGATGCACTATTTTCTAGGTCTAGAAGTATGACAGATCCCATGAGGAATCTTTCTCAACCAGGGAATCTATGTTGTGGAAATATGAAAAATATTTGATATGTTGGAAGTAAATCCATGGCCACACCCATGGATACCAACATGGAGTTGTTATCTAATGAATCATCAAAGTTAGTTGATATGACTCAGTTTAGACAGATTATTGGGTAATTTATGTATGTGATGAATACCAAGCCATATATATGCTTTGTTGTGAACACCATGATTCAATATCTAGTTAAACCTAGACATGTTCACATAGTAGTTGCAAAGCATGTGATGAGGTACCTTAAAAGTACAATAGACTTTGGTCTATACTATGTTGGAGATCATGACTACAGATTGTATGGTTATACATATGCAGATTGGGATGGAAGTGTCTCATACAGGAAGAGAACCTCAAGTGGATGTTATTGTATGGGTTCTGCCATGATCTCATGGTTTAGCAAGAATTAGTCTAGTGTTGCTCTCATCACAACTAAAGCAGAGTATATAGAATCTTATTCTGCTAGCTGTGAAGCCATATGGATTCAGAAGTTGATGTCAAGTCTATTTGACTTGGATTTGGATACCACGGTGATTCTGTGTGACATCCATAGTTGTATAAAGATGATGGAGAACCTAGTGTTCCATGACAAATCAAAGTAGTTTAAGATTCAGTGTTGTAGGTGATTATGCTCCAGTATTGAAGATGTTGAATATGTTCCATTAATGGTTCCATTTGTTGATGTTTGTTGAAGAAAAATTCATATGACATATAGATGTATTGCCTTGATGTTGTTGAATATTATCTCTCTCCTTGCACCTACAGTTGATGTTGTTGTTTTCAGTAGAATACCCTTCTTGTTAAGGGGGAGTGTTGTAATATTGTAACTTCGAAGAATATTCTAAATGTATTTTATTGTGGTAATCTATTGGATATGTTTTATTCCTTTGTCAGGATGTTATTATTGTATTTGGTCATCATATAGAGTCATGAGCTAAAACCTCTATTGTAAGTAAGTTCAATAGAACCCTCCATAATATAATATTATATTTTTTTATGTCTTCCTAGGTGAAGCCATCCCAGTAAGTTTATTGTGGTTGACCTGTTAGGGAAAAAATCAAGTGGAAGATAAAGTATAAATAGAGGAGGTGTGTTCCTCATTTAGACACACACACTCACTTGGGTATAGCGCATAGGAGAGAGAGAGAGAGAGAGAGAGAGAGAGAGAGAGAGAGAGATGTGCAAGGAGAAGAAGCACCTATTCGGGGTTTTGTATTTGTACGTTTAATACATCTATATTGAGGAAGTTTTGCTGGGTTTTCTTCCCCTAGAGGTTTTCCCAACATAAATTTGTGTCTATATTTTAATTATGTTTCTTTCAGTGATCTTGCATATGCTATTATTGTGCGATTGAATTGAATACTAATGATATCTAGACAAGAATATGGAATCTTAACATGATATACCTATAGGGATTGCAGGAAATAGGATTCTATAGTTATGGAAGGGGATTTATCCATGGAAGAAATCGATACACTACCCAAGGATGGAGATAGTTCAACAATCATCGACAAATAACAACAACATATAGAAACATATTAATTTTAATAACATCTACCATATTTTCAGCACCATTATTCCATTTCATCATAAGCATTTGTAGTCATAGAAAAATAAAAAATATCCATACATAAAATAAACATACACCATTGACACAAAGGTTTTAGTGTGGAAACCCATATGGGAAAAACCCAAAAATCTCTCTTCATCTGGCATAGGTCATGTTTAAATTCTTTGTTCTACACACACATCCTGTAGAAATATCTCCAAATCACCTTTACATTAGATCCATGCACACAACTTGTCGATCAACAATACAACCCTTCATGAATATTATTCACTTTTGCACCACGAATTACAAAAGACTATTTCCTATCACACACTCAACTTTTTTCCTCAAAACCCAAAAACATCACCTCTAAAAACCACCAACGAATAGCCTACTCAAGAATCCCAATTACATTTTTATAGGCTCTAACGATCGAGTTTAATTCCCAAGCTCACAACCCATAAGTGGACAACTTTTATAATTATCTCATCCCTTATGTTTAATGTTTCCCCAAAAACTGTCCAAAATTCTGGATTTGACCCATTCTTTCTTCAGTCTGTCGCAACTTTGTTCATGCTGCAATCATATTCCTAAAAAATTGCGGACCATACTTTACACACTTCCCTAGGGCCAACAGGTCCTGTTGCAGCTGCAACAATTTTCCCAAAATTCCAAAAAAAAATCGGGACCCTCCTTTTGCTTAGATTAGTTTGATTTTCTTCTTTGATTTGATCTGATGATTTTTCAGAAAGGCCTTTCTAATGCTTTGGATTGATCTACCACTTGTTTTAGTTTTTCCTCTAATGCTTGAAACAATCCACTGTGTGTTCAAACTTTATCGTTGCTTTTTATTACATTTTCGGCACGTTTGAATCAGAAGTTTATTTGGTTGGTGCTCCCGCCGTTGCGAAAAAATAACAAGTTTGGCTTCATTATTTTTCTCCGACGCATTTGGCTTAATCGGCCGATTTGTTGGTTTCATGTCGGAACTTTTTGTTCTTTCATTCTCCGCCGTTGCGGATGACAAATTGTGAAGTCTCCCAACTACTGTATTGAATTTCCGGATCCTACTTTGTTGTTGTCGCCGATCCTTAAGGTTTACGGTTCCACCGTTGCGGATGAAAGAAGCACTAACCTTCCCGATATTTAGTCATTCTCTCTTCTGTTTCAGACATTACATAGCGGGGCGTGATGGCCTTTATTCTTCCGCCGTTGTGGATGAGAAAGTCACTATCCTTCCGACTGTTTAGTCGTTTCGCCTCCGATGAAGACTATGCCCCTCGCGGACTGTGATATCCTTTATATCTCCACCGTTGCGGCTCCCGTTCCGCTATCGCTCCGATGTTTTAGAGTTTCGACGTGCGAGTATTTGTCTCCTGGTTATCCCCATGGATAGATTGGTGTTTTGGCGCCCGACGTTGCGGAAGGGATTATGCTTTCGACTTCCGAACTTTAGAATTATGTCGTCCGATATCTCACCACCACGCGTGGTTGTATATATATATGGGGGGTTTGTGTTATTATTCTATTGTTATTCCCGACTGTCACAAGCTGTCATTATCGCATTCTGTCATTTGCTCGAGCTTGGTCGGATCCCCGTTGTTGGTACCCGCATCCAGGTAGCTCAACTGTGGAAGCTTGACCGCTTTTCTTCCCATCAATTACGCAGCAGTGCCAGGTAGGCTTCTATTGCATTATCTTGTTCCATTTGGGCGTTTGGTGATTGTTTCCACGGTTAGGTTTTTGTTGCGGTCGTTTCCCTTGGCCCCGTCGTTCACTTGCATATATAATTATGGATTTTTATCGGAACTGTCCGTGGGAAGGCGTTTGGCCCATAGGGTGTTTTAATCCGTAGCCTTTCGTTATGCAACCCTGCACTTAGAGAGTTGGGGGTTTGGTGCAGAAGGCCGTTACGCTGTGTTGACAGGCCTAAATTGGTACAATTATCAACCGAGAGGCAACCCGATTCGAAAGTTTTCAAAGATTCTCTTAGTCGTTAGGTAGCTGCCTCTGATGGGATTAAGGCCCGGTTTCCTTCCCTAAATTACTACCAGCTAAGAGGAAAGACTCCAAAGAAAAAGATAAAGCTACTATTTAACTAAATCTATAGTATACCTATGAATATATACATCAAACTGTTAAAGATATTTAATGGATTAGTTTAATATATTTCACAACTAATAACTGGAATTAACCTAACTAAACAATTAATCTGTGAATACAAGAATAAATAATTAGAGAAATATTAACAGATTCATTTAATTTACATAAGTTATACTATGAACACATGTACATTAATAACAAAATTGACAGATAAATTATCAAAATATAAATGTGACAATCTGATTCAAAAGGTCTTTTGTAAATAATATACATAAAGAGAAAACTACCATTAACCTATCCTACATGTACTATCCTGATCAAGAGCGTGATAGAAGTAACCTGGAATTAAATTTGCAAATAATGCTACTGTGCTAAAAATCCTGAAAATATTCAGAAGAAATTCAGAAATTTAAACAAGATAACACAGTGAGCAAGTATGTCACACACATCATGATGAAAACATCAAATCTACAATATGACATATATTAGCAAATTGAAACCAGAATAATTCGACAGTTAAACATGATTCATTTTGCATAATTCATTAAAGAAATGATGACAAAACGTAAAGACTGCAGAAAGAAGTGACAAGATCAAACGATATCATAAATACATTTGCATAGCATAAATACTGTATATATATATATATAGATATCACCAGTCAAAAGTGCTGTAACTGCCAACAAAAAATTGTCTTAGGTCACAGGAAGTGATTACAATGATCTTGCCTCGCCCTTTTCCCAACTATCGACCCCCATTTACTCTTCCCAAAGAATTGTTTAAATAGTCTTTCTTGGGAAGAGAAGAGTCATTAACAAATCTTGCTGAAAATAGAAATGTTTTGCAAAAATCAAGGGACCGAGATACTTTAGGAGTACATATCTCTTAAAAGGACACCTGTGAATTTGACTTTCAAAAAGTCACACAAAATATGAACATCGAATATTTCCTCATCATATGAGTCACAATTGCTTCCTCCATTCCAGCCACGAATGTTCCACATAATCCTCATCTCCATAATCCTTGAATTAACCTGTTTAATCATCAAAACAATGATATCAGAAAACAATAAAAAAAATGAATTTATACTTATCATCACTATCAGGCCTAACTTTTTCCAAAAGATGCAGGAGAACTTGCAATTGGCTAATCCTTTAGATACAGCATAGTTTGAACTACAGAGGAAGTTGGAACATTTGATTTGACCCAAATCAACAAACTTAGGTTCATTCTGTATCAAACATTTCCTGTTTTGTATTCTCATCATTCTTAAAAACAACATTCAAATTGAATATTCATACCAATAATCATTTCACATGCATTTATGAATTTCATTTGAATTGTAACAATCGAATTATCAGTCAAAACAGAAGATATGATTCCAATCATAAAATATAGACATAATTGTTTTCAAACAACGAGCGATTTATTTTCCAAAAAAAAATGATATCCATTCCATCATGTCAACTATGTTTTTCATAACTTCAATCTACCGGAAACAAGACTATCATTTATCAAACCAATGATACAAGCGCTGAAGCTTTAGTACATAAATTTGTGTTTTGAACAAGGACGAGACTCAGTATCCAGAACTGTATAAAACAACGCAATAATTCTTCATTATGCATCTCGCATTAGATCATTTCAAAAACAAAAACCTTGAAAAGTGGTAATGTCATTAAACTTTCATAAATTTGTTCAAATGAATCATTGTTTCCAGAATTGATAAAGTGTAAACAAACCCTAAGAGTATTCCACTTTCTCATGGTTCAAGAGTATTAAACATGCCCAGATCGAATTATGAAAGGAATTCTGCATTATTTAATCATTATAACATTTTTTGAAAATAGAAACGATACACAACTCACTCGATTTCAAGAAGATGTGACTGAATTATTTCCAAAAGACGAGTCAAAGCCTAAGTTCATTTCAGACCTTTTAGAAAATGTGGAAACCTATTTCCAGAAATGAAATGGATTACAATTTAACAACAAACTGGGCCATCCTAGCAGGACTTCCTAAATGGGTATAAGTACGCAACAGATATCGAGACCCTAGCATTCAAAGAAACATTTGTTTGATGATATAATATGGACAAGATCCTTGAAAACGAAACAGGGGGATGCCCATAATTGTTTAGCAACAAACTGTAACCTGAATTTAAATTTCAAGCAATGAATTTTCAATCTGGAATTTAAAACTAAACCTTATCATTTAGACTGTACAGATCAAAGTTTGACCAAAGTGAGAATTTTACAAGCTCATAAAAACAGATATGAAACCCAGAACAGTAATTAAATTCACGATCATTGGCATTCCACGAATCGATTATTAAGTCATATAGCAGAGCTAAACTTACTCAAAAAAATTGTTGTTATCAATTTTTGTAGAACCAAATCGCCAGGTGAATTCCCAGAATGCCCAGACTGAGCTCTTCTTTACAGCATTTGAACTAGTCCCATTTTCCAAATCAAAAACCTAAACTGTGTTACGTAGACCAGAGCTTGGAAGTTATGAACTTAAAATTGAAACAGAGTTTAATCAAGACGATAATGTGTGACCCAGACTGAGAAATACTCAGTCAAACCCTAGGGATCAATGTGACCAGTCCAATTCCTTATACTCAGCAAAAGGAACTTGAATGTTGCTAAGCTTTCATGATGGTTAGAGCTGATGCTAAGGCTAGATGTTGCAACCAATATCAAACAATGGAACCCTAGCTCGTGTTTAGAGCACAAAAACTCGACAAAAACAGAGCACAAATTAAGAAATTCAAGATAATTTCAAAACCCGGTTCTCTGCGAAGGCTACATATTGGGCATGGCACAAAAACCTGCGTTGCCTAAATTTGACTACAGAACGAACAACGTCTACATCTGAGCCCATTTTCACAGAGTATAGGGTATCAAAACAAATACAAACCAACTACAATTAAGGGACAAATTGCATTTTCCAAAGGTGTTGTAACGAACGCAAATCGCCACAGAGAAAATAAAACATAAAGCTGGCCTTATTATTCAGAATTAGGGTATGAGATTTGATCTTTGTGGATCTTACCTTGTCGCTGACGAAGAGTGTTTTGAGGGATTCCTCGGCCTGTATGGCATTCTACACATAATTTCCTGTCAAATATATCATGCAGTGCGTCTTAAGAGTACCATACTTCCATTAAGTAGCTTCATGTTGTAGCATAAATGGCATTGAAGTAGTTGGTAAGGTGACATCACATGAGATTGTATGAAAACGTGTCATCTCTTCAATGTTAAGTCATGTCGAATAATCATTCATAGGGAGATAGTAAATATCACTCAAAACAAAACCCAATAAATCGAATAGCTACAGAGATCATCCTATTATGAAGGTATGGATATGTCATATTTCTTATGTTTGAATCATGTTGAATAATCATAGGAGAAGTTGAAACGAGAATTCATTTGTCCAGCAGTAAAGACAAGTTGAATGAAACGAGAATGTGATAATGCTAAGGAACCATAGGATATAAAATGGAAGGAATGCCAAACAAATAGGGTAAAGATAGAATGGTTAGAATATCTACATAATATTTTAATCATTATCTAAAATCCTTTACAGAGTTTTGATAATGAAATTATGAAATATTTTAACCACAATGTTTTGATATACATCTATGAATCGACTGCCTTTTCATTATGTTTTATCATTCAAATGTCCTTCTGATTAGGCATATGTTTCCATGAAGAATTGATCATCTCTTGGTTGAGACACGCTTTGAAACAATTTTTTAAAATTTTTATCTTTTCAATGATAAAAATTTATTTACAAAAATCAAAAGAAAATAATTACAAACTCAAAACCAAAAAGAATAATAAAAAATACCAAGAGAAAAGTCTTGTATGATAAATCTATAGCTAAAATCTATAGAAATGGAATCTGTAGCTACATAAATTTAGAATTTTTCAAAATTTTACTGGTGGGTTCCCTTTCCTTTGCAGCTTGGAAAGGGATCTTGTTGGGTGGCCAACACGCTGTCTGCACCAATCCGCCCCGTATAATGATGTTTTTGTAGGGGAATGCTTTCATGGCCTTCTTATGGCACTTAGAATGGTTTCCCCTCCCCCCCCCTTTTTTGTTTTCGTGCTACCCGCCTCGTCAAACCATAGTTGCGTTTCGCCGCACTGTTCCGCGCAAAATCGTTTCATAGCCGGTTTCGAACCCAAGCCAATGGAGGGGGATTTATCACTGCATATAGTTATTGAACATAGTTTGCACTGACAATGTTTCTTCCTAAAAACACAACATGAGAACTCACATAATTTCCACTATCTTTCCCACGCAGCGCGATGAGAATGGCACCTGCAGATAGCTGGAGTTTCCTGCATTTTTATGTAGATTTGCTCCCCACTCGATGTTATTGATAGAATTGTTTTAGTAGTAGATAGCGGTGTTAGCTTGCACACCTTTTACTTATTTTAACTAATTTCTGTCAGGATAAACATAGTTGAAGTGAAATGTTGCGCATGTTGTCTCAATGTTTGCAACGTAGTCAGGAATGTCTTAATGATGATAATTGCATGTATAACAGGAAGATTCTGAATTCAATATGTCAAAGCGACAGAAGAAGAAGGCCCCTGTGGTTGAAGAGGACCCTGAAGTGGAAGTTATTACCAAAACTGAATACATCTATGAAGACACCAAGTGTATATCTGGTGTAGAACCCGAGTATCAATGGGGAGAGATATACAGGCTGATCACACACCGAGAGGTGCCTGAAATGGGCTTGGAAGAAGAGGGCATAGATGCCAATATAGAGAGATCTTCACTGATGAATATTGCCACCAGACCAGAGCTATTCCCATGCTTTGAAGTAATTGGTTGGATTCTTCCCCGAGCAGATGTCACCACAATGATGCTGGAGAATGTCAACAAACAGGGCTATGCTGCCTATAGCCCTAGATATGTATCCCTGGCCTACCACCTTCCAGAACCACAATTATTTTTGTCCAATGATTGGTTGAACAACATTAGAATGGACCTTGTGGACACCCTTAAAATAATGTTGTTATCTGGAAAACATTTCAGAACCAGGGAAACAGGAGAGTATGACACAACAAGCTTAAGGGCCTTGTACAGGTTCATAGCTTTAATGCTTAACATGATTTTTGGAAGAGCTCATGGTAGTTTCTTCAAATTAGAATGGTTGCCAAATATTTTTTATGTTGCAACCCAAGGGACCATTTTCAACTAGGCCAACATTGTATCAAACAGTCTTTCAGCCTGCATGGCCTCGGCTTTGGGAGGAGTGTCCCAAAAGAGATTTGAATTCTATATGAGTTCCATACTTGTCGATTGTATATTGTGCAATAAACCTTTCCCTGGCCTCAGGTGCATCTGGGATAGGGAAAGGATGCCTATTTATGCTGCATACAAGCCACTGTGGGCGCACAAGTACCACAGTCATTACCGAGAAATCTGTGAACAATTCATCATGCCATTGTATACGCTCATTTTTCTGAAGAAGTGTGATTGCATGTCAGAGGAGGCGTTGCAAGTCATTGAAGAATATATAGACTATTATTTGACTAAATATGGCCTCTACTTCAGAATGTTCAGAGGTTCCAAAGCACCCTCCCTACTACCTAGATACACCACTAACTACATCATTCACAAGGAAGCAGTTAGGCAAGTCTTCCTGGATGGCATAGGAAGCTTTCTGTTTGAGCATAAGAAGGCTGGCTATCCTCCTTTGCCCTTCAAGTTAGGAAGTTACGGGTTCACCAGAGTGAAGAAAGCTGATGATTTTATAGAAGATTTGGAAAGGTTTCATTTTGGTGAGATGCCCTTCCATAGAAATGACTCCCGCAGTAAAGTAGCTGAACATTGTAAAGAAAACAACATACATTTTGAATACACCCACCATTGGGATAGAGAAGAATCTGTCTTCCGAAGTGCATTGAACATAACAACTTTGAGGAGAAGGTTCAAGAAGAAGATCACCACCAAAGGTGGGAAGGGAGATGAACAAGAAAAAGTTGAGGAAGAAGCCAAGAGAAGAAACGAGGAAGCCCAAAGGTTGGCACAAGAAGCTCCAGGATGGCTGCAGGGAGAAGAAGAGGAGAAAATAAAAACTGTGCAAGAGGTAGCTAGAAAAGTAGAGGAATATGCAAAGAATGCAGAAGAAGAAAAGAAAAAGAAGCTTGATGAGGAGCTACAGAAGCAAGAAGCAGAGAGGCTAAAGCTGACGCAGACAGAGACAAAACAGTTAGCCTCTGACACAGCTGGAGGACAGACCCAGGACATGGAGAACCCTGATGTTCAGGATCCAAAAGTACCTGCTGCCAGCACCCCTGGACAATCTATGGTCCCCACCCTTAAACTGGTCCCTTTTGAACAAAAGGTGGGTGAAGAAATACCTAATTTTAACATTGTGTTCTATGACAGGGAGACAAAGAGGATAGTGAAGAGAACGGAAAGGAAGGTTGAAACTGGAGGTCTGCTCAGGAAAATGATAACGGATATGCCCGTTGTGTTTGGATTCACCATTAGAGCTGGAGCTGCACTGATTCACGCCTCAGAAGAGAATGTGGACAAGATTATGACAGACTTGGAGCAATCCAAGAAGTCCTCTGCTCAACTGAAAGATACATTGAGAAAGGAGAGAGAGGAAAGCAATAGGCTAAAGAGGAAATATGAGGACATGAAAAGGGAGATGAGGTCCACAAAAGATGAACTAAAATTCCTCCAAGCAGAGAGGCAATCTAGTGAAGCTGTACAAGAGCGTCTGGAGAAAGTGCAGCAAGAGTATCAAGAACTAAAGGTGGAGAAGGAACAGCTACTGGGAAGGATAGAAGACTTAGAGCTGCAAAAAACCACCTGGAAGGCAAATGAAAAGCAAGCTCAGGAACAAGAGAGGAAAATTCAAGAGCATATCTCTTCTCTAACAACCGCTTTAGAGGCAACAAAAGAGAAGCAGTTCAATCTCCAACCCTTCAAATAGCATGTGCTGGCACAAAAGGCCAAGATGCTGCAGCTGCAAACCGCCATAGAAGAAGAGAGATGCAAAGTTTTGCAAATAGACGGTCGATTATAGGAAATTCCGGAGACTTCCTCTTATTTCATTGATAGATCTTAGGACGTCCTGGAAGTCCTGACAGCAAGAATGAAAAGGCTGGAAAATAAAGAAGAAACTCCAGCAGAGCTGCCATCAAAGGATCGACAGGCCCTCAAGCGGGATTATGACTTATTAGAGTTTTCTATAAACACTGCAGAGGATTTCAAAAAGGCCATTAAAAATATGAAAGGATCTTGCACAGAGTTCTTCAGAAGGCTCCTGATTACCCATAACCGGTGCCAAGTAGAGGCAGAGCAGAGGCTAGATGTTTTCCCGGACCACAACTCATTTGTGGAGATGTTACAGAAGAGGTATCAAGAGTAAGGAGCAAAATTACAGCATATTAAGGCCCTTGATGATCAAATATTAAGAAGTGAAGTAGATCATTCAGACATCAGTGTGCAGTTATTGGAGGATCAACTTCATTTCAGTACAGCCATGATTGAGGCCATAAAGAATCAGGCAACGAAGTTTGAGATAAACATCCAATTTTTGGAACCTTGTGCGTTTGAAGGAATCACCTCTGAGGCTTTGGTATGGAAGAAATTTCTGGATACCCAAGTGGGGCCCTCTTTGTGAATGATCATTCACCTGTGTAATATGTAACGATTTTGTAAACATTTGAGGAAAATTTTGGGAGGCGAAAATTTGGGAAGCCCAAGGGTTATTTGTGGGCAGTCCAATAGTCTCATCTTTTTGTATAAATATAGAAAAATTAGAGGAAGAAAGGGGCTTTTTCCCAGTTAGACATGAAAAGCGATATTGTAAGAAGAACTACTTTTTTTTGCAATAAAGAATTATTGTTTTCCTGTTGGAGAAAGATTGGTGGGACTTTCAAATGTTATGCTGTGGATTGCGGAAATATGAACTATTTTGTTTTTCTAGCTTTTGTCCATAAACTGTGAGATCGTTCTAACTCTTAGAGCCTATGTTCTTGTTTGAATGTTTTCTGGTTCATTCTGTGAATTTACCACCATAAGTAATGTATGTTGTTCATAAACAATTGGCTATCTGATTGTCTAAATATCTCTAATCGTTCATGTGTTGCAGGAATGAATATCAGCTATCTGTAATTTCTCTTTATAATGCATGTACAATACACATTACTCATAAATAAGTTACAATTTTGCTCCCCGGGGATAGATAGATAGGTAGATAGTTAGTTTTATTTTATTACTGCATATGTGATTGAGATGCTTGTGAGTTCTAAGACAAGAGGTAAGAACCTGTGCATCACATTGTGACTACTCCTTGCATCCTTATCACCCTGTATAGTTAAATAGGCACTTGCATGTCATACTTAAGTCAAAAATACAAAATACATGGTGTACCGGGCCGCAACCAGTAAAACCTTTGTTTTTGTTACTTGACCTACGGTAGCCGGACCGCAAACCAGACAAATTCCCCATACCAAACAGTCACGGGATATTTGGGAACATTGACTGGGGGGAATCCCTTGCTGTTGTTGCCTATGAATTTATAGGCCTCAACAGGTCCCAAACACTCACTTGTCACTTATACCCAGCCACTTCAACTAGTCACCTTTGTCACGTTCAACTTATTTTGAAAATCATGGAATATTTTCATAACATCCTCTTCCTATCACTGAACATCTTCCTTTACCCTATAAATTTTATCCATAGTTTCAAAACTAATATGCTCCTAACTTTATAATTTCATTTCCTCTAGAGTTGGTCAGACCTGCTCATGTACCAGATGAATGGTGCCTGTGACCTGCTCTGCTTCAGCTTGAAGCTAGATGATATGATCAATTATTCATTATTGTTGTGTTTGGAGGTTGTTGACCTATTGTTGTAAGACATTGAATTCAATATCCTTACTTATATTTTCGAGGAGAAGCAATGTTTTCAACAAATTCCTTATCCCGACTAGATTGGATTTAACTATATGAATTTGCTCTACTATGTTATGCAGCTCATCATCATCCATCAAGGATTCCCAGTCATGGGAAACCTACACATATTCCTTAGCATAAAGTGCCTCAGGATCCTAAATGTTTTGCACATTTTCACCCACTACCTTCCATCGCTCTTCCAAAACTTCAGGGAATGTAAGATGAAGCATATTAGCTTCTAGTTATGTAATTCACTTGAGAAATTTGGTAGACACTTCCCCTAGCCTAATGACTTGATATTCTGGGAGCATGTCGAATGTAACTCCCATCTCTAAAATTTCATGGCAGGTGAACACGGAAACTTGTTTGAGTCTCTGCCTATCTTGCTGCTACTATTGTGTATACTGCTCTGTGTCCTCCAATTTCATCTGGAGAGAAGATATGGTGGCCTTTGAGTGCTTCAACTGTTCATACACTATATGTTCCCTTTCCTTAATATCGTCGACTGCATCCTACTGAGTGTTATGTAGTAGAAACATGGGAACCATAAAGAGGTTGTCGCAGATGTAACTAATGTCCTTAATCATGCTATTATATTAGTGTGTGCCCAAGAAAAGTTATTTAGGTAACACTTGAACCTTTAAATGTTGTCGAGTTAATGGTACTTTCGCTGGATGATCCTCAAAAGGACATTCTTCTTGTGATTGCGAATGCAACTACTCCCAATTGAATTCTATCCTTAATTCATTTATTGTGATGCAGCGAGTCTGAAGTAAGTCAGTAATTCCCCTAAAGAAATTTGTATACTGAGAATCAATTCTATAACAAGTTTCATTAGCAACCTCCATCATTCTATTGGCTAGTAAATTATAGTCATTATCAGTAAGGCCACCGAGGGGGAAACATAACCATTTTTTGGCTCGATTCCATTAACATAGGTTTAATCTTCCAGCCTGACCAAAAAAACCCAAGGAATCGGCTTTACAAAGCATAACCCCGTTGAAAACACCTACAACGTAAGTGAAGTCTCACCTGAGATACCTATAGGGGCTATAGAAACCAGACTTTTGTAGTTATGGAAGGGGATCTCTCCATGGAAGAACTCGACAGACTACCTAAGGATGTAGATAGTTGGTGAACAATCATCAACAGATAAAAACAACATATAAAAACATACCAATTTAAATCACATCTACCATATTTTCAGCACCATTATTCCATTTCATCATAAGCATTATTATTCACACCAAAATCACAAAGCTTTAGACATAAAATAAACATACACCATTGGCACAAAGGTTTCAACATGGAAAAATATATGGGAAGAGACCACTAAAGTGCTCTTCATCTAGAATAAGGCGTGTTTGAACGATTTGGAATGTGCACACTGTTGGGTGAAAATATTGTCAAATAATTAATTATAGTTGATTTTACCACACTTGGTAGATCACATATTTATGGCCTTCCATGTCCCTCTGCAGACTCCTTCGATCCCCTTTGTTCATATTATACTTTTATGTCCCAAGAACATCCCCAAAAAACACATGTTTATGTGTATACGTGACTTTTAAAGCCATATCCGTGTGTACACGAAACCTTTGAGCCAATACCCATGTACATCGGGAAATGTACATAAAGCCCAAATTTTTTGGAGTTTTCCTCATAGAGTCCTGAATAAATTGACTCTTGGAATTCCATATTCCTTGAGAATGCTTGGAATCAACCCTCCATTTCCTATTTGGAGTGCTAGATATTGAGCCTCTTGGGTACATTGAAGGAAGAGAAATTAGACAGAAAGGAAACTATAGTTCATTGTTGCCTCACTTGTTTAGGCTCGAGTCTGCATCCCTTTGTCCCTTTGGAGCACACAGTGATGCTCTTACCAAGCTTTCCTTTGCTTTGTAATATTGTCATTGAGGGATGTAGGATTTAAGTGGTGGAGGAATCAGTTATCTTGGGTTCAAAGAAGTGTCAACAGAGGTTCTCACTATTGTATCTATGTTTTATTAATAGAAATATCCATTTGCTATCTAATACATGTGCATAAATATGAATATTGTATCCATGGATGTATTTATTTACTTAGACATGATTGTTTATATATGATAGAGTAGGTCTAACACTTTGATATATAGCATTCTTTTCTTGTTTGTTGTTGTTGTGAGCAAATTGTAAATACAAGCATGTTGGAAAAGCTCAAAGGGGATCTACATCAACCGTACCGAATAAGTTACGCTTCATATCCATTAGTGTTAGATGTCTTTATTTCTCTTTCATATTGGAATAGATTGATTTTTGGTGTCATTCAGTATATTGTGGTACACCCCAAGCCATAGGAAGTTTCTCTTTGTAACAGAATTGACGACTCCTCTAGGGAGGTTCCTTGTTTTTTATTTGGGGATTGGGGGCACAATGTGCTTGAATTGATCTCTGTTTCTCCCCATTTCTGTGTTGCATTTAGTAGTATGCTGATCCATTGACACTCCCCTAGAGTAGTTTGACCCATGTCCTGCTTTTTACCACTTTCTTCTCTGTATACACAAGTTTTTGGCTAAAATTCACGTACATATGTATGTTTTTGGCCAAAAGTCGCGTATAGACGTAGGATTTTGGCCAAAAGTTGTGTACACATGCAATTTTTTGGCCAAAAGTCATGTAAATACGCTATTGTCCTTTGAACAGTCATGTACATCCTCCCTTTTTTGGTTGAGTTTGATGTGGGAAGTTGCTAAAGGGTTGTGAGCATGGCTAGGTCTTCCTAGGTACTGATGTTGTATATTGACTTCTTATTTTGTGACCAGAGACCACTTTTTCATTGATTTTTCTTTGAAATTATTTCTAGTCATTTATCTCCATTTTTGTTTTGCCATTAGTGCATTAGTATTTTTGTCTCGGTGTCTTGCTTGGCTTGTGTTTGATGCTTGCTGCAGAGACTAAGAATTTTAATGACTTCAATTGCATTTTCATTGTTGTATATTGAAAATAAAAAATAATTATATAGTTGCATTCTTACTTGCATCTCACATATGGATTTAAGGAGGTACTTACATTGGATTGCTTGGATGAGAGTTGTGTTTAGGCTTTCATAAAGGAATGGTTGCATTGGAATTTGGAAAGGAATGAATATTTTTGAATCTCATGTAGTGGCATACCATGTTTTCTCATTTAGACAAAATTTCACTTGGCATGGTTTCTTAGGTGTGCACATTTACTTTCACTATTGAGTCATCTTATCATTAGTTGCATAGTCATTTCCCTTTGAGTAATCACAACCACTAAAATCAACACTTAATTTAAAATGAATTACACATTTTTCTTTGATAGGGTACATCAACAAGATTAGGATTTAGAGTCTTGGAATAGTTCATTATGAGTTAATTATCCAAGACTACTAAACAAAACAAGTAGGTGTCTATCCAAGTGAGAGAGTGAAATCCTTGTTATAATTAGTTTTCTCAGGAGGCTCCTCTTACACAAGAGTTAATCATGAGGAAACATACACGATTGTGGTTGGGATAGCCCCTGGCCACTTTATGTGAGTGCCAGAGATATTTCCAGGATCTTAATCGTATCTGGGGGATTTTGAGGTACCGGTTGGTGCTTTCAAGCTTCGGGATTTGCTACCCTTCCCATATGGTAGATCCCTCCTACGACTGTCTTCCTGAGCATTATTTATATTGGGGTGACCTTAGTTTCCTTACCTAGGTATCGTAGGGGGTACTTGCATAGGTTATTCTGTGAGTGTCCAGTCCAGGTAGTGGTTGGATAGAACGGTCTCTTTATGCATTGAAGATGAGGGCCACTATAATTGACTACACACCTCCTCTTGTAGTGTATGGGAGTTTCAAGCCTCTCCTAGGAAAGACATACCTCCTACATTTGAGAGCTCATTTATCTTCTCTCTGGTTTGTTTGCATCTAGCTTTTCTTAGGAGTATGCTCTTTGTGTGCTAGTTGGATTTAGGGATCACGGTTACTTGAGTATATTTATTTTCTCTTGAGTTTAGGTCCTTTTATGTTTGGCATACCTGATATCACTACTAGTATCCCATCACCTACTCCAGGTCCTAGTGTGGACCCTTGATTTGGACTGGGGGGCACCATAGCCCCTTACCTTGCTCATAGATTCATGAGTGGTCATATACCATCCTCTACTCCATTTGCAAAGGATTTTCACTCCCTTCAGTTGGTCTTAACACTAGTGTTCATTCCTACGGGGAGGTAGTGGATACGTGAACGTTGGGCCTACAACTTACATTCCCTTTTATGTCCCATCGTTCACCGCACTGTTTCCTTTCAATTTAGTTTCCATGATAATTCCTCCATATATCCTATAGTTTGGAATCTTTACTGACTGTTTCTAGTGTTTTTGGCTTAATATTATTGTCATGCAGGGTCCATTGTTTTGTACACTCTCCCTGAGGATTTTACCCGTTCATTCCTATGACAGGTATAATTTTGAACTAGCATATAGATTAGGACTACATTTCTGCTTGAATTATGCATAGCCTTATGACTATTTATCCTTGACTATAGGTACAAACCCACTTTGTAATGTCACAGAACCTTCACACTACTTTTATAAGTGGCATTATGTAAGTGGTAGAGCCTTCTTATTCATGGGTTCCCTAGTTAGACCCTGTCTGCATTTTGGTTCCCATGCTGATATTTCTCCCTTAGGTTTGGGGAGTCCCTTATAGCCCCGCCATGTCCTTGAGCAAGAGCTTCATGCTCCTCTTGAACTTTATGTTGTCCATTCCTCGTAGGGAATCCCTTATATATCAAGTTGTAATTGCATTTCATGATTTTTTCTTGACTTATTAAGATTTTTATCGGCTACCTGCTTCATATTTATAATCCATGTAACCCAAGCTTGTCTCAATCCTAGAAAAGTAGAGCCTTTTACATATCCTTCGCAACTTGATCACCCCTTACCAAGAGGATACCTTCCCCCGAGTGTCCGTATCCTGTACATGCTTCCTTGCATTGAGCATAGGTATGTTCCACTGCTTGGAACTAGTTTTCTTTCATGTGATACTTGTCTCCTCCTAGATGTATACCATAAGCACTTTTATTCTTTTTCAATATTTTCAAATATGAAAAAGTCCAAAAAAATAAATAAAAAACATAAAAAGTCGGACACGAAATGATATTATCTTTGGAAGCTATCGATTCATGTCTCCTTCGGATAGTGCACTATATGTCACATCCATCGATTGGGTTGTTAGTATGACTTTAGGAACTGTACTCATTACTCTAGTCCCTGTACATCCTCTGTCGATGCCTCCTGCATCACAGATATGTCCTAGTTTTCATATCGAGTCTATGTTTCCTACCTTCAGTCACCATTTCCCTTATTCTCTTGCTCAGAGGAAGTTTATCCTCAGTCTTCCATTCCTCAGTTATATTGACTTTGCATGTCAGCCATTCTCGGTACAATTACTGGTTCGTGCACATCTTGATCATTTGAGTTCTTCCACATTATCTAGGGTTGCTGAGTAGCTCATGTTGGTTAATGGGGGATTCCCTAATTCCCTCCTTCCAGAGGATTCCATTCCATTGATTTCAAATCATTTATTATGGAATAGGAGTCTAGTGTCCATTTGAGTTCCTTGAGACTTATAGTCATCAGTGGTAGGTTCTCTTGCCATCAATATTTTTGTAAATACATCAATGTCCCCTGATCGATGGATTCCTTCAAGTGTTTGACCTCAACACATCTATTCACACTTGTTGGATTGCACTTTGTACCTTGATTCCCATTATCATTATCAGTGGGATATCTCACATTTGTTAATGGTATGCATCAATGACCAGTAATCAGACGATGGACTACCATGTTCGACCTCGACACCTTTATTCACATGGTAGGACATGTACTCATAGGGGTTTGCGTAGAAGACCTCCCCAATTGGTGGAATTCCACATATGCTACCTCCTTGATCATGCCAGTATTCATGAGATGTCAGCTCTCGTGAACAGATTCCAGTGTATATTAAATATCTTCATCCATTATGGAGATCTTGATTCATTGTATATTGTACGTGGCGATGACCACACATGACATTTGGATATCATGCCTATTCATGGCCATTGTACTCTTATGTATCTTGTAATGCTATATGTATATTTGTAGTCATATGCAGAGATTGATCATTGTATTGTACTAATTATTTTCTCGTTCTTCCACCTGGGTCTTCATTACTCCACTTCTAGGATGGATATAATGTATTTCGGACATCATGTTACCCCTCTAACCTCACACATCAGGGGGAATTTGTTATACCTAATTTTATCGCACTTGGTATATCACATCTTTACGGCTTTCAATGTCCCTCTGCAGACTCCTTATACCCCCTTTGATCATATTATACTTGTATGTCCCAAGAACATCCCCAAAAAACACGTATTTACCTGTATACGCGACTTTTAAAGACATATCCACGTGTACACGGAGCTTTTGATCCAAAACCCATGTACATCGAGAAATGTGCATAAAGCCAAAAACATTTGGAGTTTTCCTCATAGAGTCCTAAATAACTTGACTCTTGGCCTTCCATATTCCTTGAGAACACTCAGACTCGAGCCTCCATTGCCAATTTGGAGTGCTATATATTGAGCCTCCTGGATACATTGAAGGAAAAGAAATTAGAGAGAAAGGAAACTATAGTTCATTGTTACCTCACTTGTTTAGGCTTGAGTCTGCATCCCTTCATCCCTTTGGAGAACATAGTGCTACTATTCCCAAGCTTTATTTTGCTTTGTAATATTTCCATTGAGAGATGGAGGAACAGGTGGAGGACTCGGTTTTCTCGGGTTCGAAGAAGTGCCGGCAGAGGTTGTCACTATTGTATCTCTGTTTTATTAATAGAAATATCCATTTCTTGTCCAATACATGTGCATAAATGCGAATATTGTATCCATGGATTTATTTATTTGCTTATACATGATTGTTTATATATGCTGGAGTAGGTATAACCCTTTGATATATAGCATGGTTGTCTTGTTTGTTGTTGTTGAGAGCGAATTGTAAATACATCCGTGTTGGAAAAGATCAACGGGGATCTACATCAACCGTCCAAAATATGGTACTCTTCATATCCCTTGGTGTTAGATGTCTTTATTTCTCTTGAATATTGGAATGGATTGATTTGTGGTGTCATTCATTCTGTTGTGGTACACCCCCAGCCATAGGAATTTTTTTCTTCGTAACAATTCCCAACCATTTAATTGTCAACACAATGAGTTCATAAACTTATGAGACACATGCACAATATATGCAGGATTAAATTGAGGTAGCCTAATCTAACTCTTGAGAAGAAACAAATATATGACTTTCGTTGAACCCAAATCTAAGAAAGAAAGAAATGGCATAAAGTAAATTTAATTTAAGAAATCATGAAACTTCCATGAAAGTAACCCTACTTAAGAAAGAACATGAAATTGCATAAATTAAACCTAATTAATAAATTGTGAAATTAAATGAAGGAAAAATCATCTACACCAAATACATGTGACAAGTGACAAATAACAAATGGAAATGGCAAGTGAAAAATGATACATGAGCTCACATAAAATTTATATCAACAATTCATAAGAAAGAAATCCAAATTAACAAAAGAGAGTAAAAGGATTTGCATTAAAGCATCATCTCCATTACATAATAATCAAATCCATGACAAACTAATTGAAGTATGGCTAAATCTCAGTCATGACTAACTTTCTATTCATGACTTGCATGACTTGCTTCCTATCAAGTACTCACTTTCTATTAGATTCCTACCAACTCAAATTAAGAGAGATCACTCTTATTTATACATGAGTTGCTTTGAAAAGAGGATAAGAAACTAATAAATGTAGATCCACTTTTTTCTCAACCTATTTTCCATCATATTAGCTTTTCAAATCCTCACAAATCTTCTCATGATATTCCTCCTTAGAATTAGCTTAAATAATTATCTCCTTCAAATATTGAAATGGTGGAGGAAATATTGGAGAAGCTTTTGAATAATCATTGGTTGAAATATTCAAATATTCCTACACATTTACAAAGCCCATCCAACTTTGAGATATAAATGAAAACATGTAAATTTTGTAATATTTAATCATAAATTCTCTTAAAATACTTAAAATAAATGAATTGGAAAATAATAAGGTAAACCCATATATTTATTCATGAAAAATGGTATAATGAATGGTTAATCAAGTAATGAAATATGGATGAATGAGAGGAATAGTGAAAGGAAAATAGGATGAGAATGCAACATTTGGGTGACCCGATATCTCCCCCCAACTCAACTTGTTGCATGTCCTTATGCAACTATGCATAAATGTTTTGGGATTCTTAACTTTGGATTTGCATGATGATGTTTCTAACAATAAATCATTTCATGATGTGATATACATGAGTAGCATCAGAGTTTTCTTATGGTTGGTTATTGTGTGACAACCATGCATATGACAAATGTTGGTTCTTGTGTTAACAACATTCATTTGTTTACTTGTTTTCTTGCTGCAATGAATAATAATTGAAAGCATACATGAATTGGAAATGACAAGTCATTAATGTGTATGAGAAACACCTTTTCTTCATATACATGAATCATGCCAAAATATATCAATAACTGGAATTAAAGTGCAACAATTCAAAGTTTGGAGGAAACATGTTGCTCGATGGTAAATGAGATGTTATTATGTGTAAAATGAAATGACAATGAATATACTCCCCCCAACTGGATATGCTTTATGTTTGTAAAAGAACAATGGTAAGGGAATTTCCAAATTCATTAATTTCTAGCATTCAAGGAATTACATGATAAAAGATTAGAAATAAGCATACATCCACTTACCTAAACATTTGATGAACTATATGATAGGGATGTGGTTGATGTTGTTGCTGGATCAGGGACTGTGAAGTAAAGAATCTGAATTGTTTCTTGGTTATGTGAGTCAAAGATGAAGTTTGAAAGTGGAAGTGTGGTACTCTCGTATGGATGGAAGAATGTTGCTACAAAACTGCTGATGGTGTCAGGAAAAGTATATAGTATTCACCTTCTACAAAACCCGATGGTACAATTATAGTCATGCGAATAAATGTATCGATGTCGAGAATCAAAATAATTCATTGGATTACCGACCATTAATCAATTTCGTTAACCAATGTGAGTCAATATCACCATTAATGTCAATGAGCACCAAGGTATCTCAGAACATATTATGAAGTGTGAATAAATGAGTTGATATCGAGCCACTTGCAAGAGATAGCAATCAGGGGACATTAATGTATTCCCATGATTGTCGGTGAGAGAACTTTCCATTAAGGCATGCAAGCCTCAAGGTACTCAAAAGGACTCTAGTATCTATCCTAGATAGTGTGTTGAGATTGATGGGGAAATACTTGTTGAAAGGTGTACCTTAAGGAATACCACATCATTCAACGTGAATAAATAAAATGATTGGTTGGACTAGAGATGAAAGATATAAGTATCCACATTGTTTATGAAAAGGCTACAAGGCAATTTTGGTCTTGAAAAGGAAGCTGGATGGTTTTATTCATGAGACAAAATATGAACTGAAAAATGAGAAAAGAATGTATGTGAATCAGAAAGGTAGACATGTGTGAATTCATGATGTATAACGCAACGAAAAAGTAGACTCCAACATGCATGACTAATAATCCTAGAAGGAGAGCGATAAATGAACATATCATGATGCAATTAGTTTCCAGGAAGGATTCTTTGTGGCATCAAATGACATGAAAAATGTGATACAAAGCTTAACTCGTTCAATATTTTGATGAAACATCTTTTTCTAAAAAAATTTGTGATTCTTGCAAATCACTTTCATATGAACACATTTTCTGGATTGTATTTGTACCTGTAAACGCTTATCATTACCCTACAACAAAATGTGAGAGCACTGAATAACATAGACAACGAGAATAAATGCTAGAAAACCGAATTCAAAAATAAAATGCACTTTTTACCGATTGGTTGTGGCTCATCTTTGAAAATATTCTTTGTGAATACCTATTTCGAGTGGCTCAAGAAACCAAATTAACATTAAATGTAAAAACATGATTCTAATAATTTTTCCAAGAAATGTGAAGGTCCATTTGAACTTTTTTATTTTTATGAGTTTTGTTTTACGTTTGACCTAAAATTTATGTTTATTGTTTTGTGTTTTGTATTTTTTTTCTTACGTTTTAATTTTAAAGGTTTTTTAAATGTTTATTGTCCTTATTTTTTTCTAATTTTTTTATTGTTTTTATTTTGTTTGTTTCTTTTAATTCGATTGTTTTTGTTTTGATATATATATTTTATATTACACACCAACTAATAAAAAAGGAAAAGAGTCTACATTTTGTATCAAACAAAAATGCACACCCTATTTCAACTTGATTTAGGCCTTTAAAAAAAATAATAATAAAATGAAAAGATTTGTTTACACGAGATCGGGGTGTGAAATCGACCATTGACTGCACTTTGTGATATAGTAAGAAAAACAATAAGGCATTTGTTCAATCTAGTATATTCTCCCAACAGAGAGTTGCATGGCCTTTCTTAGATGTTGTACAAGGTGCACGGATTTCCATATGTGAGCAATGTGATTGGATGCACTACAGTATCATAATGGATGCAATACAATTGCAACCTATTCTGTTATAAATTCTCCAACTAGATCAGAGTGCGTGGTAACATCTTTGTAAGAAGATTTGGGCTTGAAAATGATTACTAAAGACAGTTAGTGCACCAAGACTGCATGTGAAGAATTAGAAAACTACATAGCTCATGAAAATGGATTCATATCATTGTAAGAGATATCCCTGCAAACAATATCCATTACCTGCTTTGCATCTTCTTTGGAACAATGTGGATTTGTATAGAGAGATTTATGAACTCTTCTTTCATACATTCTTGCTCATGTCCACAAAAAGAAACAAATCCTCATAACAACTCACGTTTATAATGGAAATGACCAATTAGATGACCTCCATGAATCTCGATGTAAACGTGGTGTGCACAATTTGTCCAATATAGATTTGCTACTGGATAATCACTATATGCATGAATCAAATCTTAAATTATAACTTGATCTAATTCCTTTCGAAAATATTTGAAAGACAAAAGATGACATATAAATTTTAGATTGATTACCGCTAATCGACAATCAAATAACGACTATTGAATGCACAAGTAGCACCAGAGACTAGTCTTATGGAAAGAAGGAAGCTCTCTAGCATGGGTTCTCTGCTTGAAATTGTAAGGAGGTGATTATCCACAACACATTGAGGTGCAACAACCTCAACCTCATTTGTGATAGCATTTGGTGCAAAGAGTGGATTGGAGAAAGCTTCTAGGATACTACAAATTGGCATTTGAGGGACGTGGAATCGTCGGTGGCGAATCATAGGAGATGGAGTGTGATCCCGTAACCAATTCTCTTAAAAACATATGTTGGCCCTAAAATACTGCACAAAATTTGTTCCTCGGGATATGCAAAATATTTTTTAGATCAGCACCGAGATTTGTTTAATTAATTAATTGGTTGCAGTTAAGAAATTTATTGATTTATCTTCCACATTAGCTAAAATGAGGGAGTTGAGATCCTCCTATCCTACCCATGTTTAAAAAATGAAATTAAAAAAGAACCTTTAAACATTTCAATCTTATCATTGCGCAAGATTCCTGTAGACCCTTCCTTCATCAGATCCACTTGCTTGAAATAATGATGCACATTTCATCACCATTTAAGCATTCAGTGATTCACATTTAACGAAATTGGTTTTTAGGATGCCCCTCAAGAAAAATCTTGTCACTTGTTACCTTCACTATCAGATTGTGGCCAGAAGTTCTTGGTCGAAGCTGATCAATATTGGTAAAAATGGGACTCCTCAAACTCGAATTGGGATTGGGATTGGAATTTGAAGACGACATTGTCTCTATCACTTGGGATCGGATGATGTAAAACATGGTCTGGGTAACGTAGAGTTTATTTTCACTGAAAAAAAATTGTTGGAAACTCTCAGATTCAATTTTTTTTTTTCAGTGTTTTATGTTTGCAAGTTTGGCGTGGAAGTATCAACACACAGTATAACACTCATTTTCTCATTTCTCATTTTCTTATTCATGTTTTATTTTTCACTTTATTTCATGTGTTTTTATAAGTGATTTTTTATTCATTCCTAAGGAAAAACTAGAAAATTAATGTAAGCTAAATCAAAATCAATGCCAAATTTATTAGCAAATGGAAGCATTTTTTATATTGTCATCATTCCTGGAAACATTTTTAAGAATCCTACTTTATCATTTTAGATTGCGCATATGCAGAAGGTTCTCCATTGGGGCATGGAGTGCTACTACCCAATCACCAAGGAGCCATATGCACCACCTTGATGACAGGTGTCCAGGTTACGCTCCTCCAATTGTCCAGAGGTCCTCCACATGTCCAGGTTTTGCTCCTCCATCTGTCCAGACCACACGGTTTTTAATATTTTGGCATTCCAGTAATGGGCTATGGTCTAGTCTCAGTTTGTTTTGTTTTCAAATACTCTGTTTCATATTTTTGAACTATCTAAGATTTTTTTTCCCCTCTACGGGGAGGATCATTTTTTGATACTTTTTGAACGCCCAGTTGGGCTCGGTTTTGTGTTCTAGCAACACACAGACTTGTATCACTACCTATATTTTATCTTTACTTAATAGATTAGACCTGAACTTACAACAAAAAAAACTAAAATCGAAAACCAAAAACTAAACACGTTTTATTCCTTTAACATACCTGCTCTACTATAATTAGAAATTAAAAATCATTTACGTGTAATGAAATTTCCAATGTAGCCATACATGTAACAAACGTAAAAATATACATTAGAGGAAATTTCAACTCAAAATGGGCCTCCTAAAATGAACTAATAAAATAATAGTTAAAATAATAAAATACTATTTATTAATTTTGGAGGAAGAAAAGAAAAAAACTACTTTTTTGTTTGTATTTTTGACATATCTCCCTGTGTTTTTACTCAAATTTCGATCAGGAGAGCTCGTTGGATGCAAAATTAAATTACGCACCCAATGAGTACCCACTCGGCATACTTTTGACAGACCCCGCTACCCAAAAAACAAGAAATACCTGGAAAAATGGAATGATGACATCATCATTCCATTTTTCCAGGTATTTCTTGTTTTTGGGGTAGCGGGGTCCGTCAAAAGTATGCCGAGTGGGTACTCTTTGGATGCGGAATTTAATTCCACATCCAAAGAGCTCTCCCGATCGAAATTTGAGTAAAAAAACAGGAAGATATGTCAAAAATACAAACAAAAAAAGTAGTTTTTTTATGATGCCTATCCCCAAATTTATATTAAAAAAGTGTGTAAGACCTATACGGTATTTCAAATTTAAAGCAATTTCATTGGATAACACATCATGACATGGAATTTGAATAAAAGTTAAAAGGCCCATTTTGAGTTGAAATTTCCTCTAATGTTCACACTTTAAGTTGAAAATTGAACTCTAAAGTATACAAAAATTTGTGAACTTAGCTATTGTAAATGTGATTTAACTAAATAAAGAAAAAACCATTGATTTAACATGGTACTAGCTTGGAACCATTTTTTGAAAAAGATTTTATAGGACTGATTTCCACTCGGATTTAGATCATCCGAAATGTCTTATTTATCCTCCTCAACCTCTTGTTCAAATAATTGTTCCCCGTCGGATGTATAGGACTCTTTGAATACTAGTTCTTCATTTGCTTCTAGAAGAGTGGTTAAGTCCTTGACTGTTGTAAATATCTCCTCTTCCTTAGAAGAGGAGATCCTGGATTTTGCTAGGATTTGAGTGATTTGTTCAAAAATTATATTCATACTTAATCATCTTATTGCTACTCCTGTCTTCACATGGTTATTAGTTAAAGAGATAGGTTCTTACAACACCTAAAACTGAAATCTAAATGTAAAACTAAATGAGAATAAACTAGTTTCATAAATAAATCACTCTTGCTGAAACAATAAATCACACTTTGCAGAAAATTAAACACTCTTGCTGGAAAAGTAAATCACATTTTGTGGATAATTAAACACTCTTGGAGGAAAAGTTTAATCACATTTTGCGGATAATTAAACACTCTTAGAGGAAAAGTAAATCACACTTTGCATAAAATTAAACACTCTTGCAAGAAAAGTAAATCACACTTTACGGAAAATTAACTTGCAGAAAGTAAACACACTTACTGAAAGTAAAGCAAACATGCGGAGAAATAAACACACTTGTGAATAGGAAACTTATTTGCAAGAAAATGAACAACAAGGATTTGAGGTGACCCACCAAAGTGGATGCGTCAGGTTGTTACACCATGAAAAATCCACAGTGAAGTTGTATGTGTGTCTTACCATTTCCCCTCCCCCTTGATGTGTGATGTAAAGGAAACCTATCTAGCTACACTTCAACCCCTTTAACACCTCCCCGATAACGACAATAAAATGTTGGGTGAAAATATTGTCAAATAATTAAATTCCCAACCATTTAATTGTCAACCTGGGGAGCGTAAACTTATGAGACACATGCACAATATATACAGGATTAAAGTGATATAGTCTAATCTAATTCTTAAAAAGAAACAAATATACGATTTTCATTGAAACCAAATCTAAGAAAGAAAGAAATGGAATAAAGTAAATTTAATTTAAGAAAGCATGAAACTTGCATGAAAGTAAACCTACTTAACAAAGCACATGAAATTGCATAAATTAAACCTAATTAAGAAAATGTGAAATTAAACAAAGAAAAAATCATCTACAACAAATACATATGACAAGTGACAAATAACAAATGAAAATGGAAAGTGAAAAATGATGCGTGAGCTCACATAAAATCTATATTAACAATTCATAAGAAAGAAATCCAAATTAACATGAGAGAGTAAAAGGATTTGCATTAAAGAATCATCTCCATTACATAATAATCAAATCCATGACAAACTAATTTAAATCATGTCTAAATGTCACTCATTACTACCTTTCTATTCATGACTTACATGACTTGCTTCCTATCAACTACTCACTTTCTATTAGCTTCCTAATAACTCAAATGAAGATAGAGCACTCTTATTTATACATGAGTTCCTTTGAAAAGAGGATAAGCAACTAATAAACGTATATCCAGTTTCTCTCAACCTATTTTCCATAATATTAGCTTTTCAAATCCTCACAAATCTGCTCATGATATTCCTCCTTAAAATGATCTTAAATAATTATCTCCTTCAAATATTGAAATGGTGGAGGAAATCTTCAATAAAATTTTTGAATAATCCTTGGTTGAAATATTCAAATATTTCTACACATTTACAAATCTCATCCAACTTTGAGATATAAATGAAAACATGTTAATTTTCTAATATTTAATCATAATTTATCTTAAAATACTTAAAATAAATGAATTGGAAACCAATAAGGTAAATCCATATTTATTCATGAAAAATGGTATAATGGATGGTTAATGGAGTAATGGAATATGGATGAATCAGAGGAATAGTGGAAGGAAAATAGGATGAAAATGTGACATTTGGTTGACCCAACTTACAAAACCTATACACATCTCTCCAAAACACCTTTACATTAGAATCATGCACACAACTTGTGTATCGACATTATATACCCTTCACAACTCCTATTCACTCTTACATTACAGTGTACAACGATCCTATTCCTATCACACCTCTATTGTGTGCCTCAAAACCCAAAAAACATCAGCTCTAAAATCCACCAATGACTATCCTACTGAAGAATCCCATTTACATTTTTATAGGATCTAACGACCGAGTTTACATCCCTCACTCACTACCCATAAGTGGACAACGTTTCTAACTAAATCACCCCTTATGTTTAATGTTTCCCCAAATACTTCCCAAAATTCCAAATTTGACCCATTATTTCTTCACTCTATCGTAGCCTTGTTCACACTACGACCCAATTCCTAAAAACTTCCAGACCATACTTTACACACTTTCCTCGGGAAAACAACATGTGTATTCCAATAATACCAAGCTATTGAAGCTTTCTCTTCTTGCATAACCAGGAGTGTATGACTAAATCCTTGACCATTATGACTTTTGTGTCCCTATTACCATGGTCATTTCCAACTAGGATGCTATCACAGAACTATTCCCCGTCACCTCAAAAGGAGAAGCATGATGAATCAACCCTAAAACCAGCCAGTCCTCATAACCCACTCAAATCAAGACTTGGAAAAGTGTAAAGAGGAACCTTACGAGTGAGTGCACAAAGTTGAGGGACCTTTTAGATGCAATGTTAGAGTGAATTCAATCACTCTTGATCCATAAAATATAAATCATCTCAAGCAATCCCGACCCTTCCAAGCCTAGTCCCAAGGCTCCCAACATGCATGCCAATTAGGATAGCACACAAAAACGTGCTCATGTTTTACCTTGCAAAAATGTGCTCCTATTTCACCTTGCAAAAACATGCTCCCATTTTGCTTCAATAAGACACACTCCTATTTTTCTTTAATAAAACGTGCTCCTGTTTTGCTTCAATAAAATGCGCTCCCATTTTGCTTCAATAAAAACATGCAAAACAGATTGGGGGGGGGTCCTTAGTGGTAAGGGGGACATAGGGATGCGTGTGTGTGTGTGTGTGTGAGAGAGAGAGAGAGAGAGAGAGAGAGAGACAAAGATAGAGTGAAGGGAGGAGGGTCCTTAGTGGGATGGGGTGACTTGTGGATGTGAGTGAGAGAGAGAGAGAATAAAAGGTGTGTTATGATTTTAGGGGTGGGTGGGGGGTTAGATTAATGTGGGGGTGTCTAGGTGTTGTAGAGGGGATGTAGTAGGGGGGTGGGGGTTAGAGGTAGTCGGATTTCTTGGGGAGTGATATAAGGGAGGGGGGTGTTAGTAGTAAGGGGAGACCTGTAGATGTGACATGTGCATGTGTGTGGAGGTGTCTAGGTGTTGTAGGTTATAGGTTAGGGGGTGTTAGTGGTAAGGGGAGACATAGATATGTGTGTGTGAGAGAGAGAGAAAGACAAAGATAGAGTGGAGGGGGGGTCCTTAGTTGTATGGGGTGACCTGTGGATGTGTGTGTATGTGTGTGTGAGAGAGACATAGGAAAGGGTGTGTTAGGCATTTAGGAGTGGGAGTGGGTTGGATTAATGTGGGGGGGTCTAGGTGTTGTATAGGGAATTTAGTAGGGGGTGGGGGTTAGAGTTAGTTGGATTGGTTGGGGAGTGATATAAGGGAGGGGGGTGTTAGTGGTAAGGGGAGACCCTTGGATTTGTGTGGGGGTGTCTAGGTGTTATACGTTATAGGTTAGGGGGTGTTAGTGGTAAGGGGAGACCTTTGGATTTGTGTGGGGGTGTCTAGGTGTTATACGTTATAGGTTAGGGGGTGTTAGTGGTAAGGGGAGACCTTTGGATTTGTGTGGGGGTGTCTAGGTGTTATACGTTATAGGTTAGGGGGTGTTAGTGGTAAGGGGAGACCTTTGGATTTGTGTGGGGGTGTCTAGGTGTTATACGTTATAGGTTAGGGGGTGTTAGTGGTAAGGGGAGACCTTTGGATTTGTGTGGGGGTGTCTAGGTGTTATACGTTATAGGTTAGGGGGTGTTAGTGGTAAGGGGAGACCTTTGGATTTGTGTGGGGGTGTCTAGGTGTTATACGTTATAGGTTAGGGGGTGTTAGTGGTAAGGGGAGACCTTTGGATTTGTGTGGGGGTGTCTAGGTGTTATACGTTATAGGTTAGGGGGTGTTAGTGGTAAGGGGAGACCTTTGGATTTGTGTGGGGGTGTCTAGGTGTTATACGTTATAGGTTAGGGGGTGTTAGTGGTAAGGGGAGACCTTTGGATTTGTGTGGGGGTGTCTAGGTGTTATACGTTATAGGTTAGGGGGTGTTAGTGGTAAGGGGAGACCTTTGGATTTGTGTGGGGGTGTCTAGGTGTTATACGTTATAGGTTAGGGGGTGTTAGTGGTAAGGGGAGACCTTTGGATTTGTGTGGGGGTGTCTAGGTGTTATACGTTATAGGTTAGGGGGTGTTAGTGGTAAGGGGAGACCTTTGGATTTGTGTGGGGGTGTCTAGGTGTTATACGTTATAGGTTAGGGGGTGTTAGTGGTAAGGGGAGACCTTTGGATTTGTGTGGGGGTGTCTAGGTGTTATACGTTATAGGTTAGGGGGTGTTAGTGGTAAGGGGAGACCTTTGGATTTGTGTGGGGGTGTCTAGGTGTTATACGTTATAGGTTAGGGGGTGTTAGTGGTAAGGGGAGACCTTTGGATTTGTGTGGGGGTGTCTAGGTGTTATACGTTATAGGTTAGGGGGTGTTAGTGGTAAGGGGAGACCTTTGGATTTGTGTGGGGGTGTCTAGGTGTTATACGTTATAGGTTAGGGGGTGTTAGTGGTAAGGGGAGACCTTTGGATTTGTGTGGGGGTGTCTAGGTGTTATACGTTATAGGTTAGGGGGTGTTAGTGGTAAGGGGAGACCTTTGGATTTGTGTGGGGGTGTCTAGGTGTTATACGTTATAGGTTAGGGGGTGTTAGTGGTAAGGGGAGACCTTTGGATTTGTGTGGGGGTGTCTAGGTGTTATACGTTATAGGTTAGGGGGTGTTAGTGGTAAGGGGAGACCTTTGGATTTGTGTGGGGGTGTCTAGGTGTTATACGTTATAGGTTAGGGGGTGTTAGTGGTAAGGGGAGACCTTTGGATTTGTGTGGGGGTGTCTAGGTGTTATACGTTATAGGTTAGGGGGTGTTAGTGGTAAGGGGAGACCTTTGGATTTGTGTGGGGGTGTCTAGGTGTTATACGTTATAGGTTAGGGGGTGTTAGTGGTAAGGGGAGACCTTTGGATTTGTGTGGGGGTGTCTAGGTGTTATACGTTATAGGTTAGGGGGTGTTAGTGGTAAGGGGAGACCTTTGGATTTGTGTGGGGGTGTCTAGGTGTTATACGTTATAGGTTAGGGGGTGTTAGTGGTAAGGGGAGACCTTTGGATTTGTGTGGGGGTGTCTAGGTGTTATACGTTATAGGTTAGGGGGTGTTAGTGGTAAGGGGAGACCTTTGGATTTGTGTGGGGGTGTCTAGGTGTTATACGTTATAGGTTAGGGGGTGTTAGTGGTAAGGGGAGACCTTTGGATTTGTGTGGGGGTGTCTAGGTGTTATACGTTATAGGTTAGGGGGTGTTAGTGGTAAGGGGAGACCTTTGGATTTGTGTGGGGGTGTCTAGGTGTTATACGTTATAGGTTAGGGGGTGTTAGTGGTAAGGGGAGACATAGGGATGTGTGTGTGTGTGTGAGAGAGAGAGAGAGAGAATGAATGGGCCAATGGGGTGTTAGGAAGAGAGAGGAGGGGGGTTAAAGGTAGGGAAAGGAGGATGGGGGCTTAAAGGTAGGGAGAGGAGGGGGTGGGGTTAGTAAGAATTAGGGGGAAGAGGGGGTCACTAAAACACACTCTTGTTTTGCTTCACTAAAATTTTCTCCCATTTTGCTTCAATAAAATGCGCTCACATTTTGTTTAAATTCAAAAATGTATTCCCTCCAAATGATAAGGTTGAGCCTCCACCCATGCTTTCCTGGAATTATTATGCCTATGTGTCTTCTTTGTACTTTGCTTCGGATTCAACATGCCTATGCCTTGGAGTATGATAAACCATGCCTAATTCACAATTATATCCAAATTTTCAATATGCTCGTGTTTAGTCGTTCATCTGAGTATGCTGCACACCTCCATTTTTTACGAGATTTTAGAAACATATATGGTTTTTTTGCAAATTCCAAATATGTAAATTTTAACAAGAATAAATAAGTTTTTCTATTTTTTTCTTATTTATCTTCTTTCATCACTCCTCAACTCAAAAAACACATTGTTAGTGTTTCGTCCATATCTCTTTTGTTTCTCAACCATTTAAAAAACAATGTATGGTGCACTAAAGAACGTCGAACTATGCATGCTATAAAAACCCCATTTCCAAATAATTGCATTAAGACATTCAAACACTACACCCACAATTGATGTACCGTTTTCGAGGTTTGATCTCTTAGATAATTAAAAAATGTATTTTTATTATTGGAAAAATAGTCGTGCACTAGTAATATATGTTCTCTATATGTATACCAGTTTTCGCAAGTTTATTCCATCATTTAGTCACTCAGAGGCTGTAGCCTTAAAAGCATATACCTTATAATTTGTCCCAAAAAAAAAGTGCCCAATAAAAAATATCTAACTTTAGATATTTAACAACATTTTCAATAGAAAAAATTATATATTTAGAAAACATCATTCAATTTCCTACATTTCTTGTTTTTTACTCATCGCAAGATTCATTGTGTAAGTGTCTCAAAATATCCATGCAAATTGGTGGATTCCTGTTTTTTTAGTGTTCTATTGCATCTAACGTGTTAAAAGAGACCCTCATCAGCTTGCACACACCCTTACATAAATATCCACCTAGTTGGGTTCCAAGCCTTATCTTGCTCAAAAAAGGATATTATAGGCATGAACAGGACAAAGCCTCATCTCTTTCTATGAACAAGCCAGATCCTCCATCTATCAAGCTCCACATAAGAAGTAGAGAAAGTCTTCTCTTTCCCACTATAGCATTGATCATCATCATCCAACACTCCACACAAGGCAATTAACTTATATGCACCATCCTTTCACTCATGTGGGATGGGGTGAGCCATCCAATTGCATTGAAACCTCATCATAGACATAACCCTTCCAATATCTCCAACAAAATCCTTCCAAATGTGCTCTATCTCCATTGTGTTGAGGGAGTCCTGGTATTCAACCTATTTATCAAATGTCGACAAATAATCATGACTTGTTCTTTTAATGAGAGGGACCTCCACATATTTAGGTTAGGGCCCACTTGACACTCGTTCTCCAATCTTGTGCACCCGAATCAAGATTTTATAATGACAATCTAAAGTTTTGCAACTAGTATGGTAATTTCCCTTATGACATAACAACAAACTAATAACTTGTTTATTCTCCTTTTATTTAATATAGTGTTAACCTAGCTCTAAAACAAATTGAGAATCAATTTATAGTGTTATAATTTTAAACTACTAGTTCAAGGAAAAGGTATAAATCCCATTAATATATAGTGTTATAAATTTCAACTTATCTTTCAAGGAAAAGCTATAAATCTAATTAATTAATTAATTTANAACCATCTCGAGCACCCCATACCATTCGAAATTCTAGACACATGCAGCACTAAAGTGATATTGCTAGCTAGGCATGGCCATCAACCACAAGTTTCACCCAGACTGTTCCTAACCGAAACCAACTTGACCGAACTCGAGTCAGACACCTTAGAGTCACGTGGATTGTTTAATGCTCATTCACCATAGGTGATGCAACCTGTTGCAATGCCACCCAACCATAGACCATGTGTTCCGTTGCACGTTCACTCCTAATCCAACACTTGGAAAACTAACGACGCACTTACTCATGCCCGCATGCTTATCCAGGATCAGTCCTTGAGGATGCAATGAGACGTTGTCCTTGCAACCTATCCAAGTCCAACCACATGATAACATAATGATGTGTTCATGTGACATCTATAAACACCTATTTTCCTAATTGAGTGCTACGTGGCACTTACATAATGCTCGTCACATCATCCTTCATCGATTCCACCAAGAAAATTATCGCCGGGATAAAAGTCACTTGAATCAACATCATCCCTTGGTCCTCCTAGAGATCTAACACACTAGTACACTGTCCTGTCTGTCTCTCCATGAGCCGACCACCAAGGCTACCAAAATCTCATGAACACGTCATGCACTCTTGAATAGCACATCCCCACGCATATGCTCATCGTACTCTCTAAAATAATGCATCCCAATACGCCCTAATAAATTCCTTTCCAATGGCGCTTAACTTAGGGTCATAACATTATCCCCCGCTTAAATATGTTGACATCCTCATCAACTTGGATTCATCGACAAGTCCAATGAAATAGGGGTTGGTGGTGAAGAGACACTTCCGCGTATGCCACAATCGAATGTGGCTCTGATACCATTTTTCATAGACCTATGATTTTCCAACCATATCAAGAATCCCATACCATTCAAAATACTATAAACACATGACACCAGAGTGATATTTCTATCTGGGATTGGCCATCAACCGCAAGTTTCACCCAGACTACACCTAACCAAAACTAGCCTAACCAAACCCGAGTCAGACACCTTAGAGTCACTCGGATTGTTAAATGCTTGTTCACTATAGGATATGAAACCTGTTGCAATGCCACCCAACCATAGACCATGCATTTCATCACACGTTCACCCCCAATCCAACACTTGGACAACTGACAACGCACTTACTTGTGCCTGCATGCTCAGCCAGGATCAATCCTTGAGGATTCCTAAAGTCCATGGATGTAATTGTTTTACATTACATTGCAATCATAAGGATAAGGGATATGAGGGAGATGAGGGTAGGGCTAGAGCCAAGAGAATTATTTCATATTCTATTAAGAATCATCTCATCCCTCATGTTTATCCTTGAAGACACTAAAGGAAGTGTTCAATGCTTTGATGAAGTTTTTCGAAGGAAACATCAATCATAAAACGTCATTGAGGAACCAGTTGAAGTATGGTTGTTCAATTCAACAAACAGCTTGAAGTAGTCAAATAATAAGAAGATATTGTTATGACCACCTTGAATATGTTCTAGAATGGATTTGACAACCTTCAACAGATTGGGAAGAGTGCACACAATAAGAATATCGGCTCATAACAATAGAAGAGAAGATGGGAGCAACTAAATATCAATCTCTCACAATTCAAAGAATATTCCTCAAGTGATGAGGAATATGTACTATAATCTAGAAGGATTCAAATCATGAAGAACCTCTAATCCATCTCATCATTTGGATACTAAATGATGCAGTTGTGAATAAAGAAGATGATGATGAAGAAGACTCGAGGACATAAGGATCAAGAAGGATCCTACCCACCAAACAAACAAAGATAAGCATTCATTTGTCATTTCATGATATTTTTTTGTTGTGCACTTGTTTATATTCAGTTGATGTGTTATGCATGGTTAAATGTTTGCATTTATACAACCGAATTGAACATGATGGGTAAGAATTAAATGACGTTGTACAACATTCCATTGCTACTTATCTAGATTGAAACCTCTTTGAAACATATTAGGAATAGTACACACTCTTAATAACATTGGGGTAGAAGGAATCTAGAAGTTATTGTATGTGTACGAGATGTGATTCCAATGATTAGTATGATTACAAAATTAAGTATTATATATTTATTTGTTTGTAAGGAATATTTCCAAATACGTTCTCAGTGCTTGAAGGAATCCGTTAGTCAATTTGGACATCAAATTCCACAATAGTTCAAAGGGATCTTTCTTTATTTCTTGTTTGAATGTTGGTTGTTAATGAATATTGGAATGTTGGAGCTCATCCAAAAAATTGGATTCTAGACTTGTAATGGTGCTATGGTGTTAGGACACAACTCAATATATTTTACAACACTTTTAATACAGTTTCCCTCCTTGTGATCGCTTCAATACAATTTTTGCAAATAAAAAATCTATGTTCTTTTGGACTTGGTATTTAATC
This sequence comes from Pseudotsuga menziesii, assembly GCA_001517045.1. Classification (NCBI taxonomy): domain Eukaryota; kingdom Viridiplantae; phylum Streptophyta; class Pinopsida; order Pinales; family Pinaceae; genus Pseudotsuga; species Pseudotsuga menziesii. Next base: position 154,696 of record LPNX011147377.1, read on the forward strand.
AACTAATACAAAAACTTTGAAAGATCTTACAATATCCAATGTTATAGAGGTGATTGATCGATCCTATTCCTATTTCTAGAGCTACCATGAAACAATATTTTGTACTAAGAAACACAAAAGTACACAATACAAAAATGAAATGATGATGGAGTCAATGCTATATGGTAGAAACTTCCAAGCCCTCTGATTTCTACAAGGATAGTAAACTGAGTGGTTTTCACTTACAAAACTCCACAATAATGCATAGAATATTCATGTATATTCTTCACACTTATTTTTTCATTCTCCACATGTGGGTAAACCTCCATGCAAGTATTAACACAGGTGTACGTAACTCTTCAAGCCTTCATCTACGTTCAAACATATTAGAGTTACTTCAAAGATGAGAACTCAATTTATATAAGACAAGATAATATTTTGAAAAATATGCCCAACGTGTGTGTGGGTATCACAATCATATCACCCTTACCCAATCACACTTTCTAGAGAAAACGAAACTCAATTCCATTGCTCAGTTTGGTTTTTATGCTAGCGGTTGAAATTTTCCTGGTGTCCCTGAATGCCATTGGTAAGCAAGATGAAACACACCATAACTTGAATATTGAGGCTCCAATGGAAATATATTAAATTTTTTTGGATTCATGACATCCGATTACCACTATATAAAGCCCTGTTTGGAGTCTTCAAGACCCAAATGTTGTATATTTTGACGGTTTTCTAACTAGGGTTTTGCTAAGTATTGTATAATGCAATCTCTACAAAATAAATAAATATTTTGAAAAACATTCTGAGTGAGTGCATGGGCATCGCAGTCATCTTGTCCTTTCCCAAACACACATACAAGAGGTAACATAACTCAATTCCATTGCTCGGTTTGGTTCTTATGACCCCCATTGAAAATTTGTCTAGTGTCTCTAAATGCCATTGAGAAGCCAGATAAAAATCATCATTAATTGAAAACTGAATATCTAATGGACAAATCATAAATTCCATTAGATTCGTGACATCCAAGTACTCCTTGGTACACCCCTATCCGGTGGCTTCATGGACCAAACACTGTCTATTTTGATAGTTTTCTAAACTAGGGTTTTGATCATTAACATTTAGTGCAATTTTTGCATGATAGGCTATGATTTTGAAAAATGTACCTCACGAGTGCATGGGAATCTCATTAATCTCTCCCTTTCTCAAACACACCTCCAAGAGGCAACGAAATTCAATTCCATTGCTTGGTTTGGTTTTTATGCTCCTGCTTGAAATTTTTCTAGTGTCCCTGAATAACTTTGGGAACTAAGAAGGAACTTTCCATAACTCCAAAACTGAACCTACGATAGACAAATTGATAGACAAATTGTCAGTTTTGTTGGTTTCTTGAAATCTAAGTACCGCTAGGGAGACCCCTTCCTGGTGTATTCATGGACCAAAGGTTGTCTATTTTGATGTTTTCTAAACTAGGATTTTTCTCAGTGATGTGTAGTGCATTTTCTGCATAATAGGGGAAGATTTTGAATAATGTGGTAAGCGAGTGCATGGGTATCGTAGTCATATCTCCCTTCTCTAAACACACTTGCAAGAGGCAATGAAAATCAATTTCGTTGCTCGGTTTGGTTTTTATGCCCTTGGTTGAAATTTTCCTAGTCTCCCTAAATGCCCTTGAGAAGTGAGATGAAACTCTCCATAACTTGAAAAAACAGGCTTTGATGGACAAACCATCAATTCCATTACATTTGTGACATCCGAGTAATGCTAGGGACACCCATGCTTGATGGTTTCATGGACCTAAAGTTATCTATCTTAACAGTTTTTTAAACTTAGGTTAGTGACATGTAGTTCATTTTCTACATGACAGGCTAAGATTTTTAAAAATTTTCCAAGCGAGTGCATGGCCATCGTAGTCATCTCACCCTTTCCCAAACACACATGCAGAAAGCAATTAAACTAAATTCCATTGCTCAATTTGGATTTCATGCCCCTGGTCAAAAAATTTCTTGGTGTCCCTTAATGGCCTTGGGAAGCAAGATGAAAAATGCTATAAATCAAAAACTGTGGCTACGATGGAAAAACAGTCCATTCCATTGGATTCATGACATCGAAGTACCACTAGGGATACCCATGTTCGGTGGATTCATGTACCAAAAGTTGTGTATTTTGTTGGTTTTCTAAACTAGGGTTTTGCTAAGTGACGTGCAATGCAATTTTCGTACGATAGGCTAAGATTTTGAAAAATGTGCCCTAGTGTGATAGGATAAGATTTTTGAAAAAAGAACTTGTTAGACATGTGACTTGGATCTTTGAATTCTTTTGAAATACAACAAACAAGAGATATACAAATGATGATGAAGGAAAAATAACCTCAAATATATCAAGCTAAAAAAGGGTTGAAAGTTATAGTCACCTATGCACACTATTTTCTTCTATGAAACATGGAACACATAATTCATGGTTTTAGCGGGGGGATGCTTATGTGGTAGCAATGGTGAAATGAGTCGAATGTTTGAAGATAAATGGTCGAGACAGTGATAGGAAAATACAATTTACCTTTTTTAGAACAAGTGGACCATTTTCTTCACCAGATTACAAGCATTGATAGTTTATACTTTTCCTAGAAAGGATAAGTTACTTTTGAGGTGGTTGGTATTCCCATTAGGCCACTTGTCAGTCATCTCAATCATTGTAGACCAATTTAAGGTCCACCTTTTGTCTATCTTGGGTCGACTCACCACAAATTATTAGGATAGAAGAAATCCATTTTGATTAGTGGTGAGACTATCGTGTTGAGGAAAAGTTTTCCACAATGTAAGTTAATGTTTACAAAAATATTTGCTTCAGCTGCAAGGAAACATTTATCAATGCTTCACCTTCTTCAAGCAAAGTATGTGTGGAAATGATAACAAGCATGTACAATGGTTAATTGTTGGATTGCAATGGGTAATGGAATTGGCAATGGAGAGTAGCACACATAGTTGAAGGTACATAGAAGATCATAGACTGTCTTAAGGTACATGTTGTCCTCTATATTTAGCTGCAATGTACAAGTATCATATAATGATCAATATTAATGCACAGTGAAATATGAAGCGGAGAAATAAACACTTTAATTCCACAAATTCAATTAAGGTCCATGCTAGTTAAATTCCTTGACCATAAGTTGAGATATTATAGATCATATTGGTATCAAATCATAAGAAATTTAATGAACAACCTATATCATAAACACAAACAATGGATACCATAAGAGCGAGGAAATCCATTGCCACAAAGTCTTGGAAGTAGAAAACAACAAAAAATAACAAGAAATTGAAATGAGGAACAACCAAAGGAATAAATTTCTTATGATATATTGGAAGTTAGGTTTACTCAATTGGAGCAAAGTATTGTTTTAATGGCCAAATGGTGCACATCTACTGACCAAAGTCCATTGGAGAGAAAGAGAGAGAGACATATAATTTATTAATGTCCAAGAGACTAAGAGTTACATTAGCACTAGGCCATGACTTGTCAAAGTTAAAACAATAAAAGTGTTTCCTAGTTGCAAATAGGCATTAAGTAAAAGTAAGGGGATTAACCACCGATTGTTGTGTTGAATATGTTGAAGAGTATCCTTGAGATATTTTGGTGATGGCATATTATCACATATGGTTTTCTATAAATAAGAGGGTGCTAACTTAGGATCTAATGCATAAAAGACACGTTCATTGTCCCAATTTCTATGTTTTGTGTAGGTACATGAAGAAAATATTACACATATGTCAATATATTGTCAAGATTCTCTCTTGAACTTGGAAATGGGTCAACATGTCTTATAATCCTAGGGATGGTTGGTCTAGGAATTGCATTGAAACATATTTACCACTCTGGTTTAAAAGACCTTAAAGAAAAGATGGCCATACAAATCCTAATTCTATGAGGCATATGGAAAAGTGGAAACGTTATCTCAATGAATAAGAAATGCATACCCACTTTCAAGCCTAAGCTTAAAATTTCACCTTATTTTTATCACTATGAATAAAGGACTACTAATTAAATTCCTAGTCACGTTGATAACCTCCAAATTGGTAAGACCTACCAAAATGGTACATGCTTAAGAGTTGAACACAACTTTTAAAATTAAATAACGCTTATGGATACAACCATTTGCATTACAATAGTTAAGGAAACTTTAATACTTTCATAATTAACACTTAAGTAAAATGCCTTACCTCTTCATTGATGCTCGCGACATGCCTTCTTGGGAGATCTTATATAGAATCCACTGTGGATTTAACAACATTATCCTATTTTCATATTCAAGCATCTTACGAGACAATGAACATAAAATTAAATTATAAGTGAAAGACAACGAAGTCTAAGTTTTTGTGTTATAGTGCAAGTCAATATTTTGAATTTGAGCTTAATCGTCTTACTCTATAAACCCAACCAATAAGGTAGAGCCGCCAACGCTCCTCACATTATTCTTGAAATTTGCAAAATTATTACTTACTTTGTCTAGGTTGGATCCATTTACTTAAGCACTTAAGGATTGAGATATGTAATAACATTTTAGTTTCATCTTCTTCATCTGACCTGTAACTTCAAATGTGCCATCAATGCTATCAACTTGTCTATCATGTAGCTTTCAACATGAAAAGACAAGATACATTAGAATTTGGATAATTTTCAAGAAACTGGTGGTCTTTGTTAGATAGTTTCCAACAATTAATTTGGGATTTCCAATCATCTTTATGGTCATAATTCGTGAAAAAATGATTAATTATGTTATCCATACATATGAATGATGTTGTAGGTGGTTGGTTAATCTATGGTGACAATTATAATTGTTGGCAAATGCAATTCAAAATATGGATTGCAACAGGAAAACTAAAGCATTTATTTAAGTAATTAACAAAAAGATTCAAATTCAATAACATAAGGAAGTTGAGGAGTGTTACTTGTAGTGGTCCAAAGGCCCAAATTTATTGTTTGGCCCTCCACAACCACATTGATGCTAAAATGGAAAATACGGTGGGTATGTATTCCTACAATAGAGATCGATAAATGGCGAGACCATACGTGTTCTAACAAACAATATGCAACCCAAATAAACCATTAACCGCATTCATAAAGTCAATCAAAGCATCTAAAATCAAAGAATATGTATTTAGAAACTAAAATAAAACTAGAGAAAGAGTACTCTTAGTACTAAGTTTCAGGACTATTTCCATTGAATTCTGATAAGGATTTTCTTTGAATTTACATTAAGTGCAGCAAGGTATTGACAATAAGCTCTTAAAATTCAAGCTTACTCAAAATATTTCATTTAAAACAAAAATGTTTAAATTAAATCACTCCTTGGCTATGGTTTCTCAGCAAGGTGGCTTCAAACATTGGTGCAACATAGCTGAATTTGGCTTAGGCCTTTCCAATTTAATTATATAGTCTTGATTCTCAAGTCAAATTTTATTTTGACAACATGATCCATTCTAGAAAACTAGAGAAATAAATGAAAGAAGGTACTTCCCAAAGGTGGTTGGGGAATCTAACCTAAGAGATCAGAGAATGTACCTATGATAAGACCAGATAATTTTATTAATGTCCAACAAATGACCAGAATGGTATCAACGAGACTAGAAAGAGTACATACAATGTAGTTTAGTTAAATAGTGGTAGTGTAAATGCAACTCATGTATCAAATCTGTCAAAATAATATCAGAGTACACTAGGACATAAGATGGCCCATAAGAATGTTCAAAATGCTAGAAAATACATGACGATCCACAAAAGTACCTCTAGAGTTGTGCCTCTCCTCAACCTCACTATTTTTTATCTTTAATATTGTATGCAAGAAAATAAAAACACAAGTACATGAGCTACAAGAACAACAATGAAATTAGTGTTAGAGATTGACTCTCCTATTTCATCTATTCCTTTTATCTATCCTTGATTATAGAGGAAAATAATCATCAAAATCATAAAAGATGAATATCTCATTGAATGATATATATACCACTTTACAATAAACTAGCTAGATAATATATTTTTATTATGCGTGCTATCAACTAGTGCTCTTATTTCAACTACTTCATAAGGCAAATGTAACATCACCTAAGGAAAGGTTTGTAACATTATTAAGGTGTAACATCATCAAAGGAAAGTTCTATAAGAAAGATACACTTTTTATGTTGGATTTTTGGAAATAATGCAAGTAGACGAAATTAACCAACATGCATATTCTTGGCATGCACTTAAGCTGTTAGGTTCAACACCAACTTCAACAACCTTTAGAGATTGAAGAGATATACAATTTTGTCTTTGCACATGATCAACAACTGCAGGAACTACCACTTTACCAGGAGCCTAATATAAGGCTACAATGTTTTCAAGGAATATTTCAACCAGTGTGAACACTTCTTGTTCCTCTACCCTGTATGGTACAAATCTATAACAAAAAGAAACAACAACATATCCTTTCCCTAGATAACTAGTCTACTTGAATAAACAACTCTCTTACCATATATCTAGAGGTTTGTCTTCATTTCACCGATCTTGATAGGATGTATTGTACCTGCAAAGAAACACAAGAAACAAGACAAGGATGAGAGTAACAAGATACATAAAAAATCTATATTAGTGATCAAGGAGTCGAATAATAAATGATCAAGATTAACATAAATCATTATGGGAAATGGAAACAATTTTGTATTAAAAGATGAAAAGGGAAAGCTACAACCAAATCCTTGATGTCAATAGATTTGTCTCCATAAGGTATTTGACACACTCACACAACTCTCAACTATTACAATATCTTTCTTACACCACTCTCTCAAATTTTCCTCAATACCAAAATTCAATCCAACATCATAAGGATGCTCTACTTGGTCCCCCCTCACATGATCCATGAAGCTTTCTTTTATAGGCCAAGGGAGGCTCAAACAAGTTCATATATTTTGGGAAGAGGATAGGGAATGATCCCTATGGGCTAGGAGGTCGAGTTCCAAATCTCCCACGTGTATAGGATCATCCTCCATGAGAGATTTCGCTTGGAAGCTTCTCGAAATGTCTATTTTTTCCTTTTTGATCTTGCTAGCGCTCCTTACAATAGGGGTAAGTGTATGAGTGTTTCTTGTAGTGAAGGAAAGTGCACCACTGGTGCCTACTGTCAGTAAGAAACAAGTGCTAAAGGTGGATGGCGCTCTGTTTCAGAAGTTAGAGTGCACCAACTGGTCTAGGAGTACACAAAATGTATCCAAAAGAGTTCTTCACCAAGGATTTTGAAGGATTGAAGCATTGGTACATATTTTAGGTGCAACAAAATCCCCCCCAAAGTATGAAGCCAGAAGGATTTGATAGGTAAAATACTTTTCTAGATATCAATCTAGTATCAGAGGCAAAGGAGAGATGCATCTATACTTGATGAGATCAATGGCCAACTACCTGATTCAAACATAGTTGTGGACCTATACACTGCAGATCCATGATGAAGACTATGTCATGACTACCAAGAATACATTGTAGATCCATGATGATGACTGAAAACAAAACATGGATATGAATGATACAAAGTATATCCATGTTATTCGGACACAATATTGGACACAACAACCAAAGATACAATGTGGATCCATGTCATAACATCAAATAGTACTCCATCACAGCCTGAGGATAGGAACATATTCAGATGAATACCTAACCACTCAAGGTCTTCATTCTAATCCCAAACGATACGATTCTAACCACGCGAATAGATGTCTTGATGTCGAACATGGTAGAAACCACTTCATTATCATTCATTGATGTATACCGTTAAGAAGTGCGAGGGATATCACCATTGATGTCAATGATTCCCAAGGTATCTCAGTACAGTCTCCTAAGTTTGAATAAAGGACTTGAAGTCAAACACTCTGTAGAATATTTCGACCATAGGTCATTGATTAAAACCTACTATTGAAAGCGAGGAAGCTTGCCATTGAGGCATGCAAGATTCAAGTTACTTTAATTGGTTTCTAATTCCAATTCCCAAATGATGTGTTGAGGTCAACAGGAATAGACTCGTCAAAGGAGGGCCATGAGGATTCCCTCATCATAGACACAAAACATGGAACAAATGATGTCAAAGTGATGAAAAAAACCATAGGACTAACTCATATATGACTGACATTGAAGGAAGGTAAGGTAAGTGAAGAGGTTAATTGCAAAGGAGGTTCCCTTTGAACATTCAACAACACGACAAATGACTTGGAAGTATTGACTCAACAAGGAAGAGACTAGAAATAATGTAATGGTATGACGATGCATTCTTTGAATTTACTCAAAGGATTTGGATGACTCACAAAAGTGGATCGACTCGAGGACAAGCTGAATACCCAACTTTTTGAAAATGAAAATAAAAACAAGTCCCATGTTCAACGATGGACTATGAGCTGCCGTTAATACAAATGAAAAGATGTTTCCCATTCCATTAATTTCCCCATAATGAAGGATGAGTACCTCTTTTCATTTTAACGAGTGCAAAAAGGGTAACATACACTCGTTATAGCTCATCAGGTGATGAGTCCATTCTCATACATTTTATGAACCTAAGAAAGGAGGGGTTCGTTCCCAGAAAGGGTCCTTCATCGTTTGATGAAAGGTAAACTCAGTCGTCATTTCATGTTTAGAGAGTCTGAAATGACTAAGAAGACTCCCAGGTGGGCTTTTTCGTAAATTTAGTCACCGAGGCCCGAAAAAGTATTAACTAATGCCTAGAAGAACTCTTCTGGTTGCGATGAACTAGAGTGTACATTTTTTGTATACGAGTCTAATCAATCCAAAAAAGGGTTAAACTACCATCAAATAGACAATCATTCAAATACTTTTACAAGTGTAAAATCATCAAGTTCACTCGGCAATATTTTTGGGTTTAGGGAGCCTGAAAAGAGCTTAAAGGTAACTCCATAAAATAGGTCTTTTTTCATAATCCAGTTTTAATGAGTGTGAAAAAGCAGTAAAAGTGTACTTGACACCTCTGCTCTGATTTTTTAACGAGCGTGTCAAAGGTATAAAGGATGTTCAATACTTTTTCATCTTGGCTCGGAGTGTGAAAAAGACGAAATAAACTCCTCCATAGCCAAAGAAAATAACTTGAAGCCTTTGAAAACAGATTTAGAACAATTTTACTATGAAAACTATAGAAATTACATGGAAAAAAGAAAAAATATTTAAATATTTGATTAATTATTTTTAAATCAAAAATCAAAAATTGATATAAAAGGGGTAAATATAGTAACATTTTTTTTACCATTGTTATTTACCATAGAGCCTTGGTGAATTTTGTGCCAACAGAGTGATTTTCAAAATAGGATTACAGGAGCTTCAAGATATGTCAGCTCAGGTTGTTTGGATCAGGTTAGAGCTAAAACTTATCCCTTTGATTTCACAGTGCCATTTTTTCATTTCAAATTAATTTTTTGGGTTTTTGGATCATTTCTCCAAGGATACAAAGTGTTCCTTGGCTGACGCTTTTCTCCCTTTCGAGAGGTGCACTAGCGCACCTCTCGAAATAGGTAAAGGTGTCGATGGCACTCTGTCAACTTAGGGAAAGAGAGTTGATGCTTTTTCTTCCTACAAGAAGAGCGCCAATGGCAAGGTCACTCCAAAAACTCAAAAAATAGACATCATCTTGCAATTTTTTCTTCTTCCCAGGTGTTGTAGCTGCAACCTTTTTTCCCAATTTTTTAAAATTTTGGAGCCTCCTTTCGATTTTATATAGCCAAGGTTTGTTTGGTTTCTTTAAATCTGTCCTAGAAGTCCAATTTTTTCCACTTAAATTGATCTCTGAGGTTAGAAACATAGAATAATGTGGAGCTTAACGTTTGATTTTTCGTTAACTATTTTTTCTTTGTTGTTTCGGAGGTTAAATGATCTAGTATTGTCGTTGCCCTGCGAAGAGTTCTTAACATTTTTTATTTTTCGATGATTTTATTTATCGCTGTCAGAAGTCGGTTGAAGAATGAATCGGGACATTAGTATTCTATGCCGCCGACGTTTCGGGAGGGAAACAATGAACAGTTCTTATTTTCACCGATCCATGGCTTTTACCTCTTTGTCGTTTTATTGTTTAAACCTTTTTTTTGACACTGTTTATTTTATCGGTATCGGAACGATTTTTTACTGTGATCGGAGGGCTAGTCCTTTGCATTTCCGACATGGCGGTAGCGTTGAGTTTTGAGTCGCCGATACATAGTTATTAGATCTCTCAATCACCTACATTTTTGTGATCTATGGAACCCACAGTTAGTTTGTCATCTGCCGTTGCAGCTATCAATCAAACTATTTCTCCGATGTTTAGTCCTTTGTATTGCCGACGCATTATTGATCAATGGTTCTGATCTCCGATACATCCTATGGAGGCGTTTAGTGCTCGGCATCGCCGACACTATGGAAACACTTAGATTTGTTTCACCAACACTGTGGATGTGCTTAGAGTTGAGGCTTCGACCCATATTATGTAGAGTTTCTGACGTTGATATCTTTAGAGTTGTCGAACGCCAATGATTTTATGTTATCACGGGATCCATGTCTGTTTGTGGCCCACTGTTGTGGATGTCTAGTGAACTAACCCACCAATGCATTTGTGAATCCGCCATTGCGGTTGTCGATCAAACTATCCTTTTGACGATTATATTTTTCAACTGTCGATAGGGTTTTCCCATCGATTTTGTGTGCTTTTACTCTATTTTATGGGATGGCGGAGGTTTTCTGTGGGTTTTGGTCGAGTCAAGGTTTTTTCCGAGATGAAGAGCACAGTTTAGGGTTTAGTGTTTTGAGGATTAGTAGTAGCGGCAATGTGGTTCATGTTTTCAGTTTTAATGTGGCCCGGATTAAGAAGGGGAGTTGTTTTCTTTCTGGGTTTTGAAGTTTTTTACAGACATTGGACTTAGAGGGTTTTAAGACACAAACTTGCAGGATTTTCTTTTCCTTGGCGTTTTTCTTTTCATGCATTAATACTGTGTATAGTTTATTTTTATAGAATTCATATGGAGGAGGTAAATAGCTTTATACAGTTTTTGTTATTTTGGTAAAATCTAAATGGTCTAAGGACATGCTATGTTTATGATAGGGTGATTGCTGTAAAGAAGATATGTCTAAAAGACAAAAGCAGAAGAGGCAGAGAATTGTTTGAAGAAGAAAAGATCTAGAAAAGAGAATAAGAAAGTGAGGGTTTGAGATTAATAGTATCTCAAAAATACCATGACAGATTACTGAGCAGATCAATAGCAGTAGAGGTAGGCTTGGGAAAAGTTCATCAGTGACCAAGCTGGCCCCTCTTCATAAAGTGCTCTTAAATTTTAATTTAAAATGTAACATATTGTATAAATTATGAGCACATACTACAAGACACAATTTTTGGAACTGAAAGGTTGAGGAATCCCAAAGGTCATCGAGGGGCAGCCCAAAGCTTTTTCTTTTTTATATAAATATACGAGAGTTTAGATGGAGAAAGGACCTTTTCCAAAATCATTTGTGAGAGTATATTGTAAGAAGAACTATTTCCTTTTGCAATAAAGAATTACAAGTGTCCTACTAGAGAAAGCTTGGTGGAATGTTTCAAATTCTTTGCTATGGATCAGTTGAATGTGAACTATTTCATTTTTGGCTTATGTCCATTAACTGTGAGATCGTTTTAACTCATTGAATCTATGTTCATGTTATGAATGCACTCTAGTTTATTTTGTGAAATTTCCACTGTGAGTAATGAAGGTTGTCATAAACAATAAGCTATCTTGTTGTTCATATTTCTATTAATGTTCATGTGTTCTGAAATAAATAACAACTATCTGTAATTTTTCTTAATACATGTGTAGAAATACATTACTCATTGTTAGCTGATAATTCTGCTCCCTAGGGATAGGTTAGTTAGTTAAATTTAGTTTCTTGTTGTGTGTGATTTAGATGCGAGAGAGTTAAGATGAGAGGTAAGAACCTGCGCATCACATTGTGACACTCCTCGTTATCTCTATCAATCTGCATTTTTAGATAGGCACTCACACATCATACTTAAACACAAAAAAACCAAAAATATACACGGTGGATCGGGCCGTAACCGGTAAAAAAAATTAATTTGTTACTTGACCTACGGTAGCCGGACCGTAAACCGTACAGATTCCCCATACCAAACAATAATTGGCTAGTTGGGAATGTTTATTGGGGAGAATCCCTAACTATTGTTACCTGCAATTTTCTAGGCCTCAATAGTTTTTGGTGCTAGAAGGAGGACCGCCAGTGCATGGTTGGTCGAGGGAACCTATTTCCTTGAAATTATTCCACTGGTGACAGTTCTGAAAGCAGTTTGTTTCACAATCCAACTCCTGAAGAGAAGGGTAAAGAGCATCTCTATTTTGTCGATAACAAAGTAGTTGATGATTTGAGAAGAATTACTAGGGCATATGCGAAGAAGATCGAAGGATTACCAATTATCCCTGTCCTACCCAGAAGAGAATATCAGAAGAAAGATCGCCCGAAATTAGAAGATTTAGTGTTGGTAGAAGATCTTGAAGAACTGGTTGAAGCAGCCCTATAGGAAGTTGACCAACCTTTGAATAAATTGGGTCCAGATACACCTTATTGTTCACCTGTTCATACCCCTATTCAGTCACCACCTCATTCTCCACTCAAAATCATGGCTCATGTAAATGCAAACCAACCAAATCCACCACTTGCTTGGACGGCTAGGTCACCTTTAAACCTGGAAGCTCCCTTGCATGATTTGCCTCAAGATTTTGACAAAATGTTTCCTAAGTTTGACCCAAGTGAAAAGATTCTGGTAGATGATCATTTGCAAAGTTTTTACTTGCCTATAGAAGGAATACAAGTAGGAGAGCATGAAGATGTGGTCTGTAGATTGTTTCCACATACCCTGAAAGGAGCAGCAGCCTCATGGTATTTTTCTCTTCCTACAAATTCAATCACAGACTAGGACACATTTGAGAGAATATTTAGAAGTAAATATGTAGTCCAGAAAACTCATGCAGCTTTAATGAAAGGGTTATGCACTTTAAAGAAAGAAAGGAAGGGGAAAGTGCATAATTTCACTCAAAGATTTGCTGCTTACCTAAAAAAATTTACTGCAGCTGATAAGCCATCTGAAAAAGCTCTGATTGAATACTATACTTCAGCTCTAGGGCCTAACTTGGCCATGTTTTCCAAGATATCAGTCAAACCTACGTTATCAAAAACTTATGAATAAGCTGAGAGGGTAGAGGCTGAGATGGAGAGCATAGAAAATTATCTTATGCATTCGGAAGAAAAAACTTTTGGAGGTAAGAAACCTTTATTACTAACTAAGCCTAAGGATGAGCAGTCACAGGATTTGAAGGGATGTTGAAGATGATGCAGAAGCTATCCAACAGAGTGATAGATCTAGAAAAGCAAGCTTATGAATCATATAAACCTTACTACAAAAGGAGGGAGGACAACAATGAACCTAAACCTCCTCAACACAGTCCTACAACAATGAATTTAACTAATGTAGGCATGGATAATTTTTGCACCTTTCATCAACAGCCTCATTCTGAGAAGAGTTTCCCCCAATGGATAAATTCTATGAGGTTGGTAATGAATCAGTTATTGGACTCCAAACTAACAAAAACTTATATAGAGGAAGAAAAAGATAATCAATCCACAGGAAAACAAGAGGAAGATGCGTTAGTTTTATAGGGATTGTGTCTCAATGTTTGATACATTAGAATAAGGTTCTCTGAAACAAGAGGAAATATCATAAACCAATGTGACAACAAGAAGTCAAGGTTTGGTAAAAGAAGACAAGTCAATACTTCTGAAGATCAAGAAACTTCAGGAAAATATGAATAAGATACAGAACACCACTACAACTGTTTAAATACCTGAATTTACCATTTCAAGTCAAGACCCAAAGAAAATTAACATGCCTGTTAAGCCTATTGAAGACAAGGTTGATAATGTCAAGAAGAATCTCAAAGCACCTGATATGGGGTATGATATTCTGGAAGATATTAAAAAGGATAAGGCAAATATCTCATTATTTGAAATGTGTAATGTACCTCAGTAGAAAGAAAAATTGTTAAAATCACTTGAAGTACCAGAAGAAGAGCTTCCTACTGACAATCAACCTACAGAAGAAGTTGTTGAAGCAAGTGTTGGAGGTAAGTCTAAGTTTAAAACCCCACCATTTCTCCTAAATTTTGAGGTTTTCAACTATAATGTGCACAACTGTTTATTAGACTCATGGGAATCAATCAATGTTATGCCACTTTCAGTATGCAACAGAATTAATGGACAGCCTAAACCATCCACTTGGAAGGTTATTCAATTAGACAGGACAGTTGTGAAAGTAATAGGAGAAATGGAAGATGTTCTAATTCGCTTATTTGCGATTGAGAAGGTAAGCCAGTACATCGACATTGTAGTAGCAGACATACCTAATGTTTATGGACTTGTTTTGAGTTGAGACTGGTCGGCAAGGCTAGATGGATACTTCGCATCAGATTGGTCACATATGTGGTTGCCTCATAAGGGAAGTCCCAATCAGATAAAATTATTAAGAGAGCCTAAGATGAAGTACAATGTTACTCAGTTGGAGGGAAAAAATGAACCAATGAATTCTGTGTTGGGAAATTACTTCATTGAACTAGAACCAAGAAATTACCAAGCTGAAGAAGCCAGTAGTTCACTTGACACCCAGCCCGATCTCCTTCGATTTTCACAGGCTGATGAGATTGACTGTAAAATAGTAGATTTATTTTCAGATGTAGTTTTTAATTCAAGTTCGGTAGATCTAGATAATGGGTAGGCTTTTTCAAATTGCAGTCAAGCCTAGCCCCTCAACTCACAAGTTGCAATATTTACAGGGGTGGGAAGAGGACTTACCAGTTAGTGGTTTAGTTCTCCAACTTTATGTTTCTTGATTTTTATTTCTTGGTTGTCTTGTAGATAAATAAACTTATTGCTTTGTTTTGTTTTGATTTAGTTATTTTTGTTTATTTTAGTTAGGGTTTGATTGATTTTAATAAAGAAGCAAACTTTTGGTTGCATGGACTTCATCAGAATTATGGATTGACTAAAATCCTTGATTATATGACTGTGTGCTATTGATTTATTTGAAATAACATCTTCTATTTCAGAAGTTTTCCTAAATGGCTATGAACACATTGAAGTCCTATTTAATCCTTGTAAAATAACTCAGGATCAAAAAGTCTCGAATACTATTTCGAGGCTCCATCCATCTCACAATTAAAAAGTTGTCTTAGGGGGTGACAGCAAAAGACCCATGGAGAGGAAGCATGGTAAACAGTATATTATATTTAAATGATCCCATGCCAATAATTGAAATCTAAAAGGAAAATAAGATTCAAAATCTCCTAAGAAAGCAATATGTATCAAAGCAAAGTACTGAACCATATGAGTACAATATTTCCAAAGTTCTTCTTCGCCCGTGAGCTAAAAAAATCAATACATCTCTCACACAAAAGGACACTATGGATAGAGGAGCCTGAATTAAAAAATTCAGAAAGAAGGCATGCAGGAGGACTCAGAAAGGACAAAATGTCCAAAAGCACAAAAGTGCAAAATGGCATGGGAATGAGGAACAAACGAATATTTTTGTTTACCATATGTTACAATCCTATGGTGTCCAAGCGGGGAGCTACCCGAAGACAGAGGTAAAAATGAAACGCATATTCCTGGCCTCAAAAGAGTTATCTAGACTTTCAAATCTTGGTTCCCATTATCCCTGAATTGGACTATCATCAATGATTAAAGTACATACATCTTCCATTTGGGAAATCCAGACATTTAGAAGAATTCAGCATGTTAGTAGTCATTGTCAAAACAGTTTGTTGCTCAAATAAGAAGTTGTCCAGAGATCTGTGTTCACCAGGTAGTCGCCAATTGTTGCAGCTGCAACCTTTTTTCCCAAATTTTTAAAATTTTGGACCCTCCTTTAGATTTTATCTAGCCCAGGTTTGTTTGATTTCTTTAAATCTATCCTAAAAGTCCAGTTTTTTCCACTTAAATTGATCTTTGAGGTCGGAAACATAGAAGAATTTGGAGCTTAATGTTTGATTCTTCATTATCTGTTTTTTCTCTGCTGTTTAAGAGGTTAAATGATCTAGTATTGACGTTGCCCTATGAAGAGTTCTTAACGCTTTTTTATTTTTCGATGATTTTATTTATTGCTGTCGGAAGTCGGTTGAAGAATGAATCGGGGCATTAGTATTCTATGTTTTCGACGTTTCGAGAGGGAAACAACGAACGGTTCTTATTTTCACCTATTCATGGCCTTTACCTCTTTGTCGTTTTATTGTTTAAACCTTTTTACCTACACTGTTTATTTTATCGCTATTGAAACGATTTTTGACTGTGATCGGAGGGCTAGTCCTTTGCATTGCCAACATGGTGGTAGCACTGAGTGTTGAGTCATCAATACATAGTTATTAGAGCTCTTGATTGTCAATGGTTTTGTGATCCGCAGAACCCACAGTCAGTTTTTTATCCACCATTACAGCTGTCGATCAAACTATTTCATCAATGTTTAGTCCTTTGTATTACCAATGCATTATTGGTCAGTGGTTCCGACCTCCGATACATCCTACGGTGGTGTTTAGTGCTCGGCATCGCCAACACTATGGCAATGCTTATATTTGTTTCACCGACACTACGTATGTGCTTAGACTGGAGGCTTCAAATCGTAGTATGTAGAGTTTCTGACGGTGATAGCTTTCGAGTTGTCGATAGCCAATGATTTTATGTTATCGCGGGATCCATGTCTATTTGTGGCCTGCCATTGCGGCTGTCTAGTGAACTAACCTGCCAATGCATTTGTGAATCCACCGTTGTGGCTGTCGATCAAACTATCCTTTCGATGATTAGAGTTTTCAACTGCCGATAGGGTTTTCTCACCGATTTTGTGTGCTTTTGATCTATTTTATGGGATGGCGAATGTTTTCCATGGGTTTTGGTTGAGTCAAGGTTTTTTTTTAGATGAAGAGAGCAATTTAGGGTTCGGTGTTTTGGGGATTAGTAGTAGCGGTAATGTGGTTCATGTTTTCAGTTCGAATGTGGCCCGGATTAAGAAGGGGATTTGTTTTCTTTATGGTTTTTGAATTTTGTTACAGACAGTGGACTCAGAGGGTTTTAAGACACAAACTTGTAGGATTTTCTTTTCCTTGTCGTTTTTCTTTTCATACATTAATACTGTGTATAGTTTATTTTTACAGAATGCATATGCAGGAGGTAAATAGCTTGATACAGTTTTTGTTATTTTGGTAAAAGATAAATGGTCTAAGGACATGCTATATTTATGACAAGGTGATTACTGTAAAGAAGATATGTCTAAAAGGCAAAAGTAGAAGAGGCAGAGAATTGTCTGAAGAAGCAGAGATAAAGAAAAGAGAAGAAGAAAGTGAGGATCTAAGATTAACAATATCTCAAAAATACCTACAGATTACTGAGCAGATCGATAGCAGCAGAGGTAGGCTTGGGAAAAGTTCATCAGTGACCAAGCTGGTCCCTCTTCATAAAGTGCTCTTAAATTTTAATTTAAAATGTTACATATAGTATAAATTATGAGCACATACTACAAGACAAAAATTTTGGAACTGAAAGGTTGAGGAAGCCTGAAGGTCATCGAGGGGCAGCCTAAAGGTTTTTCTTTTTTATATAAATATAGGAGAGTTTAGATGGATAAAGGAATTTTTCCCAGATCATTTGTGAGAGTATATTGTAATAAGAACTATTTCCTTTTGCAATAAATAAATTCAAGTTTCCTGATGGAGAAATCTTGGTGGAATGTTTCAAATGCTTTGCTATGGATCAGTTGAATGTGAACTATTTCGTTTTCAGCTTATGTCCATTAACTGTGAGATCGTTCTAACTCATTGAATCTATGTTCATGTTATGAATGCACTCTAGTTTATTTTGTGAAATTTCCACTGTGAGTAATGAAGGTTGTCATAAATAATAAGCTATATTTTTGTTCATATTTCTATTAATGTTTGTGTTCTGAAATAAATAACAGCTATCTGTAATTTTTCTTAATACATGCACAGAAATACATTACTCATTGTTAGCTAATAATTTTGCTCCCTAGGGATAGGTTAGTTAGTTAAATTTAGTTTCTTGCTGTGTGTGATTTAGATGCGAGAGAGTTAAGAAGAGAAGTAAGAACCTACACATCACATTGTGACAGTCCTCGTTATCTCTATCAATCTGAATTTTTAGATAGGCACTTGCACATCATACTTAAACACAAAAATACCAAAAATATACACAGTGGACCGGGCCGTAACCAATAAAAAATTTTAATTTGTTACTTGACCTACGGTAGCCGAACCGTAAACCGAACGGATTCCCCATACCAAACAATAATGGGCTAGTTGGGAACGTTTATTGGGGAGAATCCCTAACTGTTTTTACCTGCGATTTTCTAGGCCTCAACACCAAGTTTTTAGCATGCTTCTAATAGATGTTTACATTGTTTTGGCAAAAAAAACTACTTGCACAATGGTTATTTTGAAATAAATACAACATGAGTTGGATTACTTACAAGCGGCCAATGATCCAATGACCGTGAAGGCCCTCTGTGAGTGTGGGATCCTTAGATACTTTAGAGTACCAAGTATGAGGGCATATGTGTGTCTACTGGAGCATTTGGTCCGCATGTGGGACCCAAATCAACAGCATTCTGTGGTCAGGACCCTTATTTTGACTATAGATGTGGAAGACATCTATTTATTGACTGGTTTGTCCCATAGGGGAATCCAGTAGTATTGACAAGTTCACGAGGCAGTGAGTCATCTATGGATGATTTTATTGATGATCATTGCTTAGGGAGGATCCATTCCATAGGAGGGAAAATCCCCATCAAAAAAATAGTGTATCGAACCCTAAGGACCGTAGCCTTCACTATTGAAAAGATTGCATGTAGTAGATCGACTCATTTGATTACACAGACAAACATGTTATAGGCAATAGAGTGTATGTCTCCTACTATATTCAACAGGAGTGAAGGGTTATTGGTCAGCTTGAAGGACCAGTTAACCAAATATCAGAGGGGAGAGATGAAACAGTTCGACTATGGAGTGATAGTGGAAGCTTTCTTCTTAGAGAGGGTGCCACTGATGAGACCCCAATATCCCTTCAACAGGATGGATGTTAAGGATCCTCATATGACTAGGTGGGTCGAGGCCATGGCACACCATGGTGGTGGTGGAGGCACCAGGGTCACATATCGACTGGTCTCTTTTTGTTGGGTGAGAGGCCAACTACTAATGGTGGAGGATTATGATTACACAGGGCATGACCCTGATCTTCCACTACCAGAGGGTGATCAGTGGGATGAGCGAGGTAAGGAAAATATCACTATACATGTTTTTTTTGTTTTTATTTCATATTTCATTTTTTTATGATGTAATACTGAGATAAAAAATGTTTTGTGTAGACATATCTCCTTCTCATCAGGCAGGAGCTTTTCCTATAGAGAGGTGAGGGGTGGTTGGAGATATGTTCATCAGGAATATAGAGGTAGACGAAAAACTCCAAGAGATTGAGGATAACCTCCATCGACTGACTGTAGGAATTCCTAAAATTTCTATTTACAATATTCCTAGGCACTACTAGCACCATACTATAGGGGTTTCAGGTCATTTTGGGAGGCTACTCTATTGAGTGGCTTGAGTCATGGTGTGCTTTCATGAGCATGGGGATTAACCCATAGTGGTTCCCTCATTTTTGTACTATGTGTACACTAAAATATTTGAAGCTTCATCTTTTTGACCTATGTATATTTATTCAAACTTCGGGTGACTTGAAATATTTATGGCTTCAGTCTTTTTATATCTCAGCAATATATATATATATATATATATAGATATAGATATAATTTTTTATTTACATATGTGTCTGTAAATGTGTAATGTGAATGTATTTCTACTTACATGTTTTTGTATTTCAATGCATGAAATTGATGTTAAAATGAATTTAAATATGAGAAAGACACTAATCCAAGACACATTTTATAAGGAATATTCCACAGTATTTAAATGTATTGGGATATGTTGATAAGAAACCTGCTCAAATAACCTTTCCAAAATCCTAACTCTTCAGAATGTACGAAGTAGTAGGGGGTTCTGGACGGTGTAGATCCGATTGAACTGATGTACAACCAGCTCCGAGTCTAGATAAACCTTAGTCTTCCTTATGTCATTAGCGAGGGTTTCAGTCAACAAACCAATCATCATGCGAGATTCCGCTAGGTTTTTTTTTGCAAGGCCCAAACAAGTTCCTCTTGAACTCACTAGATCGTCAGTAGGAGAGTATAGTACCCAGGATGCTGACACAAGATTCAAGGTGTAACGATTAGCACCATCCCAGAAACTGAAATAGGTGATCATCTGTTCATTTTAAACATAGGACTACATAAGTATGTTTGTGACAGACGCATTTAACATTCACGCTCAATCCACACTTCTCAAAAAACACACAACACTATATAAACAATATGTACACCAACCCTATGCTAGATTTCCTAGGCATAATATTTTTTAAGGTAGAGCCCATTGCGAGGCTCTCCCAGGGGTATCTCATCATAATCTTATATTTGGATTTATTCATAATAGATTTTTCATTTTGAATTGAAATTTAGATTTCATGTGATCTCACATATATTTTTTATTTGTGTTTTGTTACATGCTTTCATAGATTAGTTTTCTCATCTTCTTGTTTTCTTAATTAAGTTTACTTTCAATATGATTTCATGTGCTTTCGTAAACAGGTAGATTTACTTTCATGCTTTCTTGAATTTACCTTATGTCATTTTTGTTATTTCCTAGATTTGGATTCAACAAATGTAGTATAATTATTTCTTTTAAATCATTAACATAATTTATATGCACTCTAACCATGCATATATTTTTCTTACGGGTGCATCCATGGAGGTGGGTTACAATTTTTGGCAAGGCAATTTCGGCAAAAACAAAAAAATGAACCTCGATGGAGCTTTTATTAAACCCTCGATCTAGGTCTTGCCACCTCGATCGAGGGTTTATAACATGCTCGATCAAGGTCATCTTAAACCCTTGATTGATATTTTGATAAACCCTCGATCGAGGTTTAAAAAAGGCTCAATCGAGGGTTAAATAAGACCTCGATCGAGGATTTCTAACTATCTGTAAATAGGGAACAAACCCATCATTTAATTCACTTCATTTTTTGGATAGAAATTGGACATTTATATTCATTCGTAGATATGGGTCGCAGAGTAATTGAGTCATATATGTGATTATGGCTCCAGTCAATCACATTTATGACTCCAATTACTCCATGACTAATATCTACATATGAAATCTAGAGGAAGTGGCAGTAGTAATGCTTTTACTTGTTTTTATTCAAGGTATGTACTATTACCCAAAAGTATCATTCTTCTAGTAGAAATTATGTTTTATTAAATTTTATTATCATATAATTCTATGTTTGATTTTAATTGAATTTGAAGACCTTATTCCCATGAACAATACGATATTTTAAAAACTTTGATTAAAGAAATTTTTGGGTGTCCATATTTGTGTGCACAAACGAATATGGGCAGTTGAATATTTTTTTAGTTAAAGTTTTGAGAATCTTGATTAAGTTGCTAGCTCGATCGAGCTTCTCTATGACCACACATAAACATTCAATAGAGGTATTTAAAAACACGTGTATTTCCATATGCATCATGTAAAGTTTCATTTAATGAAGTCATCCAAAAGATGCTTGGATACCTTGTATTTTGAATCCCCATTTGAATTCATGTCATTGAACATTTTCAATTCTTGTCGAAATAAGATGTAGTATCATGTTTAGTTTCCATACTTTTTGTTTTTCAGATCCCACAGTCACCATAACACCTTTTCTTTTATTTATTTTCGTCCACTCTTAGAATTATGAAACACCACAAAAATCGGTCACGCGTTATTGATGTAAATTCTAATGTCATTCAATAATTTACTAGCAATATTAACTGCAAATGTATGGCACAATAACAATTTTGAAGAGTAAACAATGGACATTGATATAACCCAAGGAAATGAGGTCATTTTTTTTTCATGCTCACATTTTTATCCCTCTAAAGGTACTTAAAATACTTTTCTCATTTGTATATAATTTTTAATTTTAAAAAACTACAATTGTGTGATATGACTCTAAATTTAACACTAATTTTTATCTTAATCGTCCTATTATATTCCACGATGGGCTCTGGGCTTTAAATATCTGACCTGAGGATATATATCGTAGGTAGATCATAGTCTTGAGAATCCAGGTCGAGTGTCCACTCGAACTAGATCCTAAGGACTACGATCTACCTATGATATAGATCCTCCGTCCATATATTTAAATCACAGAGCCCAGGGCGGAATAGAACAGGATGATAAAATTTAGTGTTTTCAAAGTCATATCACAAAATTGTAGTTTTTTTTTTTAAATTAAAAATTATATACGAAGAAAAAAAGTATTTTTAGTATTTAAAACCTTTCACTACATTTATGTAACTCTAATCTTGAAAAACATTAGGTTCAAGCAATTGTATACACATTGGATATATTGCTGATAGGAATCAAATGATGTTGAAATTTCCATTTCCCCTTCATTCTTGTGTAATTTTTCTTTTTACTTTTTATTCAAAATGTGTGAAAACAATTACTTAATGAATACTTATGCTTATTACTAGTTTTTTTTCCTAATGAGGTAGAGGTCTTTATTCTTGTCTAATTTTTCTTTTAAATTCTCTAGTTGGGTCCTTGAAGCCCATTTCTAAAATTTCCTACATGTGCATAATCTTCTAGATATGGATTATGGTAGTTAGTGTCCAAAAGATGTTGAGAACTAGGGGGCTATGATTTATCTCCTAAATTTTTTGTACTAAATATAAACGTGCAGAGCGTGCATATAAACCTTGGTACTCATGTACAAAGATTTGTTTTTTGAGTGTTTAACACTAGCTCGATCGAGGGTTTGTTAGACCCTCAATCAATATTTCGTTCAAACCTTGATAGAGCTTCCGTTAAAATCTAGATCGAGATATTTAAGCACCTAGATCGAGCTTTGAACCTGGATCAAGGGCCTGAAAAATAGAGAATTATGCCTCTCACAAAAAAATCAATGTTTCTCTGTGTCTTATAGGGGTGTAAACCCTGCAATTCATGGCACACAATTGAGAGGATTTCATATTGGTAGATTCATCACTAAATCCTCTACCCGTTGAGGTATCATGCATTTGTTTTGGCATCCATATGGATTTTTTTTTAATTATTGCTAAAACTTACACGTAGAAAACCTAACAACAACTTCGAAGCAGCTCAAAGAAAAATCCACAGGGTAAAAAATACACATCCAAAAATTTCTCAAAAATGCACAGCCCACACATCGACGTGTCCTCTTCAAAAGGGTATCCTTGGTTTTTCAATTTTTGAAAACAGTGAAAACAAAGATGGGATGGACACACATGTGTATAAAATGATGCTGAAATCAGATTTGGTCACTTTCGAAAAATAATAAATAATTTTATATTGTGAAATAAATTAACACAAAAATATGCAGATCACAGTGCATTTTGTGTAGATCATGCTCATACATATATATGTGTGTGTGTGTGTGTGTGTGTGTGTGTGTGTGTGTGTGTATAGATAGATATAGATATATAGATATAGATATAGATATATTAATGTAAGATTAAATTATTGGGGTTGGACACGAGCCACTTATTAACTTCTTCAATTTTTTAAGGTCACACAGTTCATTAAATGAAAATTTTCACACATTAAATGACATAAAAATATTTTAAAAAAATATCATTGGGAATCCAGCATAACATTCTACAATTTGTTTTTTTACTACGAGTCGAAAATCACATGGCATATATACATTTCGAGGGATTCTATCTAGCACATGAGTAAAAAATCAGGTTTTCATCGCCAAATTTGGCCAAAAAGTGTTACCCACCTTCATGGAATCACCCTTACACCTCTAATTTTATGAACTCTCAAATTGATAATTTATGTTGAAATTACTATTATATATTTCTCTCGACATTTTTGGCGCAGTTGTCAGGGAGGTGCTAAAAGGGGTTCAGAGTTTAGATAGGTAGATTGGTTTCTTTTTATATTACACAACAAGCGGAAGGGGGAACGATAAGACGTAAGGGGGACTTCACTACAGAATTTCCATGGTATAACATCCTAACACATCCACTTTAGTGGGTCACCCAAAAGCCTTATTGTTCCCTTTGCATGAAAATCAGTTTCCTATTCGCAAGTGTGATTTACTTTTCATGAAAGAGTATTAATTTTCTGCAAAATGTTTACTTTTCTTGCAAGAGTGTTCTTTCATTTTCTACAAATGTAATTTTTTTTAATGCAACTGTTCCTTTATTTAGTTTATTATTTTTCATTTACATTTTGTAGTGTGAGTTTGGATTGCTCTCATTTTTTACTAATTTTGATTTCATACCATTCTGTATTGTTTCATAGCATTTAATTTGGTTATCGGTAAGATGATTCTACGATGAGTATAAGTCTAGATCAACTCACTCAGATCCTAAAAAAATCCGAGATCTCCTCTTCACAAGAAGAAGATATCTTGACGGAAGCTAAAAATGTAATCACTCCTCCAGAAGTAAACACAAAAGAATCGACATTTGAAGAATCATGCATATCAGATGAGGAACGGCTATTCAAACATGAGATTTAGGAGGATGAAGAAGAGATTTTGGGTGATCAAAATCAGGGAGAAAATCATGTTTATAAAAGCTTCATTGATTAATGGTTTCAAGCACGTATCAGGTTAGTTCGAAGTTTTCCTCTTTACTTTGTTAAATCACATTTTCGGCAGTTAACTTTTCATATTTTTGTAGATTCTAGATTTCATTTTGTGAAATTAAATGTAAATATCTTATTATTCCTTTTCTATGTATGGTTTCACTAGAAATTTCACTCCACCTAGATAATTGTAAATTTTTAGTTAAATTAGAGTAGGTAGGTTTTCATTACAAATAAAGATGCATGATTTCAAAATCAGAAATAGGATGATGTAAAAAATGTTTGAATTTATATTTTAGATATTCATATGGTAGGAAATAAATAAATACTTCATTTCAATTTGTCTTTCAATAATAAATTTTACAATTACACAATTAAAAAAAAAACATTTCAGTTAATCTCTTTTCAATTAAATTTATTGTTTTAGAAAAACTTTCATTTTCTAGTTTTGCTAGGAATTAAACTTTTTAGTTTTCATTTAAACAAAAATTTAAATATTTTAAATCTAAGTTTTATAAAAAATTTGAAATAAATTAAAAAAATAAAAAATTATTCAAACACGAAATGGGTATTTACCCTTTGAACAAGACCTGCAAAAATAAATAAAACCAGTAAACATTATAAATAAATAAATAAATATATAAAACTTAAAAAATACTTTCTCAAAACCTTTGTTTGTCTGTGCATGTATCTTTTGACCTTCCACAATAAAACTGCAATCAAAAGAACACTTTTTTCTTTCACGTCTCATCTACAAATGAACCAATATCCTTTCCATAGACACTGATTTCCGGGAATAACAACAAAAACCATATGGCGTCGTTTTGATTTTGTTCCTATTCATGTTCCTGGTCCTCCGTCTACTAGTTTGCTCATTTGGATGCAGCAACTGTGCCGCTATACCTCTCATTGGTTTCATTAGAATCTTTCTAACCAAAACACTAATCAAAGTTAAAACAAATGATGTTGGAGTAGGCGGGCACTGGTATCAAAATATTATTCAAATACCAATCTAGCTCCATCCTCTTTGTAACCTAAAATTCTAGAGGCGATTTTTTTCCTCAAAACCTAGGTTGTCGTTTTGGAGTTACCAGAGTTCAAATCCAATGTGAGATGTTTTGTTTGGATTCCTTAGGTTATACATTCAAATCTTGTGCTTTAATATGAGATCTTCCAAATATTTTTGTTGCACATCGAAGTAGAATGGCTAATAGAAACAATCCACTGGCTCATGTCGTGTCCAAGTTATTTGGGTTAAGTTTTCACTATATTTTCCAAGCTCCAGAATGAATCAGAAAATCGAGTTGTTGTTTGGAAAATCCCATATTTATGTAACAAGGATATCGATTCCCTCATTGTGTTGAACGTGGAAGGTGGATCAATGAGTTCTTAATGACAAACAAATAACTAAGTAAACCAAGATCTCGGTGATAATATTATCGAGATATCACCACATCCTTTGGGTTCAGGATAATTTTTTCTTTACCTCCAAGAACATGAGACATGTAGACACGGTTTCAGAAATATCGATGGATATAATCTAATTTTAGAAACAATATTTGGTTTGTTGCATCCCAAGCGTGATTATCTGAGATTCCAATTATTGCATGTACACAAAATATTTCATGCAACAAAATTTTTCATGCCTATCTACTCCCTGAAGACCAACCACGATAGTTTGGTAGATTGACATCTCGGCGTATTACAAGTAATAGTTGAATGATAACTCTTATAAATTTAAACCAACTCATGTCTTATCCTCTTGATTCTCGTTGTGATCTACTTCGGAGATCTTTATGAATGCACTTAGATTGCAACATGATTTATTCATCCACTATGCAAACCTAACTATTGGAGGATTCTATACTTTACATTTTTTATGCATAACACTATCCCTATTAGACCGGTTCTTTAGAGCAGTTTTAACTTCCTAAATCTTTACAATTCATATCAGTCTTTTCATCTTCTCTATGATTGAATGGTGCATCAAATCCATATTCTTAGGTGTGCATTTCATATTTTGAGATACTCCAAAAGGAAATCAAAGACTCATCAAATGATCGAATTATTGATGCAATTACCTGTCATGACAATTTGCTATTAATATTTATTTCCCTTGGATTGAATGATCGATGCCTAGTTGTTATACTTGTGACATCTGGAATCTACTAATCATATGATTTCTCTATACTAAGTTGTTGATCCAGGATTGGATATTTAAAGTGCATTCTCATAATTATTTGTCATCGTCAGGGTCAAAATCAAGAAGACGCTTTCCTGGATGAAGAATAACCGTATGGTTCAACTCATATCAGACATACTGAAACTTTGTCTCTCTAGATGTTTTCATCTATCGATAGACTTTTGGATGAACTATGAAAGAAGCTAAAAGTCATATGTTTCCTTATTATTTCAGTGAGGATGAGTGTCAATTCATAACAAATGTATTGGGCTCTAATTCACGTCATCTTGCTGAACTATGTACTATTGCAAAAAGTAGCTCCTTTAGAGAAGATTCTAGAGGAAAATAAGCCCAGTGGATATAGATGCCCAAGTGAAAATTTGTGCCTTGATTGTTTCATTTTTGGGCAGATCCGTCCGATTTGTTGGATGTTTTAGGTTTCAAACAAATAATGTTCGTGAGATCTCTGCACGTATGAAGCATTTTTTGTTAGATTGCCTGTCTCGAGCACCAAATTGTATATATGCATGTGGCGTATTTTAATAATTTTTAGGTTTGTATACGGATCTGTTGTTTCAGGGCTTCAAGATTCATACGAGTTCCAGATATTCCAAAGTTTAAACTGCTGAGTGGGTTTTTCTTGATTTTATTTATTAGTTTGGCAAGATGGGGCTCACATTTACCAAGGTATTTCAGTGTTTGTTTTCTAAAAAATAATATTAGCTTCACTGTATGGGATGTTCGTCGCCATATTTTTGTGGTTCTCTTCCAATTCAAGTTTATAATCCACTGCAGGTCGTAGGAATCACATTCATAGGTGTGTGCGGAAAGGATCCAATCTGTGTTGTTATAGAAATTTAAATTTCGATGCAATTCGATCATTCACATTTTCTCTAAGTGCGGATGGCTCATCCTTAAGCCAGTCTGAAATTTCAAACAACTTGTCAAGGGAAGTTTCTTCCTGTAAGAGTGCATCCCTTGAATACATAGATCTATATTACAACCTTGTTTTTAGGATCTCTTCCACCATGACAATGTGTTTAGAATGTACTATGAATGTTTCATTGAAATGGAAAGAAATTCAGGATGAAGTATGTAAACATAAAACATACCAAAAATCTACTTACTTACTTTCTTAAATTTGCTGATATTTTCTTTGCAGAGATACATATTCTGAAAACCTCATGTTGAACAATGAATATCTTGTTTTTATAGTTGGTTTTTTGTTTCAAGTTTTCAAACTTTATCTGTGGATGTTCGAAATTCTATCATTACGCGTGAAAACGTACATGAAATATATTGAGATTTTATTTTTAATGGGTCTACATTCTGTTTATTTTTCTTTTTGTGGGGAAACTACTTTCTGACTTGATTGATATGGAGTCATTTTTTAGAGCAAAAACATTGAACATGTGCATACCATGAGAGATGATGCTACTAGCATCTTTGAAAAGGATGCCAAGTACACTGATACTAATGCTAATATAGTAGTTTGTAATCTTTGTCTTAGTAAACAGGATACTTGATATCTCTAAGTCGGTTGAAATTGACACTCATCAAGCATATTTGCACTATAGAAGAGAGATTTTGATACGCCTTTTCAAGTTGTCGCATAATATTTCTATCACCAAATGAATGATATTTAGAAATGGAGGCTCATATTTCATAAGCCACATGCGCATACAATGATATATTTTGCATTATTAAGGACACTCATGCATTTAGGGTTGGACCATCTTCCATTTCAGACCCATAGTTTGATTCAGTTTGATCGTATGTTTATTTTAATAGAATTTTCATTATTATTTTTCTTTATAAATATGTGTGTGTGTGTGTGTGTAATAATTTAAAAACAAAACAACAAAAACAATAAATAAACTTAAATTAATGTTTGTTTTCTAAACAACACAAAAATTAAAATTTTAGGTAAATATAATAAAAACCATAAAAATTAAAAAATATTAAAAATTTGCAAATAAACTTTGAATCCTCTCAAAACCAAAAACTTAATGCTTTGATATGTGTTTTGTGCTGACTTGTTTTCGCGACTCACTCAAAAACAGGTTTTGATAAAGAGGATTGCTTAAGATGTGTTACTACTTTCAGGTATAAAATGCATTTCATTCATTTTCTTTGACTTGGTTTGTTAAGCATATATTTTCCTATATTTTCAACACTCACAAGTTTGTTGCAGGAAAATGCTAACCTTTTACAGGTTCAAAGACAATCGACTTGCATGCAGAATTGATTTCAAGAATCACATAAACGTTTTAGAAAAAAATGTTCCATTAAAAATTGAAGGAGTTGAGTTTCCATTATGTATGGCATGTCATTTGTTGCCACAAAGAAACATTTCAGAAACCATTTGTGTCATGACATGATCATTTACCCTTCCTCCTGTTGAAAGCTAGGCTTTCACATCACATTCAAGCATACATTACGCTCATACACAACCATCAAGGATAAGTATTTGGGAAGGGACGTCCAATCCACCTTAGTATTCATCTCTTATTATTATTTATACATTATGAGAGAGGTTGGAGCGGTTGTACCTGCTCCAAATACTCATTTGTTAATATCTCTTTAAACTATATAATTATACAATTATGATGACATTTAATAGGTCAAGCGGCCCTGTTGGAGAAACTAGTCACTGATCCGACTAGACTAGTTAGCCGACTAATTAGAGATTAGGTCGGCCTACAAAGGTCATGTCAGTTGGTTGAACCAACAAGTAGTTATTCATAACTTTTTGTAATCATATATGATAGGCTGTTGAGCTAGATACGAAGTTGGTTCAGTTTTGATGTTTGTATGAACCCTTATGTGTTTTGCGTAATATAAAGTTGTTATTCAATCTACTATCCTTGTCTCTTGTCTCTGTTATGATTATATGATTCTTTATGTGTATTATTGGTAACTTAGTAATCTGATTGATTACAACATTGGTTCTGTTGTCAATAGTACACGTACGGATGAAATGACCATTATCATATGATCTAAAAGCAAGAGATTAAGGACTACTGGGAGCATAAAATCACAAACTATTTGCAGAACTACGCTCGATGAAACAAGTTGACTATTGACCAGGTGAAGGATAAATTATTCACTGAACATATGAAAAGTTTTTATAATCCGTGCCTCAGTTTCTAAAGAAATTACTCGATGAAAAAGCTGGTAGACATTAAGGAACAAGATTTTCTCCAGAAACTAATAAGAGGAGGATGAACAAACCTATTCGAGTGGTTTGAGAAAATCACAGATGAGTTCTGTCGGGAACAGGTCATGGAAGAGAGAGTCTCGGTCGAAACTATCGAAAAGAGGTTATATACCGACGTTACCGAGTAGTTACTTTTCCTACTAACAACCCTTTTTTTTATATTCCTAATCGGCAAAGGAGTAGGGAATATTTTTGAACCTCGTCCATCACTGATCGAACTGCCACCGAATACCAACTGGGCAGAAAAGTGGAAAGTGTGGGAGAAGTTCATTGTCTAAAGGAAGTGGGAGTAATTCTTGAAAAAATAGACAGAACTATCCGGGCTTACTAAAGCATCATGCAGGCTATGGGGGGGCAGTTGGCCATGTGTCGGGGTGGAGTAGAAGG
The DNA here is from genome assembly GCA_001517045.1 of Pseudotsuga menziesii. Taxonomy (NCBI): domain Eukaryota; kingdom Viridiplantae; phylum Streptophyta; class Pinopsida; order Pinales; family Pinaceae; genus Pseudotsuga; species Pseudotsuga menziesii. The sequence continues at coordinate 185,264 of LPNX011147377.1, forward strand.
GTTCTAGTCAAATTTAAAAGGAACCATCAGCAATGAGTAGTCGGGATAAGAAAGAAATAATTTGAACGGTGACTCAAAAAAGCATTCTGGATTTGCCAAAAATAGAGAGAGATAAGAGGTAGAAGAGAAGGGAGTAATGAAGAGGGAAGGCCATTGTGCTATAGAGAAGAATGAATACCAGGGTGACTGAACATGATAGACATCTTCTATAGTTAGGTCATGACCGACATGAAGAGGGCGTAGATGAGTAAGACGTGTCACCGATGGAATATTATTTGTGGATAGTGCAGCGTGAAGCACTCCATATTGAGATACCCCAGGAGGTAAGACCTTTATCTCTAGTTAATCCGAACCTAAGTTCCCAAGTGCAGACCATTGTCGAAGAGGACCTAAGGATAAAAGTTGGTGAGTTCGACATATGGATTCGAATAGACAACAAAGGAAATGATGTTGATCATATGGTAATTCGTCGACTTGAGGAAGGAAACTGGGAAACATTCCAAAGATACCCGTCCAACTGAAGTATCAACCTACTCTACCAGGAAATGAAGGAGAACCCCCCTTGCAAACACAACTTTAGGAAATACATAATAGTTGGATCCACACAGTATAATATCTGAGCTATAGCAATTAGCTTGGACTTCAGAATAAGAATTCGAATTGATCCAACTACTTTTCGAGGAGAAATCAAAAAATAAAAATTCTGAAGGGAACGAGAATTTCATCTAAACTAACTGTGACCAACACAAATCCACAGAGAATATACCACCACCCCCACCATCTCCACCACCATCGCCTGAAGCAGATTCTAATGCCGATGACATGGGGCACTGTGCAGCACACATCCCCCTCTATGAGGGTGATGAGGACCCAGATGACATTGGTTCATCTGTGGATCAACATGGGAGGCTAACGTTGTAACTAGTGAAGATAGAATGATGGTGAAGTTCCCCGGTGGGTTGTGGAAGAGGGCACTAACTTGGTATATGACATATACAAAGAATAAACCTAACGTAACCAAGGCATAAATTAAGCAATAGTTCTTATCCTTCTTCAAAACACTGGATGCAAAGCATCTCTCACTAAAAAAGATGAAAACAACTATTCATAAATCTATAGAAACTTTCTGGGACTATGACAAGCGATGGAAGGACCTATTGATCCAATTAGACTATAATACTAATGAAAAACTTTTAATTCAATGGTTTCTTGCAGGACTTGTACAGAAGATCCGAAGACATATAAGTCTGGACAAATTCAAATCATATGAAGAAGCGCTAACGAAAGCACTGCAGGTCAATATGGAAAATGAATATCTGACACATCCTGTCGACAACCGCATTGAGGAGCAGCTAGAAATCACGCAAATATCATTAAGAGAGATGAACCTCGAAGGTCAGGACATTTAGTACACAACCTGCTGAACAATCGGGCACACCAAAGACAACTGTCGACAAGAAGTAAATCGACAAGATGTCCATTTTTTTCAAACGAAATGTTTCTGTGACATTTTCCAAGAACATGGGTCACACATGATGAAGGAATATCCTTACAATATGAAAAATGGAAAATATTCATGTTGTGCGATCTGTGAGGTAAAAATTCATGCGACAGTCGACTGCCATTCGAACCTAAAGAATCGAAAAAATTACCATGCAGTCTACCAAAAAAACATTTTTTCTCAAAACAATGATAAAAATTATAAGGAACAATGAACAAAGTAACCAACGCTATGAAGGTCAAAGATAAGAGTTTCGGTATGACAATCATCGTGGAGGGTTTGGAGGTCAAGGCCAATTTAATGGAAATCGAGACAATAGACCATGACGACCCATCCAGTGTTTTACATGCTATAAATAAGGCCACCGATATGTAGACTGTCCGTATAAAGATTGAACCAACCTAAAATTTTGTACTAGTTGTGAAGTGGGAGATCACTCACTAGAGGATTGTCCCACTATACTTGACAAAATCAATAAGAATAAAAATGTTAATGTCTTGTAGTGTGTTAAGAAATGTGATATAATTCCTATGAATAATTTACATGTAGTCACTATACAAGGAACAAATATTGGTAATGACAATCCACGCATAGGTAAAATAAAAACCAAAGATGATTATCCTAATCCCATAAAGAAAAAAAAATGTACAATGATGCATCAAATATGTTCCAAGAGTTCGCCCCATAAGAAGAAATTGATAACAGTCTGCAAGATGTCTCTCAAGAATTACTTAAGTTAATACATAATGACAATTCAGTAGCACAGTTTATTGATATGTTATATATTATTAAGAACAAACCTAACATAGAGAAACAAACTAAAAAACATATGCATCCTTAATCAGAAAGATAAGAGTGATGCCGACCCACTTGTCAACCTGGAAATTGAAGGATATCACATTTGACAAGTCGTTGTCGACTTTGGATCCCAAGTAAATATTATGACACAGGATACATGGGAACAACTAAGAAAACCTCGACTAAATGAATCAGGCATATATCTTAAATTAGCAAATCAAGGACTAATCAAACCTATCGATGTATGGCACAATGTCGACACAACTATTAAAGGAATTACCACAAAAATTGATTTCAAAATCATCGACCCAAAAGAAGGATCCAGTTCTTTCCAAGCCTTGGTGGGTCGACCATGGAGTCAAAATATGAAAGCATCAATATTGTTAGACAAAGAGATGATAAAGCTCAAAGGAAATGGGAAAAACGTTATTGTCCCCATTCACCCTTCTCAAGGTGAACCTTGGACTGAACCGATAGATGAAGAAGTCAACTTTCAAAAACTCTACAAAATCCAAAATAATGAAGACTATATTGAGCCAAACATCTACAGGGAACTTCACTTAGGGACCCAGGACTTAGTTGGCTATAACTCAGATGCAGAATTATACGATTGGGAGATAGAAAATTATGAAACTCAAGCAGTAGGATGTTGGACTATCCAATCTATATCAAAGAAACAGACTCGACAATTCTTTTCAGTGTCCATCATTCCAAAAATATTTGAAAGAAAAATTAGGGAACACCCTTATTTAGCACAGATTAAAATAAAAAATAAACAACCTCTTCAGTATAAAAAAAGAGAGTCACCGGTACTCCATATCGAACAAGTTTCTAAAAACTTAGGAGAGAATGACCGACTGCAAAACCTGGTTGAGAAGTTTATAGGTCAAGTTGCTCGATGGTGGGACACCCATCAGTCGAGGATACAAATGTGGAAAAAAACTTCGACATACTTTATCAAGAGATTCATCAGAAAGAAACTAACTAAACAATCACAAATATCAGTCTTCACACAAGGAAAAAACCTTGAAAATCACATAAGCATATGCGAAAGGGAATGGAGAAGAATTGGGTACAAAGATGAACGAACATGGCCACACTAATTTCCATCCACACTTGATGATTTACCAAACAAATGGTATAAGATGGAAGAAGCTCGAGGTGAAACATTCATATGGCAGGAACTTAAGGAAAATTTCATTAAGGACTTTAGATTCATACCGGAAGACACCAAATAGTCAAAACAAAAGAACAAATAAAAACATTTATACAATCGACTATTCATCATACTTCAACACAAAACCATAATCGACTGAAAGAATCCTGTAATAATATTCGATCGAATAATATACCACAGTCGACAAGACTTTGACTGGAGAATGAGCACACATAGGGGTAAAGCTTTCAGTGGAAAAATGATCATCCAGAAATAGTAAAACCAATTAAAACAATACTCAAAGTTGAGTTGACTAACATATAATATACCAACAAGATGATAGTAGCAAACTTCCTAGCATCATTTTCACATTTTAAATAAAGAAGTAGACAAATAAATGAAAGCAAGGTGCTAGAATGGATGGACGTGAAAGTTAAAACCAAAGCAGTTGACATCTCTAATGATGATCAACTAAAAATGGAATGAATAGGTGATTATTGGAACGACGAAGAAACGGCCAAAATAGTTAACCTACTTAAGGAATTTTAGGATGTCTTTTCCGAAGACTATAAAGACCTTAAAGGATTACTACAAGAGATGAGTGAAATAAAACATAAAATCTAATGCACTACCAATTAAGAAAATGCCTTACAAATTATCTCACAAATACATGGAAATAGTGAAAAGGGAGATTGACAACATGTTAGCAATAGAGATCATATACCCAATCGACCAATCGGAATGGGAAAGCCCTATGGTTTTCCAACCAAAAAAGCATGATTTGACAAAATTATGAATCTCTGTCGATTTTTGAGAGCTAAATAAAGTCACCCTAATAGATCCATTTCCAACTCCATTCGCGGATGAAATATTAAATGAAGTTGTAGGACATGAATATTACTCGTTTATAGACAAATTCTCAGGATATAATCAAGTCTTGATTGCTAAAGAAGACCAAAAGAAGACGGCATTTGTCTCTAAATTCAGTTCATTTTCTTACAACGTCATGCCATTTGGGATAAAGAATGCACTAGCTGTATTCTCAAGAATAGTGGTCAAAGAATTTCAAGAATACATATACAAATGATGGATGTATACTTTGACGACTAGACAATTTACTCTATGTTGAAGGATCATTGCAAGTGGCTAACACTAATGTTGTAAAGATGTTGACAAATCTAGTTATCTCTTAATATAATAAAATGAATATTTGTTACCCCCATAGGAATCTTATTACGACATATCGTATGCAAGGAGGGTATCAAATTCAACTTTGCCAAAATAAATATCATCCTAGACCTAAAACCCTCGTTGAACTGAAAATAGGTCAGATTTCTACTAGGACATACAGGCTATTACAGAAAGTTCATTCATCATTATTCATATATGAACTACCCCTTGGAAGAACTACTGAAACAAGTTCAGGAGAACAAATGGACTGAGGAATGTGATACTTCATTCAACATGTTGAAGAAAACATTAGTCTAAGCACCCATTCTCAGATTCCCAAACTGGTTAGTCAAATTTCACGTCCACATTGATGCATCAGGCATAGCAATAGGTGAAATATTGACACAACCTGGAGATGACGAGATGGACTATCCAATTGTATATAGTAGTCGAAAACTAAATAAGGTAGAACGTAACTATTCAATGACATAAAGAGAGGCATTGGGAATGGTATTTTCATTACAAAAACATCGACATTACCTATTGGATAATCCTTTCATATTCTACACAAATCACCAAGTTTTAAAACACTTGGTAAACAAACCCTTACATCATGGAATAATATGTCAATGGTTGTTAATTTTCCAAGAATTTGAGTTCGAAGTAGTATTTTGAATAGGGAAGCTAAATGTTGAACCCGACCACTTGTCAAGAATCAACACAGGAGATGAACTGGCAGGAGTCGAAGATGATCTTCCTGATGCACATCTATTTCAAATAGAAGTTGTACCAGTAGAAATAGAAGAGATAGCTCAATTTATAGAGAATGGTTAGGAACCTAAAGGTTTGAGCACTAAAAAGAAACAAATTCTAGCAATGAAATCCGCACCATACACCCTAATTAATGGATTCTTATACAAATGGGCTTGCACAAAGTAATTCGTCGGTGTTTTCTAGAACATGAAAGAGAAAACATAATGCATGAAGCACACTATGGACCAATTAGAGGACATTTTCATTCGAACATGACTGCCAAAAATGTGATCCAACAGTCGGTACTATGGTGGCTGACATTACACAAAGATTGTTGAAAGTTTGTTAGTAAATGTGATCGTTGTCAACGTTTCGATCGACATTTACCTAGTACTAAGATGCCTTTAATTTCGATAAAACCAATTATAACATTTGACATCTATGATATCGCCTTCATTGGACCATTTCCAGTTCTAGAAAGAAGGACAGGCACACAATATATCATAACAGCAGTGGAATATGTAGAGGTAGCACCTGTCGAAACCTGCTCCAGTGAAGTGGATGCCAAATTCATATATGAAAATATAATTACTATATTTGGTTATCCATTGACCTTAATCAGCGACCAAGGATCACATTTTATTAACAGAACTATCGCAACATTGACAGAAAAAATCAATATCGACCATAGACAGAGTATAGCTTATCACCCTCAGTCTAATGGGGCAATAGAAGCATTCAATAAAACCATAACAAGATGGCTAACAAAAATATGTAACACTGATAAAGATTAGTGGGATGAAAAAATTCCTTCTATCCTATGGGCTTATCGAACAGCATATAAACAATCCACCGACCAAACACCATTTCAACTAGTCTATGGCCATGAAGCAGTCGTTCCCCTACACTTCCGATAGCAGAAACCAGTGGTAGCCGACATATTACATATTAATGTCAAAGAAGCAAATAAGGACTGACTAATGCAAGTGGCTAAGCTAGAGGAAGACCAACTTATGGCTTTACAACATCAAGAAATTCAAAAACAATAACAAAGAGCATGGCCCGATCGAAACATTAAAAAAAAATGTCGGTTGGAAATCTTGCACTATTGTATAACAGTCGGGTTAAAGGAAAACCAAAGAAACTACTCACAGAGTGTATGGGACCCTATATCGTGGAAGAAATCAATGCTAACGAATCAGTCTGACTGAGAATGTTACAAGGTAGAGTATTTCGGAAACTGGTAAACGGTGCCCGACTAAAGCGGTATCAAAACTAAAAAAAAAAAAAGATCGAAAAAAATAAAAATAAATAAATAATAAAAAGAGAAACGGTTGCATAACTACTCACAAAATCTATAAAAACCAGAAAAACCTAAAACTAACAAACAGATTCAAAGAAGACCAAAATGACAGGAAATCTAGAAAGATGTAGCAGAATGAAATTTTACAATGATCACCATTTCCATCATCAACATACCACATACCGACCATACAATTGACATCGACGAGAGGATCAAAAGGTCTAATCAACCCATCATGACTACGGCTAGAAGGAGCGACAAAACCAAAGCACATTAAAAGATCATTCAATAGAGCGTCCTTTACCATCAAATCCACCATTAATAACTCGACCGACAAGATCGCCATCTTCTCCACCTATCAATACTACATCGAATGAATATTTCATACCACTTTACAAATAACTAGAGCAACATATTTACTAGACCTCCAAGAGCAAAGTACCCACAAATAAAGTCAAGCTAGAAACCGATAAGATGGCCCCAAATAAAACCAGAGCCATGAAATCCAAAGCAAAAGAGTTGGAATCTACTGTAACCCCATTGGTGAAACGATTAGAAAATATCAAAAAGGAAAAAGTGTAGGAAACTTCATGGGAACGAATCTAGGAAGATATTAAAAAATGGGCCTATGTGAAGACAAAAATGATAGAGGAAGGGTTGAAAATAAACCACAGCACTATCATGAACTATATGAATGCACCCCTCATGGCAAGTTTTGGCAGGACAAAAGAAACTATTTCCAAGTTCATCATCAACCGATACCACAATGGGAAGTCAATAAACCAATGGAAATATCAGGTGAAACCATCTACAAACTTATTGGGTTTCCAACAAAGGCAAACCTGTTCTTGTAGGCATCAAAGAAGGGCTATTTGAAAGAATAACAAGAACGCCGACAGGAAATAAATCCAAATGGCTAATCATCAGACATGTTGGGGCGCGCACCCTAACGGTCCTTAAGATGGGTAACTCCACGGTTTTTGTAAGTTTGTAAGCGGAGTTATGACTCAAAATAGTCTTAGGGGTGTCGGGGTTAAGTCAAAGTCCTCTTTTTGTAATAAACCCATGGTTTAAGTCCAGGGTTTAGGGTTCGGGGTGCCCATGGTTGAAGTCCATGGTTTTGTAATAGTGCGTTGTATAAATAGGCACTCTTGTAAATAAGTCAGGTTAGGTTTTTGAATGTAAGAAAGTTAAGGCGAAGCTAAGGATATTTTGTAAGTGAAGGATAAGTCCCAGCTGAGTGCTTGGATGACCTCTACAGCTGTGTGCGCAGAGGGTTTGTAAGTGATAAGGAAATCTACAGCTATGTGTGCAGAGGCCTGCTGCTGTGTGCGCAGCTTTGAGGACTGAAGGGATCTGCAGCTGAGTGCGCAGATCATAACTGTGATTTTGTAGAAAAGTTGAATAAAAAACAGTTCTGTGGACGTAACCCCTACACTGGCGGTGAACCACGTTATATCTGGTGTTGTTGTTCTTGTGTGATTTCTGTTATGTTCTTTTATGCATTGATAAGTATAGATAAATCTGATAAGTAAGATCGATGTTTAAGAAATAGCCTCGCTGTGCATTCCCAGTAAGGGTTAAGCAAGTCACTGTGTTATTTAACTGCGAAGATATATATATATGTGTGTGTGTGTGTGTGTGTGTGTGTGTGTGTGTGTGTGAATGATTAAGCTCTGTGTTAATTGATTATAAATTGATAAAAGCTAAAGGTACAGTAATCTCCCTCTTCTGCTTTCAGAAACTTGATTCTACGGCATCCCATAGCTGTTTCGGGTGAGACTGCAACCTGTTCGCAGGTTGTTGCCGAAAGGGCCAACACTGTGGGTATTTTGTTGGTGCGAAGTTAAAGGTATAAACCTCGGGTCTGCCCTATAGCCCAACAAAGTGGTTCCGTTGCCGGTTGAACTAAGTATCTGCGCAAGAGGGGTTTACATCATACCTTGAGGGTAATGTTCTGGAGACCCTCTATGAAAGAAGTTGGTGATTGGCTGGATGAGACTTATCTGAAATTTGCTGAGCAAGAGAACAAGGATCCGCGTCATAGCGCAAGCGAATTTTCACAAAGGTATGTTTTTTGTGATGTTTATGAAATTTTCTTTGGTAGTATCCACATAGAGTTGCACCAGTGGGTATCTAGGTTGGCCGAGCGAAGGACGAATTTCTGTGGAGGTCAGTTTCCTACTTGGACCCCCACAAGAATCAACTTGTTGAAAAGAGTAAACAACGGGATCTCTCGCGTTGTTGATTTCTGGACGACGCGAACCCTTGAGGCATTCGTGACGGAGTTCGCTATTGACACGAGTGCTTCCTTTAGTGAATCAGAGAGACAGTTCTTCAAAGGACCAAGGGGTAAGTTTTTAAATTCATTTAGTTTGAGGATTAAGATGCTATTAGCTGAAAAAGGAATATTGCTTCTTGAATCAGACTGTTAGATTGTGTATTACTAACCTATGTTTGCAAGTGAACTCACCTTCGACGAGCAAAGTGGTTTGCTACGAAGTGCCAAAAGGTACTAGAGAACTTTTGAGTCATCTACCCTAGGTCAGGATACCGAGTCTACCCCTTTCAATCCAGCAGCCTCAGAGCCTGAAGAAATCCCTTTTGTTGGAAACCCCCCGGTAACCCCGCAGCGTCGATCTGTTATCCCTGAGAATCCGTCACAGACTGAAAGTAACCCTAGTACCAGTACTCCTGTCACGGGTCAGTCTACCCCAGTAAGTTCCCCCCCACCTACTTCCCGTCCCCCTCCAACCCCCCCTAGATCTACTATGGCCCACATGACTGATGATATTAAGCTCCCTGTTTTCGAAGGAACTGGATCAGAGGATCCAGAACAGTTCTGGTTTTTATGTGAGGCGTTGTGGACTGCTAAGAACATTACAGACCCAGTTGTAAGAACCGCAGCTCATTACTTCTTTCAGGGACCGGGCTTTGACTTGGTTCATGAAATTCTCTAGTACTCAGAATCCTGCCCTAGATGATATCAAGGCAGCAATAATCAAAGAGTTTAAGAAGCCCAAATCAGAGTCACAGTGTATCACTGAGTTAAAGGAGATTCAGCAGAAGTAAGGTGAATCAGTGTGGGACTTTGATCAGAGTTTCAAAGTTCTACTAGACCAAGTCAGTTTCACAATTGGCCCCACGGAGCACAAGGAATGGTTTATTGCCGCACTACTACCACACATCAGAACTCCACTCATGCAACAGAAGGTTGCTGACTAGCAAGAGGCTCTGGAAATCATGATGAAGCTTGAGACCGCACCTATTAAAGATAATTCTGGTATTGCTTAAATCCAAGCACAGCTCGCGGCCATGGCTCTCAAGCTCCACGATATGAAAACAGGAAAACTGGTCATGAAGCGGTTTGGTGTACACACTGTTGAAAAGAAGGTCACGACAGGGAACAGTGTCCTATGGTAGGCAATTACCTGAATACTGGAATGCCAAACCCATTCAATCCCGCTGTTCTATGTTGTGAGATCTGTCGGAAAACTGGCCAGCATCACCCAGAACATTGTCATCTGCTCCAGAGGTATGTACAAGTCCCCAAGAACACCTACTACAAGTTTTGTAAGTCCATAGGACATACTGAAGACGAATGTCGCAGTTATGACCTTATGCGAGAGCACACTTATGACACCTATCGGGTACAAAATGAGGGCTAGGGAAACGATGGCTACGGTTACCGTGGTGGTGCATCCAATAGAGGTGCTTTTGGAGGTCAGGGTCGTGGTGGTATGGTAGGAAGAGGCCGAGGCCAGGTTGTCTGCTACAACTGTAACCAAGCCAGGCATTTAGCTAGAGATTGTCGGAACCCAACTACGACATGTCGGTATTGTCTCGCAGTCGATCATGTGATCGAGCAATGCCCGCAGCTGATAGCTAAGATTCAGGAAAGAAACGGTGGTCCTACTCATAATATCTAGATGATTTCCGTCGAGCCCCGACCTGTCGCAGCCATTAACATTGTTACGCGGAGTGGAGCCACGAAACACCTACAGAATGCAGAGAGACAGCCTAACGAGGATTGGGTCCAAGAAAAATTCCCAAGCGAACACGAGACAGTCATGGAATCCTAGCGTGATGATGTTGCTCCTAGCATAGCAATAGTACCTACGCAGCAACATCAGCAAGAGTCGCAGCTGCTATATGCCTCGCTGGATAAAGTAAGTACCCTATTCTCCTTTTTACAGAGCTGTATGAAACTCTTACGGAATCAGAACGCTCTAAAGGAGTTGCAAAAATTTCTTGCTGTCTGTGAACCTCAGAGAAGAGTTGATAAGGAGAAATATATTAATCATGTCCGAAGAACTGGCAGGGAAATGAGATTGAATGCTCAGATAGGAGGGTATGATATGACTGATGTCATCCTAGATTTAGGGTTAGAATTCAATTTATTAACCAAGCAAACCTAGGAGAAAATGGGGAAACGTACCCTTTCTTGGTCCCCTATACAGTTGAAGTTAGCCAATCAGCAAAGGATTATGCCCCTAGGGAGATTCCTTAGTGTTCCAATCGATATTGATGGGGTCAGTACTTTGGTGGACTTTGAAGTTATTGAGATCATCGATGACAGCAATCCCTACCCAACCCTGTTAGGAATTGAGTGGGCAATGGAAAATGCTGCAGTCATTAACCTTAAGAAGAGACAGATGACCTTCGAAGGAAAGGGTTTGAGAGTTATAATACCCCTAGACCCGTCCCAAGGAAAAAGATACACAGAAACACTCAAAGATGAATATCAGGATGTGTTGGACCAGATCTATAATATCACCACGAAGGAAGAAGATTATGAGGATCCTCCTGCCGAAGGTTGGGAGTCTGGTAGCTCTTGTATGACAGACTCTGAGGAACACTTAGAAAGTTGGCAAAACCGATTGTATGAGCTATAGGGACACCGAGACACCCGAATTACCAAGTCCCTCAGAAGGCTTAGTTCGCAGCCAAAGACCTTACCTGCCTCTGATGGTTCGACAGACACCAAGGAGTCCATTCACTAATACAAGTGATCAATTTTTCCATGGAAAAAACGTGGCAATATCCATGGAAAAGCGTGGATATTGCCACGTCTAAGTGTTTTTTGTTCCGTGGAAACTATTTCGTCGCAATAGCGACGACCCCTAATTTGCGTCGCAAGAGCGACGACCCTTTCCATTGCTATAGCCACGCTCTATATAAAGGTTTTTAAAAAATGGAGATCCACGCCGTCGCTATAGCCACGCACTTCCGTCGCTCTGTATAATGTTTTTTAAAAAATGCAGATCCAGGCCGTCGCTATAGCCACGCACTTCCGTCGCTCTGTATAATGTTTTTTTAAAAATGCAGATCCAGGCCGTCGCTATAGCCATGCCTCTTCCGTAGCTATAGCAACGCCTTTCCGTCACTATATCGACGGTGGGTGAAATTTTTTTTAAAAAAATAGTTGCAGCCGTCGCCAGCTTATGCAACCAGCAACGAGTGGCTCTTCCATCAGAAAGGTAGTTTCCTTAACCCTCAGAAACGCTATAATAGTGTGCAATATAATACATTGGTTCTTGCTTAGTTCAATTGCTAGCTTACCGACGTTTGCGTTATGCTTGTTTTCAGTATCTCTTGCTATTTGTAGGGAAATCGGTTCTGCATCATTATTCTGCACAATATGGATATCACCGATTCAAGAACAGGTTTCACTTTTCAGTTAGTAACAGAATAAAATTCAGAAATTTGTGATAAAAGTCCATGCCACATTACAATTTAATATCAAACTCTTAACAAAATTTCAGAGGATAGCATTTGTTCAAAGAAATTCAGAATATATGCAAGAAAATCACTTATCGTCTTTGTATATGCAGAATAACAGGACATTGAATTGATTTATATTGCTATATACAAGAAGACAAAATACAGAAAATCCAGTAAGGATCTCTGTCATAGGGACTATTTATCAAGAGGGCATATTGGACTATCTATCTAGATAATTAAAATCCTGAAGGATTGAAACCTAACACCCCATGACAACTAGTCGAATGCTCAATGTGTCAGGACTCAGAAGGTCAAGACTAAATATTAACACAACATATAGAGGCAAGGTTTAGGTGGCCAACTGGCCATATAATTTCATGTGATCATCTCCAGTAGCTTTTTGACTACTTGAATAGTGTTGTGTAGCAAACACTGAAGTAATTTCCTGGAACCTTACAATGCCTGCAGCTCCTGAATAGCACAACCATCTCTCACTACCTTTGTTGAAATTCCATCGAACTCTATGTACAGCAACTAGCTTTGAAGGGTATTTCTCAATGGGGCTAGTCACATCCCTCAATCCTTCAACACCTGAACTACACATACCTGCATTCGCTGACGGAACTAATGAAAGATCATTCATGTCCTCTGTCACATCTACTGTAGAATGCTTCCCACTGGTAGTATTTCTCGATTTCTTTGTAACTTTGCTCTTGCAAGGTGTGATAGTGTCAGCATCTGACACCACTGCTAATTCCATCGAGCTGGATCACATATATTTGTTATCTATATCCACAACTCAATATTATCAGGCATGGTTCTGCTTTGCTGTTTTGTTATTACAGTAACTGTCTTTGAAAAAAAAGGATGGCTCACCTGCAGCTTGTATATTAGCTCTTATGGCCTGATTTGACTCGAATAAAAACCCTCGTATGGATCTTGGAGTGTCACTCCATTCATTAAGATATTTCTTCATTCGTACAGGAGTCAGGGTCGATGGAGAAATAACTTTGAATGTCTTGCTTCCTTCTTCAATAAATGCTCCACAAATATAATGTGGGGTCCGATGTCTCATTTTGTCTTTATCGACAGCTTTCTGAGTAAGCTATTAAATCATATCCAGCAAAACACAAAAAAATCAGCAATGTCTCCTGAAATTATCCATATCATAAATGACAGATGCAAATATATCAAAGAAACAATACTCCATTATTGCTATTATTTCCATGAACTATCTTTAGAACAAGAAATTGCATGCATCTTAGGTGTATTGATCCAAGTGTTGGCAAAAGTAAAATATCTGGTGTAATGCTATATCCAAAAAAATAAACCAGTTATACCCGACAGCTAAAAATGACACACACAAAAGACAATCCATACCTGAAAATGAAGAGAAGAACCATCAATGCTGCAGTATGCAACCAAGCCTGGTAGAAACAATAGAATATACTGTGAGTTGAAACCTCAAGAAGCATAGGTAAATCAACAAATGTTCTAAAAGAGCCTCATAAGAGAGATGGAAGGAGTTCATCTCTCTTCAAGGCAAATTAATTCTGACAAATGTTGTTGTTTTATACTTTTAATCTCTCAGGTAAGTGTTTTCAACATCTCTACATCTACATTTACTATTTAGATATATGTATAGTATTTATTACTGTGCATTGCAGCTGAGATGGTAACTAAGAAAAGTGCTAGAAAATTGAAGCTCTGATTCATGAATAAATTTCCCCCTTGCCAATATTTGGTAAATTCATCAACATGGAAAGAATTATAATGTTGAACAAGAGCTTCAATTAAAAAAATGCATGTTTAGAAGAAAGTGACCTTTAACTGTTTTTCAAAACAGTAATATTTTGATTCTCAATTATTTCCATGTATATATCCATTAGAGAACAGCCAAGAAGGAAATACTATATTAATTAATTTTGTTTTTTTTCACAACTCTTAACTCATGTAAGAAGGAAATACTATATTGAGCCAGTAATGGATCATTTGGGTTGAGAACATTGGATGCCTCTGTTATCCACAACAACTTTCTACTGGTATCATTTTCAAGGTCACAGCTAAGTTGTTGAACAAGTGCCAAGAGCACACCCTGGCTCAGGGGCAGCGGGATCGTTGAGAAAAGAGAATTATAGTCAACCTGTTCAATATCATTACAACTCACACATTGTCAAATATGACCATTTATGAAAAACACATAATAATACCCTAAAGAAACAATTAAGCATAAGAAACTTATCTAGGTTTGGTATTCAGGAATTTGATATTTATAAATAACAGGTGGTGAAAGAGGTGGCATTATATACTTATCTAGGTTTGGTATTCTCAGGATTGTCCTTCAAACTATTTCTAAGATGTAACTGACATGCCCAGATCTGTTCACAAGTGTAGCCATGACTGTAGAAGACTATCCAATGTACAATCTAACAGGTACCTATGGTCAAACAAGAAGGACAAAACCAATAGCCCTCCGGTAAAATGGCAGATCAAAAAAGACAAAATGTGCAAGAGTCTAGGGTTTAAAATCCTTGAATCATTTTCAAGAAGACTAGTAGACAAGGCAGTATGGAGAATGATTGCAAGTTGCAACATAAGGCCTCTGGAAAAATTTGATGACAGCGAAGTACATGTCTCCTCTAAACCTGGAATAATGGATCAGAATGCCAAACACAAAGGTTAGCAGGGAATGCATATGCAGGAGATCTATGATAGATGACTTTCACAGCATTGGAACTAAATTGGCATGGCTTATAGGAAGTGGAAAAAGGGAAAGGTTGGGTACAGAGTCCTGGATGTCTAGATACTTTGATGATCATCTCTACCAAGTTCATTAAATGTTGATTGAAGCTTTGGAATAACCTTGGCTAACATCAGCCTGAAACCAACCGAACTGTTGTTCTCTGGAACTGAGCAAGAACTTGATGGCACTTCTGAAAGAGATCCAACTTCAGCACCCTTCATATATGCATCACATGCGGCAAGAATGAAATTCCTGCATCTTCGGAAGTGGTCTTTAACAAATCCTTCAAAATGTTGCATCCAACAAAATAAATAAGATTGACCTTATTGAATGACTCAAAACTTGTGATGAATTAAACCAAGATACAAATTCTTCCTCGACAGAAAGATCTGTTATACCTGTGGAGGTCTATGTAGAAGATACAACATCAGTTTGCATGTAAGTAGAAAACAATTTTCATTATATGCAAGAGAATTCTTCTCTCCTTCAGCAGTACCAATTTTCTTATCATATCCTGCTTCATTGAAGTACGGTCTGGCGTTTAGTACAAGACCCTGAAGATAAATGAGGACTTGTAGAATGCTTGAAATTTTGGGGTCCCATATTTCATTTCCTCTGCCAGTCCATGTGTTTAGAAGACTCAGGAAGACTTTTCCAGTTTCATATAAATTAGGATTCAATTTAAGCCCGTGAGAATGATAGTATACTTCCTGCAAAGTTTTGCCACCATTAAAACCAATCTTGAAAGAACAAAAAAGGGTATGATACTACCCCAAGGTTCAACCCTTTCCACTAAGGCATAATGCCCAGGGAGGTCGTGGGATCCATTCCCACCAAGTCCTACGGTGTTACCAGCCACTATTGCAGCTGGTGGTTTATACCACCCTCCATCCAGGAAAATGGGGTAAGGGAGATAATTCGTGGGGTGCTGCAGGCAAGGTACCATCTTCCTCACTCTAAATGTTTAATGCAGGAGGGTGAGGGGAATTATTTCTCCAGAAAAAAAGGGATGATACTTTAATAAAACATCCACTAAAGACCAAACTGGGAAAAAACACACAAAAATATTACCTTATTGAAATTTGAAACATCTAATGAAAACCTACTTTCACTTTAAACTTCAAAGTAACAAATTATTACCGGTTGTGCCTAAGGGTAGTCAGGTGGAAGATAAATATCAAAGAAGAAAAGTCCATCTTGATATGGAGACCCACTGGCTCCAAGGATCACAGCCCTCAGCAAATCCATACG
>LPNX011147399.1:2656-49758 GCA_001517045.1 Pseudotsuga menziesii
TTCATTAGGTTCTTCTATAAATTTATAATGTGTTTGACTTATAAATAAGTCTAATCATTATTAAAGGATTGCCAGTCATTATTGAAGTTGAAAATGAATTTAGATTGCTTTTGGGTTACTTGTACTATTTGCTATGTATTTGGAATTGTTGAAGCATGTTGCCCTTATTGATATGATTGTATGCAATAATTTTAGATGTATTTTCATAATTTTTTTTGAATATTACATTAATTTATAAGTTATAATATTCTTCTAGAATTTTTGAATTTCTCTTACCAAGCAATTTAACTGCAGTTATAATAAGGGCCGAGTATTTTTAAGATTGACTTGAAATATTTAGCTCCAGCCTCATCTTAACTATTCTGTCAGGTGAACAACAAGCAGTTATAATAATTTTTTTTTTGAATAGATATGGTTCTAGTGTTATGTCATTCTTGGACATAATTTTGTGTAATAAAGTAGGCCTTTCTGCTGCAGACGGTCTGCTGACCATTGTTCCCAGTCTTTTGGTTTTGCTTTGGTTCCTTGAATACCTTACTAATGCTTTTATCTGGGTATTTTTTAAGGATCCAGATATTTATACCTATGTATACTATTCTAAACGACTGTTTGGATTGGAAAAATCACAGCTATATGGCTTTCATCTGTATCTATTATTGGAAAGTCTCTGACTTAATGAGTAGCAAATTAGCAATTTAAGCTTCCTGTATCCTTCCTCAAATTGCAAGGAGGATTACATATAATGTATTTGTCCTCATTTTGCTCTGGTTTTGTCTTTAAAATGGCAGAGATACGAGCTGGTACAGGAAATACATTTGGTACTTTATTTCGTGTTACAACTTTTGGAGAATCCCATGGTGGAGGTGTAGGGTGTGTAATTGATGGATGCCCGCCTCGAATTCCTCTGTCTGAAGTTGAACTTCCATTGTAGGGCAGAACTTCTTTTTGGTTCACAGGACCACAATTTCTCCTCAATATACATTCTTCATACCCAATGATCATGCCCAGCTGGAAAGAAACTTCATCCCAATAAATTAACACAGTATGACAGTCAAAACGCTGAGAGGATGGTACCCACAATTTCTGGAAATGATGGCAGCAGGGTATCTTCCTATGTGGCCACATCTCAGTCCATGGAATCCTGTAACAGCTTGTATATAAAAAAAATGAGAAGACTACTGAGATTATGCCCTTCCTCAACAAGTAACCACTACAAGGCTCTCACAACTCATCCACTAAATGTGGTCGTTTGGAGTTATTAGAGCCTCTAACAACTTGAACCCTAAAGGCCTTGCTTACTGATTCCTACTTTGCAGTCACATCCTTCCGTTCCTGTTTGTTAGTAATCAAGCTCCAATTCTTCTCGAAGTGAAGAAGTTATCTCTTCTGCATCACTATTAATCGTTTTGCATGAGAAGAGAATGAATTTAGAATGGGAAATTTCTGGTCTGCTGATCTGAGCAGATTGGTCAAGGATTTGTTTTGTTGTTCATTAATAATGCCCTATTGTTCTTTCACAATTGATGTCAATTCAGTGAACTGCAGTTTGGAGGCTTCTAATTGATCTTCAGCAAGGCTAGTCTATTATAGCTTGTTCTCCTGTATACCATAAGTATGCCTTCTGCTGTTTCTCCCTCTTCAGTTGGGTTTTACCATTTAACGATTTACGAATAATCAGAGTAGGATAACTAGCAATTGATGCACTGCAAGGCCAGAAAAAAGCCAGCTAAACCTCTCAAAAGAGTGAAAGAATGACAATTACATGGACAAACACCTGTACTGATATGGAGAATTTCAGAAAATAGGGTAAAAAATGTTGGTGAGCTTTTTACAAAATTGAATTGAAGAACCCTCTACATTTTTTTCACAAAAAAAGATGGTGAAATACCTTGAAATTGACATCACAGAGAGGCAATTTGATGAGAATTGTGACTGAAAAGCATAACAGGTAAAATCAGTGCTAAGGTGGGTAAATCAATCTTGTCTAAATGCTGCAAATCCTAGCTAAGTGGGCCTACTGTAAAGTCCCTTTTGGGTTCCTCCTGATTTTTTTTGCTCTTTTATCTTTGGAGATTGTTTGTCAAACTAGCTTTTAGATCTATAATGGACATGATCATTACTATAATTTATTGAAAACTTAGAAGTAAACCGAGATAGTAAAATGATATACTGCATTGTATTTGGGATGTCATGTTTGGCACATCATATTTTTTTTTTATAATTGATCACCATCTTTTCACTTGAAGCATGTTTCAATTTTTTTGTTCAGGCAGCTAATGCAAGATTTGAATTCCTTACAGAACCAGAAGGTCAGCTTTTGCTTATTCAAGGGAAAAATCTTAATGAAGTCTCCAGAAGTCTTGAACGTGTTCTTCTTACCATGAGAATAAGCAGTACTGAACATAAGGTTTGCTACTTATTGCTTATTGTGTTTGAATCTGGATTCTTTAACTGCTTCTTATTCGGGATGCTATCAGTTTCAGGTTAGTCTTGTGTGAGTTGCACTTGGTTAGCCTACCCTGAGCTTTAGAAAAAGTGGCATAGATCTCTTTTTGTGATATTGCTATCAACCATTTTTAATAGAAGGATATATTTTTGAATGCTAAAGCAAAGCATGATTTAAGATTTGAAACTTGAAATTAAATTGACTGGGAAGGGTTTTTCTATTTTTATTTTACTGGAATTGTGTGCTGAACTGAGTCTATTTTTTCTCTCTATACAAATGTTAGCAGTATGTTGCATTTATTGTCGATGGTTGGACATTGGAGATAATTCTTAAGCATCGGTATGAATCTTTTACTGATTTAGCCATGCTGTCAAGAACAACCATCTTTTGTCGTGTAACACCATCACAGAAAGCTCAGGTTCTCTCTCTCTCTCTCTTTTCTTTCCTTTGTAAGCCTTTATGTCCCATACAAAGCCTTTCTATCCCATATACCAGGTGGCCTTGGTGGATGTTTTTCATAATTTCATCTCTCTCTCTCTCATTCTCACAGACATTCACTTACACATAGGGAAAGAGGCAAGTGAATGTGTCTACATGCATCCTTCAATCACAATGTTTACTTTACAGCTTAGGGTAAGAGGTGGATGATATGGAAGAATTGTTCCAAAAGTTTAGCACATGGTATTATAGACTATTTATTTTATGATTTCATTTCTATTGTCTTTAGATGGATGGATGCTCTCTCTCTATCTCTATCTCTCAAGTAAAAATATTTAGGAAATGGATAGAGAGAATCACCAAGAAACTGGGATCTTTCGGAGGAGAAATTAAAATGAATGGAAGATGTGCAAAGCTAATGAAAGCTATCTAGCCTAGTCTAGCAAGTTGCAAACCCAAATGTGTGCAAAAGGCAGGGAGGCTTTCCAACAGTTTCCTAATGAGTTGCTGGTTCAGTAAGGAGAATAAAGAAGGCAGAAAAAACTTATTAGATAAACCCAACTTATGGTCCAATGGACAAGATAGATGAGGTTGATCTTCATCTTACGGTTGCATTCTTTTTCTATCTAAACCTCATTTCATTTAATGTTGCACAATTGCCTTTGTTCAATGATTTATATTATTTATCATTGATTGTTTTGCTGGTTGAATTAACTTTTAGTAAATATGTTGTAAATTTGCCACATCTACCATTAGGCGCTTGAGCTGTACAATTTGGTGCCATGTAGGATTCTTTAGTTCGCATCATTAGAACATATTGTCTCAACCGAGACTATTTAATAAAGGCATTGATATAATAGAAGAAGCCCTTTTTGTTGGGAGGCCTTCGGACCATGGGAAACCACTCGATCACGGGCAGCAGAACATGAAGCTCATTGACCAATCTCAATTAAAAACTCTCCATCATAGCATAATTCTGATGAATAATAAGATATACTCTGTATGACTTATATTGGAAAGACCTGGTGGAATTGAACTCATGGAGCTCTTAGTTAATCTTCTCATCTAAGTACTGGGGAAAGTTTAACTTAGTAAACATTTGGCTGCCACGAAGACAAATAGCAGTTATGAGACGAATTCATTGAATTGAAATATAGGTATATTTAAGTTATTTAAAAAAAATAAAAAAATCACGGTCGTCGCTTAAGCGACAGCTCTAGCTGTCGTTTATGCGACGCTTCATCTTAATACGCGTCGTTTACGCGACGGCTCTGGCTGTCGTTTCTGTGACGCTTCCTCTTAATACGCGTCGTTTAAGTGACGACTTTGGATGTCGTTTATGCGACGCTTCCTCTTAATACGCGTCGTTTAAGTGATGGCTTTGGATGTCGTTTATGCGACGCTTCCTGTTGATATCCGTCCCATAAGCGACGGCTCTCTATGTCATTTTTGCGACGCTTTTCCTTGATATTCGTCTCTTAAGCGACAACGCTATCTGTCGTTTATGCGACGCTTACTCTTTATAGCCATTGTTTAAGCGACGGTTATACCTGTCGCTTATCTGATGGTGTACATTTAACCGACGGTTAGTTAAGTGTCGCTTAACCGACGGTTACTTAAGTGTCGGATAACCGACGACAGGTTTCCGACGGTTAGGAAAAAATCAAAGTGTCATACATGCGACAGGAAAGTGTCGAAAATCCGACATGACAGCCGTCGGATTTTTGGTCGAAATGTAGTAGTGTGCAACTCAACAACTCAATCAACACAATTCTTCAACACAACAACTCAACTTTGTGACAATTCTGTAACTCTATCAACTTTCAGTCTTGTACAATGGTGATTTTCGACTGCGTTCGACCCCTTCTTATAGTACCCAGTTTATTGGATATTCATCATGACCAAGTCATCTTCAATGATTTCGACTAAATCATGTATTAATCACCTAAATTCGTTGGCGATCCTGTCAATCCAACGGTCGGATCGGACATAAATACACGATGTGTCCCCAAGTGATGTCGGTAATTTCTTTAACTGTCTTCATTTATGACTGATCTGGTGATAGCTAGAAAATCCATGCATGAAAGAATATTTTTCTTGATGCCCCACTCCTTCGAGTACCTGATCAGTAAATGGCGTTGCAAATGGATCATGCAGAGATGCATTATTCAATTTTTTGAGGTCGACACAAATCCTAACCTCACTTGTCTTCTTATCTTGGACCACCATGGGAATGATTCATTCTGATTCTTCAACTAGATCAATCATTCCAGCATCTAGAATTCTATCGAGCTCCGCTTTGACCCTCTCCTTGTATTGCGGATTCAACCGATACTGTCGTTTCCTTATTGGTTTTGCATCAGGTTTCAACGAGATCTTCATTTCTCCTAAATCTCCCAGTATTCCCTTCATCTCAGAAAATTTGGTCAGAAACAAATACTGAAATTCATGCAACATGTCCATAATCTTTGCCAAGGTATCTTTGTCCTGGTAGTCTCCAACATTCACAAACTTTGGGTTCTCCTCCATCCCAATGTTGACCTTCCTAATTTTTAATGGTTGATTCATTGGATCCGTTGGTACATCTAGTGTTGCGACATCCTAACTTCCATCTGTTTCTGGAATATTGATATTCCATGGATCGTCACCATCTCCAGGACCTCCAGTCACATTATAACATTCCATTATTGACTGCATCGATCATTGCACATGTGGATCCACCGGATATGCAACTGGTACTACCTTTAGAACAAAATCGTGGATGTGTTGTAATGCATCATGAATGGTTGTATTGGTATCCACAAAACTGAAGGTGTGAGTAAACCGGACCGTCAACTCCTCCCAAGTAGTAATCTCTCTGCGCAACTCGAGTAACACATACCATGATCGTGGAATCTCATCCAATGTGTGAATAAAGGCATGAAACAACTCATCCTTTCGTCGTGATTCCCATAAAGTCTGGTACTCAATCAGATGATCGTCAGGACTATTTCTCCCATCGTACCTTCCAACGTGGTACTCTTCTATGTTACCAAACCGAACTCTCAACAATCTTCGACACTGCGACCAACTAGTGATCAACTTCTTATGGGTCTCCCACTAACGTGCTGGAGTAGCCTTCAACGCTTCCTCCAATGTTAGTAACTGTTGTGGTTCTAACAATTTGTGTTCAAATTCAACAAGAAAATCAGATAACTTAGGTAGTCCTTCATATATTGGTAACTCAATAGTTTCTATCGTGACTCGACACAATGACTGCATAATCAAGCCACACTTTCTTAGTGATACTTCGTGCATGCGATTCTGCCAATTCTCTAGCGCATCCTCAGAATCATAAGACGTAGAACTAGAGCTACACCAAATGAGCTCACCATCAGCTGTCGGATGGATGGAGCCATCTGCATATGATTATACTGCGGCTGTGGCACAAAATGTGGTTGTAGTTGTGGCTGCGGTACAAACTACGGTTGAGGTGGTGGTTGTACCACCTGCGGTTGCGGTTGCTGTACCGTTCGATGGTCCTCTCCTTTCACATAGTACATGTCCATCGTTCTCTCCTAGAGTAGATCGTATGCACAACAATCCTTATCCTCATGTCCGACAGATCGTAAAAATGTGGAGTATAAATTCGCTGGCTTTGTAACCATCTTCTGCATATATCCACAGTCTTCATGTCAATGCCCATATACTTGAAAAATGTGGCACCATGGTACACTGCCACAACTCAATGGGTTTGGCGCTCTGGACAATAGGTAGTTTCGGTAATTTGGGTAGTAATCTTTAGTATGCCCATCTACGCGACATCGGGTACACCAATACTCCTCGCGATGTTCTTTTCCTTTCTTAATATATTGCAACTGGAGCGCCAATTTTTCCAGCTGCGTCTAAATCTGATTCCCCCCAATCGCATTCTCACCAACTGGGGAATATTCCATCTTCATAGTGATCTCCAGCGCCTCGCTCCGTGTCACAATCTTTTGCTGCATCAATGGTATTCTGATATGAGATAATAGTTCCACGATGACCCATTCCTTATGCTGAATATCACTCATCTCAAATATGACTCTTGCCATTAGTGTCTTGAATCTTTAATTAAAATCCCAAACAGTTTCATTGGGATGCTGCTTAATCTCCTTCAGTTCTGTGATGTATTGCGCTTCAGATTTCGGTTTTATGAACTCCTCAATCGGTCCTTTTCTAACTTCAACCAATGTTCTCATAGGAAATTGTACAAATTTCATGAACCAATCTAATGTGCGACCTCGAAGGCTCGTTACCAGTTGAACTTTCTTGACTTCATCATTTGTAGTTTGTTTAACAGTCCATACCGCTTCACAAAAGAACTCGTACTGCTCGGTATCCTCAGTCCCGTCCCCATGGAAAAGGGGTAACTTAGCATCGTCACTCGCCATCCTGAGCCTTCTTCCTGCAGTTTTTGACCCGCTACTATTAGAATGTTGTTGACACATCGGACATGGTGGTGTCGAACTCATGTTCCTCCCTGAGGGTGAGGCAGTGCATGGAGGTGTGGGTACGTTGTTTCTCTGGGTCGGTCCTTCCTCTGGATCGGGTGTAGCCTGGTCATCTCCTTCGTTGTTGTAGGGTCGCTTCATCCCGTGTGGTCTTCCTTCGTGGCCTCACATTTCAGTTGCAGCAAGACTCTCCCCTGTCCTCTTCCTCTTCTCTAGCCGAAACCTTGCTCCTCCTCTCGTAATACCACTTACTTCCTTGCCTTCCCTCACATTCCCATCGTAAATTCCATCCATTTACCCCATATCATTCCATCCAACCCTCATCTTCACGATACTCGCAACCTCCACACACCAGGACTTTAGTACTCAAAGTGCATCTTCAATATTCCCTTTTCACAGATAAGCATATTAATCGACAATTGCAAAGACTACAGGAACCTCCCTCTTGGTCTGTTGAAAAACTCCATTTCTTCCTCACTGTAGGACTTAGTTATGTCAATAGTAAACTCAGTAATGTATTCTTCCAAAATACCGTCGAGCCAAACTTCAACCTCCCTTGACACTCTATTATCTATTGCTTGCAACTCCTAGATCAATTATGGGGTCTAGGAAGTTGGTTCTCCTCCTTGGAAATTAGTCTTCCTATATGTCAAGTGCGCCAACCACTCATACAGGATGATCGAAAACTTAGATAAAAAGTATTCGTGAGGACTGTTGTGCATATACTCTGCTAACCACTGATCCGTTGTCAAGCCAGGGTTCTGATTCTCCTTTTCAGCAAATTCCTATATTTTCTGGTCAAACCAATCTTGGATCTCTGGTTTTGTCAGATGCCACAACATGTCCCCTCCCCCTCTTCACACTAGGGTCCCAAAAATGGAACCATTTGTTAACACAAACTCATTTGACAGGGGTTCTCTATATGTCGACTCCCAAACCACCATGATCTCCCTAAGCACCGAACCAGACAGGTTTAACCCCAGCTGACAACAGCTGCAAAGAAGATGAAGTCTCACCCAAGATTTTCGAGGGAGAGATGACAAAACCAAGTTTCCGCAGTATGGAGGAGGACCATGTGTCTCTACTTAGTGACTTATCACAACATTATTCCATAGATCTACTCATTCACATCATGCATTAACAGAATTATATCATCAGTACACAACATATCGCAATAACATGATTGATTCACAGTAAAGACATCAATGCACAGACAAATCTATCATTATACTATCAATTAAAGTATAAACACATCGCATCAATCACAGATCCACGTCATAGATACACATTACATTCACATTTGGATCGCAAAAAACAGGAAAATAGGAAAATAGTAAAAGACATAGTAATTCTTCGCAACCTACGTCATGTCATATTAAATTTTGCAACAAAACATAAGTTCCCAAAATAGTTCCTTAGGTCACATACACAGATCTACCAGTTCAAAACCGAGCTCTGTCTTAGAAGATCAAGAAGAAAAGAGAAGAGTCTTAGAGAGAGTAACATTTGCAATTCAACATCTACTTATAGGCTTGCGCCTTTACATCAGTGGTCCACTTAGCCAACTTCCTAACCAATTCTTAATAGATTCTACAAAATAATGACCACCATTCGCAAAGTGCGGTCCAAAACTACAAACTATGAAAAAAAATACATAGAATAATCTAACTCTGACTTGCGTGTCGTTTTCCACTTGCGCGGTATCTTTGACCTTGCATAGTATCCACGATGCTACACAACTAACTTATCCCAAAAACCTCCTACCAATATCACGGTTTCTGGTATTCTAGATGCATCACATATAGTAAAAGGTAGATACAGTAGAGAGTGGGACTAGGAAATCCAATGATTGAGATTAAACAACACTGAGAGATCATTCCAGATAATATCCATCCCATGTCTGGAGCTGAGTACCGATCTGACGGACTGTGCGAAAGTGAAAGAAGCAAAAAGGTGATTCACAGAATCCTGCCCCGATTTACAAAAAAATCAGTAATGAGGGCCCATCCATCCACGTTTTGATAGGTTATCCCATGCACATATTCTGTCTCCCACACACAACTAAATAAACATTTGATTTTAAGTGGGAGCTTCCAGTGCCAAAGTTGTTTGTATTTCCACCCTAAGGATACTTCGGTGTTACCTCTTGCAATAAAATAGCAAGCAGGTCGACCTGTGGCCAAACCCTTAGCTTTGTTCTGCATCCATATGATACGATGTTTTGTCCGATTGAGCTTGATACCACCATGGTAGAGTCCCTTGATATAGTTATTCCATTCATATTTCCATATTCTACCCAGATCGAGGTCCTCCGTAGATAATCGGTAGTAAGGAGAACCCGTGATATTACAATTGCAGGCCTGACTGAGTCTGGTAATGCCATAGTCCTGGAGATATTCATGGAGACCTGCAAAGAATGTATAGTCTGAGGTCATACCAGCGAATACCTCGTAATAAAAAAAAACTTAGGAGCGAATACCTTGTAATAAAAAAATTAAAAACACAAATTAAATTATTTCCAGTAAACAATACATAAAATATTTTGCTTACCATGATTACTTTATTTTCATTTGCTTTTAACATAAAAACCATTGAACTTTATTCACATAGATATTGAGCCAAACATCAGAAATATAATTTTAAAATTTTGATAAGTGATCATACCATAAAACCTTTGAACTTTATGAAGGTGTTAGAATTCCCTTTGTTGTATTCATAGACTTTCTTCCTAACATGTGGAATATAGTGTTCTGCCTCACAAATAAATTCACTTGGAATCAATTTGTATGATGTAAATTTTGATTTATAGAAATGCACTGCAGTTAGGATTAATTGCCAGTTTCCAACAATATATATACTGACCTAGGTAGCTCTCTCCCAGTATCCATTTTTGTTATAATAGTTTTCTTTATTTAAAAATAAAACCTAAAATAAGGGATGAATGTGTACATCCCTTGCTTCCTAGAGTCCTACTACAACGAAGGGGAGGTTGTACCATATTCAAGAACACGTCATGCTACCTCCATAAGAAAAGATTCATGTTAGTAAAAGTGCAAACCAACAACCACCATAAAATTGTAGAATGTGTACCTCCCTACATGAAGCAAAGTTTGGTTACAAGTTTTATCTCCCTTCTACCTTGGAACAACTAATATTCCTTCTTTATGAATAACTCTAGAGCAGCTAGAAAAACAAACATAGTTATTAAATAGTTCCTTAATAAATTCATAATAATAATATACAGATTGGAACATAGAATGGAACAGGGATCAGAATGGAAATTATTGGCGAAAGGAAATCCCTTATGCAAAAATAGATTTCCATTTTCACCTTCTTCTTCCTTGCCTCCGGGTTAATAATTAAATAGACTCAAAACCTAATCAATATAACTCTTATCTATTGGTGCAATCCCTCACATTCTTCTAGCAGTTATCCAAGCCTCAAGCTACATGTTATCATCCATATTCTTCCTGTTATTTTCCACCAACCATGCATCCATGCATCAGCTATCAGTTATCACCCACCTTCTTCCGGTTATTGTCACTAGCCGCTAATTATCCATTTATCAGCTATGAGTTATCCATGCATCAGCTATGAGTTATCCATTCATCAACTATGAGTTATTTTCCATGAAATGTTGGAGTTGGAGTTATACATGCATAAACTACAAGTTATTTTTTATATTTATTTTTCTTGTATCATCGTTTATTTAGAATTTTGAATCTAGAGAAAGGAGAAGTCATTAATAACTCCATTTCCAATTCACATTATATCCCGCAAGCTAGGGGATTTAATGCATGCCCAATATGGATAGAAGGGTTGTTTAATTAGAACTACAAATTATTTTTTATATTTCTTTTTTTTATAATGGTTTATTCCAAATTTTGAACTATGCTCATAAAATAAATCTCAACATATGCTTGTCCCATCTTGTTTCAATCTACCAAAATCATAGGTGATAGTCCACCCCTAAATTCTAAGATATAAAGGCATGTCAGCTTAATAACAAATTTATATATAATAATAATTAAATATATATAATTAAATAATTAAAAAAATGGAAAAAATACTAGAGTGAAGCATTTAAGTGTGTGGAAAGGATTAAGGCGTCATCTAATGGCTAACGACGAAGTGGTAAAGATGTTAGTAGTACCTAGGGTGAGTAGCAAAGCTTTGTTTTCTTATTGACCTCCCTCACCCATAGCCACAAACTTTTAAGTGAAATGTTCATTACACCAAAATGTAAAAGACATTTACACCTTTGCATATTTATTGTGTGATCTAATAGTATGGCTTAAGCCCTTAATTATGAACCTTTCCAATGTGATGTAAAATCAATATGGTTAGGACAAGTGAAAATTGGGGTCGATATTGGGTGACATTTCTGCCTGAGCTAGTCGTATCAACACCATATTTACTATCACCCAAGATGGTCGTTATAATGCATTGTTTGGAGGGGAAAACATAAACTGGTTCAGCGGATGGCTTCGTTGGGAAAACCCATCATCATTTTAAAAAGGCATAGGTCTTCTTTAATATTGAAATATTCGGTCGGTTAGTGCGCGGACTGATTTAAAAGTCCATTTCGTCCAATCTATTTGTGAATGCAATAAATGAGACACTTAATAGGATTCCGGGAGTGAGAAATGTCTTGGTTTTTAAGGAAGAGCATTGTGTCTCTCGAAAGAGGTAGTTTCGAGAGTAGTGAGACTAAGCGAGAATCGACCCATGGATCTATGGTCTCAGCTCAGGGGTGACCTGTTCAAGCAAGTAAGTCTTGACGGTGTCTATGGCTGGGAGGAAAGTGTCCTGCTGCAACCAGTTGCTTATATTTTGAGATAAGTATTTCTCTTATGTTGTGTTTTCATTACATTATTTGATTTGGTATATGTGCAATGATATCTGATTGGTTGTTTGAGTGTTCATGTATTGAATGTTAGGATATGCATGGAAGAAGGATGAATCTCATGGAATTTTGTTTCTATTCTTGTTACCTTCTTTCTATTCTTCTTCTTCATAACTAGAAATCGTAATTTTGGCTCTATTTTATTGAGAGGGGCACAACCACATGATCTGGTTCGACCATCTATGATCATTTCTGGGTTTTGAGACCCATTCCATTGTGTCCGAAGCAGAGTTTCCAGTAAACAACACCTTTCTTTTCATTGAAAAAGCTTTCCAGATGACCAAGATATGTTTGTTTTGGTCTGATAGTTTTCCAGTGTCGAGATGAACGCACCTGACATTTTATTGTAAATCATTTGGTTGCATAATTGTTCTTAGTTACAGATCTGAGGATGAGAGAGGTATTATATATGTAAAAGTAATCGATGGCTGGAGGGTGGCAGCCATATGATCTGATTTTAATTAGTGAGAGATGACTGTAGGGGACAGTCATCGAGGGCTGATTTTGAGGGCTATAGTTGCAGCCAGTGTTCTTGTTTGCTATGGTTTCGGTGTGGCTGTAGATTGTAGCCTATGTGTGCTCCATGATATGTGGTTTTCCTTAATTTTTATGGTCACTAACAGCACACACATAATAACACCGAAAAAGTAGATTAATTTTGAAATAATCAATGACATCAATACTTGGTTATTTATAAACTATGCTATCAAACAAACCCAAAATACATAAATTAGTTATTCACAACGAATATGATGTTTAGCATGTATTATTGATGTTATTGTTTCAATTATGGCATTTGGCTTGCACTTTGGAAATTATTAATCGAGTGTCACAATTAATTATTTAATTAAGTGGCGTAATTAAATAATTAAGCGTTGCAAACTTTAGTTATAGTTGAATCTCTAGAATTTAATTTATTTGGGTGAATGGTTAGTCATATCAATAGTAACTTATCTATATCCATTGTTCTTAAACCTTATTTAGTCTTAATCTATCACCTTTGGGATTATCTCAAGGTTCGGGGACATCACAAGTGGTATCAGAGCTTAAGGTTTCAACACTGTGGCTGTTGGGCCTTCTACGAAGTTTCGAGTCACCTTGTAAGCATGCACTTGCATTAGATAGCTTGGATACATGCACCTTAATATAATTTCATGTAAGTTAATTAATTAAGCTATTAGATTGGGATGGGTATGGACCTAAAGTTCATCCAGTAAGGAGAAATCTTGGAAGGATTTCTACCCTGCACCTTGTCCAACTAGGTAGATTGTAACTTAGAAATGTTGGCTAGTTACTTTATAAACAAGAAGAAAACTGTTTTTTTTTTAATGATAATGAACTTATATGAATGTGTAGCATACTAACAGAATGTTATTAATGAACACATTTCAGTTCCTAGTGATTGATTGAGCAAGCGGTGTGACTACTACAACTGATATTTTAATCAAACCCGTGAAGACTATGTATTCAACAAGTAAAAGTTCAACAATAGGAAGTTAGATATTGAGGATGGATATTGAGGAAGGATGGAGACCATATAGTCCTGAAGAGGAGTTTGTTGATGGAAGAAGGTGAACCAGACATAAGATGAGCAAGTGAATCGTTAATCTTGGAGGATTCAGTGAGGAAGTGTAGAGAGGATAATGAAAGAAACATTCATATCCAAGAGCAGATTATGAATGATCTAAAATCATTAAAGACCATCTAAAGATCCGCTGAAAAGAGTCATAAAAGAGGTTATGTGAGGTCTAGATCATCTTCAAGGAGACCTTATCACTCAGAGAGAAATAAGGGGTATGTATCAAGCAGTATAGAGAGCAGTACTGAAAGATCTCCAGTGAGATACAAGAAGAGGAGGTTTACCCGGGATTAACTAGTAGGAGAGTTGAGAAGAATCAAGCCCCCAACTTTTGATGGAGAATTAAATCAAGGAGAATATGTCGAAGCATGGTTGACAGGACTTAGGAAATTCTTCTAGTTGCATCAGCATACACCTAATATGGAGGAAAGAGTAGCCATATACCATCTGCAAGGTAAATAAAATATCTAGTGGGATGAACTGGTTAAGTTGAAAGACATCGATGGAGACAAAATATATTGGAGGAAGTTTAAGAAATACTTTTAGAAAGAATACCTCTCTGAGCACTACTATGACAAGAAGATGGAGGAATTGTTTGAGCTTAAGTTGGGAAGCATGACTATGGAGGCCTACAAGAAAACGTTTCTAGAACTTTTGAACTATACGGACTTCATCAAAGACGAGAAAGTAAAGATTCAAAGGTTCCTAAGTGGCCTTCCTAAATATTATAGAGATAAAATACAACATGATAGACCAAAGAACCTTAAGGATGCCATATGGAAGGAAAAACACTTATATGAAAAAAATAAGAGCAAGGCCGCATATCAGAAGAATTGGAAGGATATGAATATTAACAAGCATGAGCAAAAAAAGAAAGGTTTCCAGCCTTCAAAGTTCAGAAACAATAATTCTTACCAACAACGACAATCAAAGGAAGATACTTCAGGGAAAAGACCACATGTGAAATGTTGGATATGCAAGGAAAATCACTTTTCCAGTCAGTGCCCACGTAAGAAAAATAACATTCACAACATTCAAGAGGATTCAAATGTTGGAGATGTAGGTGGAAGTGTTCAAAGGATCTATACAGCCCTAGATGGGAGGCAAGCTGACCACCAATCCCGAATGATTGAAGTAGTAGGTAATATTGCTAATAAAACCATAACTATTTTGATTGATTCGAGAGCTAGCAATAGTTACATTTCAACTAATCTTGTTGAGAAATGTCATTTAAAGAAAAGTAAACTTGAAACAACAAGTCTAGTGCAGCTAGCTACAGGAGCCAAGCGGAAAATCGTTGAATTTGTAAAAGTGTGTCCTTTAGAAATGAATGGAATGAAAAACTTTGAAGACTTAAACATCATACCCTTGTGGTAATATGATGTATTGATTGGCATGGATTGGTTGGATGCACACCATGCAGTTTTGGATTTCCATAATAAAACTTATACTTGTTTGGATGAAGAAGGGAACCAAGTGACAATAAAAGGAATACCTAGACCCATATCCCCGAGGAAGATCACAACTCTACAATTGAAGAAATGTCTTAGAAAGGGATTCCAATTATATGCAATTCATGTGGAAGAATCAAAAGAAGGAAAAGATGCAGAGTTGTAGGATTATCCAATACTACAAAATTTTGCAGATATATTAAAAGAACCACCAGGAATACCTCCTAAGAGGGACATTGATTTTTCTATCGACTTGGTGCTTGGAGCAGTACCTTCATCTAAAGCACCTTATAGAATGAGTACTACAAAGTTAAAGGAATTACAAATGCAGTTAGAAGAGCTACTAAAGAAAGGTTACATAAGACCCAGTGTTTCATCTTAGGGAGCTCCTGTGTTCTTTGTGAAGAAGAAAGATGGAACTCTAAGAATTTTCATAGATTATATACAATTGAACAAAGAAACGGTTAAAAACAAGTACCCCTTACCAAGAATTGATGACTTGTTTGATCAATTGAGAGGAGCCAAGGTGTTTTCAAAAATAGATTTGAGGTCGGGATACCACCAAATTAGAATTAAGAATGAGGATATCAATAAGACAACATTCAGAACAAGTTATGGACACTATGAGTTCACAATAGTGCCTTTTGGTTTAAGAAATGCACCTGCAGTATTCATGTGTTTAATGAATGGAGTCTTCAGAAATTACTTAGATAAGTTTTTGATTGTATTCTTGGATGACATCCTTATCTATTCCAAGACAAAGGAAGAGCATGAAGAACATCTAAGACTAGTAATGCAAGTGCTTAGAGAACATCAATTGTATGCCAAATTAAGCAAGTGTTCATTTTATCAAGGAAGAATACATTACCTAGGGCATATCATATATGAAGAAGGTGTTACAGTAGATCCCGAGAAGATAAGAGCCATTATGGATTGGTCAACACCTAAGAATGTATCAGAAGTCAGATCCTTCATGGGGTTAGTTAGATACTACGAAAGGTTCATCGAAGGATTCTCGAAGTTGGATCATCCTATCACATCTTTGCAAAAGAAAGGTGTGAAGTTTGATTGGACTTCTAAGTGTGAAGATAATTTCCAAAAACTTAAGGAAATTCTTACCAGTGCACCAGTGCTAAAAATCGCGAACCTCGAAGGAAACTTTGTTGTATGCATGGATGCATGCAAGCAAGGAATTGGTGGAGTATTAATGCAGGATGTGCATGTGATCAGTTATGAATCTAGAAAGTTGAAGGAGCATGAGAAGAACTATGCCACCCGTGACTTAGAGCTTGCAGCTATCATCCATGCTTTGAAGATGTGGAGACATTATCTGATGGGTAAAATTTTTGAGTTGAGAACTGACCATGATGGGTTAAAATACTTGTTTGAGCAACCTAATTTGAATGCAAGACAAATGAGGTGGATGGAGTTATTATGTGAATATGAATTTGACATCAAGCGTATAAAATGTAAAGAAAATAAAGTAGACGATGCACTTAGTAGGAAGATGCATGTGATGCATGTAGCAGTTATCAGCACTAGCACATCAGATTTGAAGGATAAGATCATTGAAGCCAGTGTTACTGATGAAATTTATTAGCAAGTGAAAGAAGGGCTGAAACAACAGAAAATTCCACAGAAATTTGATAAGTATACGTTTAAATAAAATGGGATACTCATGCACAGAGATAGAGTTTATGTGCCTGATGTTGGAGATATAAATAAGGTGGTTATGAAGGAAACACATGATGTCCCTTATGCCAGACATTTAGGTTATGAGAAAACAGTAGCAGCAGTAAGGAAACAATACTATTGGACAGGGATGAGGAATGATGTTGCAGAATATATAGTTAGGTGCATGGAATGTCAAAAAGTTAAAGTTGAGCATCGACATCCAGCGGGGTTGTTGCAACCCTTGCCTATACCAAAATGGAAATGGGATGTAGTGATGATGGATTTCATCACCAATTTACCTAAGACGATATTGAAAAATTATGCGATCATGGTTGTGGTAGATAAGTTGATTAAGGTGGCACACTTCATTCTAGTAAAGACAACTCACAAAGAAGCTAACATTGCAAATATTTACATGAAAGAAGTAGCCAGATTGTATGGTATTATGAAGGCTATAGTATCAGACAGAGATTCAAAATTTACTTCTAACTTTTGGAAAGGATTGTTAGAAGGGTTTGGTATAAGTCTAAACATGAGTACAACATACCACCCTCAGACAGATGGACAAACAAAAAGAGTTAACCAAGTAATTGAAGATATGTTAAGGATGTATGTGATGGATCAACCATCTAAGTGGGAAGATTATTTACACTTGGTGGAATTTTCTTATAATAATGGATATCATTCCTCTTTGAAGATGAGTCCTTTCGAGGCCATGTATGGAAGGAAGTGTAATACTCCCATCAGTTGTGATAACCCAGTGGATAGAGTCATTGTTCGACCAGAATTATTAAAGGAGATGGAGGATCAAATGGTTAAGATAAAGCAGAATCTAAAGGTAGCTCAAGACACGCATAAAAGTTATGCAGATCAAAACAGGACCGCCAGACAGTTTCAAGTTGGGGATCGTGTGTTTTTGAAAGTCAGACCCAAGAAGAGTTCCTTAAACTTGGGAAATTGCTACAAACTAGCTGCCAAATATTGTGGACCTTTTGAGGTCTTAGCTAAGATAGGACCTGTTGCTTATGAGTTGGCCCTACCTGCTTGCATTAGAGTACCGAATGTGTTTCATGTGTCTTTATTGAAAAAGTATATACCTGATACTAACCATGTAATTGATTGGAATGTGATCCAGGTAATTAGAGTGCTTTTATTTTCTTTAAATATGTATGTATGTATGTATGAACATGGTACTAATCATGTGATTCAATGGATTATGATATAGGTGGAACTGGAAGGGGATTTTTTGGTACAACCTGTTGCCATTTTGGGCAGCAAGGTCAAGCCGCTTCAGAATCGATAAATCAGGCAAGTAAAGGTCCAATGCACCCATTACAGTCCTGAGGATGCCACTTGGGATCTGGAGGATACCATGAGGGAAGCATACCCTCATCCATTTTGAAATTTTGCGGCATGTATGTAATATGCATCGAGGACAATGCATTGTTTAAGGGGGAGGGAGATGTAATACCCTAGTTGTTAAGCCCCAGACTTATGATCCTTCATGTGACTTATGTTCTCTTGCATTATGGACTTATGATATTTTATATGATTGTGGAATTTTGCTCCTTTTCTTGATGATTTTAATTAAGGACTTATTATTAATCTTTGGTAACATGACCTTGTACTTTGGCATTATCATTAATGATAATGTTATTACTAGAATCTCTGTTATCTTTGAATGTTGTTAATTATTGATTAAATAAACAATTGGATCAACAAAAGAAACTAAAAGAGTATGGGGGACCATGGATTCCACAAAGTGAGGGGGAATGGGGACATCCCTAGCACCTTATAACTTATTGTTGACTTAACTTTGTCCATCCCAATTCATATTTGCACCTTGGTGAGATTAATAATGTTCGTCACCCAAACCTTGTACAACGAACCCTATTCTCAATAATTATGGACTATGGAGATATTTTTGCATATTGTGCACACCTTAGTGGGCCCATATTGCATAGGTATCCCTCCTTTGGAAAATGTTCCCTCACATTTATGAGCCCTTGCTTAGTTTTTAGGACTGTAAGCTATTTTTTAGCTTCCACTCTTACACCATGCATTTATGAACCTATTTTTGTGCTTACATGATATTTATGACCCCATTGGATGCCCTCTCTCACCTATTTCGACCTCCTTTATGTTTTGTAACCCCCTTTGTGCATTAGTGTGCCTCCATGTGCTCTTCATGGATCCACTCCTTAGTTTTGGGGTAACTCCTCCTCATGGTGCTAATTCAGGAAAGGGAATCTTTTCACTAAGCCACCACTCCACTAATTAAAGTTAATTCTCCATGATGAAGTTTAAACCTTACTTATATCTAATTTGGGTTGATCCATTTGGGTTAGAATGGTCCTCCTTATGCTATAAATCCATATTCCATCTCCTTGTTGAAGTTCATCTTGAGCTTTAGACCATGTGATTTATGCTATCTACCCATGTTGGGAAGGTGAATATTATTGAGAGTGTGTTGAGACTTAGGGGGAGTCTATTTTTTCTCTTTGCTTCCATTATATCACTCTACTAGTTCAGGTTCTCACATAGGAAGCCAGGAAATAGGAATGGCGAGCTAGGTCACATCCCATAGACAGTGGAGACGGAAAGGAAAGTAGTAGTGGGAAGCATTGTGTCTCTCAAAAGAGGTAGTTTCAAGAGTAGTGAGACTAAGCGAGAATATACCCATGGATCCATGGTATCAGCTTAGGGGTGACCTATTCAAGCAAGGAAGGCTTGATGGTGTCTACGGTTGGGAGGAAAGTTGTCCTGCTGCAACCAGTTGCTTATATTTTGAGATAAGTATTTCTCTTATGTTGTGTTTTCATTACATTATTTTATTTGGTATATATGTAATGATGTCTGATTGGTTGTTTGAATGTTCATGTATTGAATGTTAGGATCTTCATGGAAGAAGGATGAATCTCATGGAATTTAGTTTCTATTCTTGTTACCTTCTTTCTATTCTTCTTCTTCATAACTAGATATTGTAATTTTGGCTCTATTTTATTGAGTGGAGCACAACCATATGATCTGGTTCGACCATCTATGATCATTTTTGGGTTGTGAGACCTATTCCATTGCATCTGGAGCAGCGTTTCCAGTAAACAACACCTTTCGTTTCATTGAAAAAGCTTTCCGGATGACCAAGATATGTTTGTTTTGGTCCGATAGTTTTCCAGTGCCGAGATGAACGCACCTGTCATTTTATTGTAAATAATTTGGTTGCATAATTGTTCTTAGTTTTATATATGAGGATGAGAGAGGTATTCTATATGTAAAAGTAATAGATGGCTGGAGGGTGGCAGCCATACGATCTGATTTTTATTAGTGAGAGATGACTGTAGGGGACAGTCATTGGGAGCCGATTTTGAGGGTTGTAGTTGTAGCCGGTGTTATTGTTTGTTATGGTTTCGGTGTGGCCGTAGATTGCAGCCTATGTTTTCTCCATGATATGTGGTTTTCCTTACTTTTTATGGTCACTAACAGCACACACATAATAACACCAAAAAAGTAGATTAATTTTCAAATAATCAATGACATCAATACTTGGTTATTTATAAACTATGCTATCAAACAAACCCAAAATACATAAATTAGTTATTCACAATGAATATGATGTTTAGCATGTATTATTGATTTCCTTCTTTCAATTATGACCTTTATCTTGTAATTTGGAAATTATTAATCGAGTGTCACAATTAATTATTTAATTAAGTGGCGTAATTAAACAATTAAGTGTCGCAAAATTTAGTTATAATTTAATCTCTAGAATTTAATTTATTTGGGTGAATGGTTAGTCATATAAATAGTAATTTATCTATATCCATCGTTCTTAAACCTTATTTAGTCTTAATCTAGCACCTTTGGGATTATCTCAAGGTTCGGGGACATCACAGAGCATCACCATCTGCAGTATGCAACTGGAGTATCATTTGCAACATGGAGCTGGAGTATCATCATCATATACTGGAACATCATCATCTGCATAACAATTGATACATCACTAGCATCAACATCATGAGGCTGGCTCATCAGCATAAAGCTGGAATAACAACAACAACGACAGCACAAGGCTGACTCATTAGCATAAAGATAGAATAACAACAACAACAACATGTGACATTGTCATCAACAACTCAAGGCTAGAGAAATATCATCTAGGGAAAGTATAACAACAACCAACATGATCCTTCCTTTCAAAATTATGGGATCATGGACAACACATCTGTGGTACTCAGACAATCCTACCTTTTGGAATTACTGGATCACAATACTAACACATACATACAAGGACAATCCTTCCTTTCAGAATTACGGGATCAATTTCACTACTGATATCCAGAACGATCCTTCCTTTCAGAATTACGAGATCAATTCCACTTACTAACATTTTGGACAATCCTTCCTTTCAGAATTATGGGATCAAGTCCATTACTCATCAGTATCTAAGAGGATACTTCCTTTCAGAATTACGAGATCACATCTAAGGATGATTAGTCCCAACATCTTGGACGATCCTTCCTTTAGGAATTATGGGATC
Source organism: Pseudotsuga menziesii (assembly GCA_001517045.1). NCBI lineage: Eukaryota > Viridiplantae > Streptophyta > Pinopsida > Pinales > Pinaceae > Pseudotsuga > Pseudotsuga menziesii. Next base: position 24,160 of record LPNX011147399.1, read on the forward strand.
AAGTCTAAGGATGATTAATCCTTCCACATCAACATTTAAGACAATCCTTCCTTTCGGAATTAAGGGATCAAGTATAAGGATGGTTAGTCCTTCCACATCAATATTTAATATGATCCTTCCTTTCAAATTTATGGGATAAAGTCTAAGGATGGTTAGTCCTTCCACTTCAACATTTAAGACGATCCTTCCTTTCGGAATTACGGGATCAATTCTAAGGAATTCGGAATTACGAGATCCAATTCCACAAGATCAACATTTAAGACGATCCTTACTTTCGGAATTACAGTATCAATTCTAAGGATGATCAATCCCAACTTTATCATCTTGGATGATCCTTCCTTTCAGAATTACAGGATCCAGTCCAATAAGATCAACATTTAAGATGTTCCTTCCTTTCAGAATTACAGGATCAAGTCTAAGGATTATCAATCCCAACTGAGCTACCTGTTGTGATCAGAATTCCATATTATCAATACTACTCCCCCTTTCGAGGGAAGTCCTTACGGACAACACCAAGCTTGTCTTGAAAGTGTTCAAAATTCACATGAGACAGAGGCTTAGTCAACACATCTGCAACCTGTTCATCTATGCTTACATATTGGAGCTTTATGACTCCCTTCTGTACCATGTCATGAATGTAGAAGTATTTGATCTCTATGTGCTTCATCTTATCTAGAACACAGGGTTCTCTGTCATCTTCATGCAGCTTTGGTTATCACATAGAATCACAGTAGCATCCATCTTCAGATCAAATAGATCTGATAACAACTTCTGAAGCCATATGGATTCACAACTGGCGGAACAAGATGCAATATATTCTGCTTCTGCAGTGCTGCGAGCAACATTGGACAAATTCCTTCTTATCCATGAGATTATGGTCGACCCCAAACTAAAACATCCTCCTGAAGTGCTCTTTATATCTGAGACACTTCCTGCCCAATATGAATCTGTATAACCATACAGTCTGAAGTGACGGCCTCTAGTATAATTGAGACCATAGTCTATTGTACCTTTTAGGTACCTCATCACATGATTTACAGCTACCAAGTGAACATGTTTGGGTTCAACCAAATACTGACTCAAAGTGTTCACAACAGAGCATATATCTGGTTGGGTATTCGTCAGATACATCAATGAAATAATGATATGTTTGTATAGTGTCACATCCACTAATTCTGATGAAGCATCAACTAACAACTTCAAGTGTGTATCCATGAGTGTGGCCATGGATTTACATTCCAACATGTCAAACCTTTTTAGGATCTCTACTGCGTACATTCCTTGGTTAAGGAAGATTCCTTCTAGGCTCGTCCATACTTCAAGACCTATAAAATAATGCATCAAGCTAAGGTCTTTCATCTCGAATTTTGTAGCGATCTTCTTCATACACTTTGATATTTTCTTCTCATTACCTGTCATGAATAAGTCATCCACACACATCAATAATATGACAGGCTCATCATCCATAACCTTGAAGTAAAGGTTAGGATCATCCTTACTTTTAGTAAATCCCAAACTTTTAAAAAAAAATCGATTCTTCCATACGAATCTCTTGGAGCTTGTTTCATTCCATACAGAGCCTTCTTTAATTTACAGACATGTGTTCTTCTGTCTTTGACTTCAAAACCTTGTGGTTGTTCTATGTACACTTCTTCTTCAATAAAACCATTTAGGAAGGTTGTTTTCACATCCATATGGTGTAACTTCCATTCAGTCTTGGTTGCTAGTGCTATGATGTTTTTGATAGAAGTGTACCTTGATATAGGAGAAAATTTCTCTTCATAATCGATTCCTTCCTTTTGGGAGAAGCCACGGGCCGCAAATATGGATTTGTACTTCTCAATACTTCCATCAGTTGTATGTTTTATCTTGTAGATACATTTGGAAGATACCACACTTTTTCCTTTTGGATTGTGAACTATTTCCCATACATTATATTCATTATGGATTGGTATTCTTCCGTCATAGCTTCTACCCATTATTTATTTTGAACAACTGCTTCAAAACAAGCAGGTTCTAATTTGTCTACAATATCACACAACAAATCCACCTAACTAGGAAATGGCTTTGGATTCTTGCTCTTCCTTATGGAGCTTTCTAGAGCACCATACCTTTCTGCTTCTTGAATAATATCATGGGCCCAAGTTGTCTTTCTCTTGTGGAATATATTCATGTGGGGAGGTTCTTGGGGCTCCAACATACCATGTTCTTTTAGAATGTCATCATCATGAGAAGGTGTAACTTCCTTCATCTGTCTTGCAACACTCGGAGCTACAACTTTCTCGTCTTGTATCTTCATCAAAGGTTGCATCCTTCATGATTAATATTTAGGCTTGGTATACCTATGACTATCTTGCTCACATGCGTTAGGTATTTTATATTTTTATGTGAGCAAACCTTCTATGATATTGTAGAATCATGGATCAAGGTTTCTTCTAAGTGACCTCTTAGTTCATATAGGCCACCCTCTAGTGATAGATACATCTTCTAGAGAAAATATTCTTCAACTTCTACTTTTTCTAACTTCATGGGAGGTTCTTCTTCTTCTTCTTCTGCTAAGTTATCATGATGTATTTTGTTATTCTTCCTCTTATATTCTTCTTTCTTTGTCAGGTAGTTTATGTCAAATCTCATCACAGTTGTAACATTGATAAGAGGAGAAATATTTCTGCTTATAATATCCCTTTCTATTATTTTGAAACTTATTAGGAGGATGAGACCCATTATGAGTTTCTTTCTTGAAATGATGCTTTCCTTTTCTTCTTCTAGTATGAGTAACTAGAGCATGGTCATCATCTCTAAGTAGTGCTTATCGGTTAGCTAGTCTAGCTTCTTCTTGAACACATTCTTCCCATAGGATATCAAACTTTAGACTTTCCTTTCTTGGACAGATTGTCTAGATGAAGGAATCCCATGTTCTAGTAAGACCATTGAGAGCGGTCATTACTAGTTCAATTTCATCAATCTTGTCTTCAATTGCTTATAGTTGTTCTTTGAATTGAGAGACCCTTGTGAAGTATTCATGGATAGATTCACCCTTGCTCATATTTGTACTTTTGAGTTGAGATCTCAAGTTCATCTTTCGGTTGATCTTTCTTCCTTCATACATTCCTAATAGGTCATCAAACATATCCTTAGGTGTATCCTTAGAGAATACTTAAGGAATCAAGTGATCCTCGATTGAATAAGCTATGATCCTCTTGGAACTAATCATATATTTCTTGAACTTTTCTTTTGCTTCATCTTCTTCAGGTTCCGACACAAATCCCTTGATAAAATTTGCAAGACCATTCTCTTCTACAATGAGTCCTATTATGTATTTCCAAGCACATAAGTTTTCTATACCTTCCAACTTATCATCAAGCTTAGTGCTTGGAGACATCTTCTCCGGAGATCAAAAAATGACAAAAATTGAAAAATTCTTAGAAATGAAAACTGTACTCACCAAAACATGCACTTGAATGAGGCAAGTATGATGCTATAGTCATTTTTTGAAGAATACAAATTATAACCCTTGAAACTGGACTTGCAAGATCCCGGACTAAAATTTTTGGTTATGTTTCTAGTTTTCTAGTTTACTGGTTTTCTGATTTCATGCCAAACTAGGGATTGAATTTACAGAGGATATTCCCACTATAAAACTTTGATCTAGGTGCCAAAATATGCACCTAGGAGGGGTACACTTCCCTATGTCACTTGCACTCAAAATTCCACTTTGTCAGAAAAGCCTAATTTCCTTGTCAAGAGAGGGAGAGAGAGATTTACCTCATGAAAGCTTCTCTTTTTAGGATGGCTCTAATACCATGTTAAGTTTTCTATTTTGTCATAGCTCAAGCACTAACTTTATTAGCATTCCATACATTTTTATAATAACAACATAAAGATGATCACTGAAAGAAACATAATCACAAGGTACATAAATATTTACCCAGGGAAAACCCTAAATGGAAAAACCCAACAAAACTTCCTCAATATAGATTACCAATACGCAATGACCAAAGAAAAAAGTCTCATCAAGTGAGAGACCAAACCCCCAAGCATAAAATCTAAGACACCAAAGACATTGGTCCTCCTCCTTCTATGTCTCTCCTTTCTCTCTCTTGTGCAATACAAGTGTGAGTGTGTGTCTATAAATGAGGGAGGGTTCCTCCCTATTTATACTAAACTTCCCAACTAACATTTTACCTGATTGGTACAACCTACTTGACTGGCAGGGATGACCTACCTAGGTACACTTCATAACAATAATTATATTTATCTTTGCTGGGTGATATTGACCCAACTTACAACTGAGGGTGTACTTCATGATATTTACATGACCTTTTACATTGGCAACATCTCTCAAAAGAGGAATAATAATAATGTGAAGTACAAGTAGAATATTATTTGAAGTTACATTTTTTCAATAGTTATTGTATTGTTCCGTAGTTGAGCAACAACACAGGAGTGGATCTTAAAACATAGCAAAGGAAATAGGAGATCATGTAGTGACCATTTTGGTTGTAGAGTCATAGGTAACTCCATAGAGAGTATACTTTTCTTTATATTTGAATTTTATATGAATAGCAAGGTATAGTCCTCATTTTTGGCTGGGGTTTTCTCCATAGTGGATTTCCTAGGTTAAATCTTGTGCTATTTGTGTGGAAGTGTGTATTTCTTTTCTCTAGTTATTTCTCTTACATTTTAGTTATACAATATTTAATGGAAATAAGCTAATAAAAGGAACTGAGTTGTAAGATCCATTGTAACAAACTGTTACAATGGAATATCCGTGGTAGTTTATGGATCATTTTTTGACAGTGTGTTGAGAGACAAGGCATGAAGAGGTGGTTTTCTTTGAAATAATATACCTCCATCTCCAGGTCCAAAATAGCCATTTTTCAACTTAGAGATCATGCCTTAGACTAGTGGGGGAACATGGAAAGGTATTTGCATCTCACTTTCACTTTGTCCCATGTGAATTATTTGAATATAGGTTCCAAGTGAAGTACTTGCATGCATTCTTTGAGGAGGACCAGGTAGGATCCTTCCATGCCTTAGTACAAATGAACCAAACTATGGAAGACTATGAATTGTGATTCATGGAACTGGTATACTATGTATCTTACATGGACCTGTATTAGTGACAAGTAGATAACTTTGTTTATGGGTTGAACTAAAATCTTGTGCAGATGTGGAAACTAATGCAGCTCGACGGATGGTTGTTATATCAGGGTGCACAACAGAACACAATGGACACCCACACACAACAAACAAGAAAACAACACATAAGATGCTAAGAATGATGGATTTCTATTAATTCTAGAATAAAATTACAATCTGAGTCACAATCTATTTCGGTCGACGTATCAGTCGACTATTCTCCTTCATAATTATAAAATCAATTTTACACTAAGCTCGACATACTTCATCACTTGGATAGTATCCCTTTCTCCTTGCCTAAATATCCTTTTATAACCTCCTTAGGCCTTTGATTCCCACTCAATATTCTTCTAGAAGTCTTTTGGTGCTTTGTTGATCCATCTTGGCCTCATTAAATTCTCATATGCCCCTCTCTCGGCTTATTGTTCTGTTTTACGCTCCCAACAACCATCATAAGTGCTCCAACTACCCCTTCAACTACTCATCCTTCTTCATTGGGTTCTCGTTGGCCTCTCTTAGTCGTTTTCGATTCAAATCTCAACTCCTTTCGGATTCTAGGTTGGTCTAGCTCTAACATGTTTGATCTTCCAATTGACGTAATTTGGCTGTATTCTTATTTGTTAACTCGGCCCTCTGTTGATCTCTCTGATTTACTTCACATTGTTGTCAACCTCCTATGTCGACTTCTTCCTTGGCATGACCTGTTCCTTAAACTGATCCTTGGCTTCAACCACCACTCAGTTGGTCCTTCCACAATTGTCTTCCTCTGACTATTATTCATCGCCTATCTAGGTTCTAAATACCCCTTTATTCTCTTGTCTGGAGGTCATCGACTATCCTCAGACAACTTCAGTCGTCTTATCTTCGACTGGAAATCTTAGGGCCTGATGCCCTTGCATCAGAAACCAACTTTGGTGCCACATGCAGTTGAATGTGCTCGTTATGAAAAATATCATCTGGGCTCTAAATGGGATCAAAGAGGGGGTGTGAAACCATTTTCTACATTATAGTAAAGGTATGTGGCAAGGACCCACATAATTTTTTTGTAGAGGCTACTCTAGACCACCTCTTTATGGAGGGAGGGATATACATTTAATGGCAATGTGTTCATTATCAAAAGCATCATCAGGGATCATGAGAATCAAAGGCATTCTCAAGTGGAAGTTAGTAGGGGTAGGGATTCCTGGGGAAGGAAGTCATATCATAGGTCTTCGTTAATTATCACTTAGAAACCACCCCACATTGCTTGTTGGGGATGTAGGGTTTCAAATTTTCAGCGTAATTGTCCAAGGTTACAATTGAGGCCCATGAACATGCAAGGAAAGGCCCCCATGAAAAGTGTTGTTGAGTTGACAATAGGAAACACTCTAAGGTAAGTGGTGTTAGGGACTTGGAAATTTGGAATCATAAAAGAACACATTTGGATACCACATGAAAATAGATCAAGACAAAATTTAAGAGGTGTTAGGGACTTGGCATCTTAAAAGAACACGTTTGGAGACCACACAAAAATAGATCAAGACATCATTTAAGAGACAATCTCTTGTATGACTCAACATTAATAAAGACATCCGACCTAATTACTTTAACACCTTATTACAATGTAATATTAAAACCTAGCTCCTAAAACTAAGTAGGGGAGAGGAGCCAATAGTGGAGTGGGTACCAGTAGTGGATATAGGGAGTGATGGGGGTAGACCTAAATCTTAGAAAAACTATCTACCATAAGTTGTTCATAAAAATACTATATGTAGAAGTCATTGTTCATATTCCATGTTTTTAAAATTATTTATCACAAAAAGTTTCATAAGTGGTTCATAAAAATACGTTATGTACAAGTCATTGTCAGTATTTTCATGTTTTAAAATTTATCACAAAATTTTTCTTTTACATTTGAAATAAAATGATTATTTTCAATTTTCAATTTCATTTTAAGTCACATCCACTTTGAGTCACATCAATGTTCACCCATTGCTCCCAGTGAAAAATACACTATGCTAGGCAACTTGGAACTTTGTGGCTGACATGGCACCATTTTGGACTTGCCGTACTTCAAGAAAATAGACTTAGATAGAGAACATGCCAAAGTATATGTGATAACAATTTAGAGTAAAAAAGAGATCGGGAACATAGATAATTAAATCACACAAAAAGGGTGCACCACTAATGGTGTCTCTCCCCTATGTGGTCATTATAACAAAATAATTATAAGACCCTCCCTTAATAATCATACGGATAACTAACATTTGCCCGAAAAGAAAAAATTATCTAAACCAAATGTGCCAAATATATTTGCGTCCTACCTCTAAATTGCACTTCAAACATCAATTTTTGATGATATCAACAAATAAGAGAAAAAATTGATTGTGTGACATGTAACCAACATGGATTCAATGCAGCATAAAACACCTCAATGACCACTAACTTTCAGTTGAATGAGAATATACCACATATGTAGAAGTTGATTTCAACTTCAATTTTTTTTTGTCTTCACCACCCAGGTACCAAACTGTTTCAAATTCACAAAATAGGTTTCTAGAGCCTACTACTTGTAAAGATATTTATCCATACATGCAAACTGTGAATACTGTTCCATTAAAAAACCATACTGCTCTACCATGACTATCATTAATTTAGGTACATCCAGCTTCATCAGAATCCTTATCCACACATGCAAATTGTAAACATCGTTCCATTCAAAAACCATACTTCTCTACCATGACTATCACTCTAAGTTGCACTGAAACGGATACGGGTACGGGGAGGGAAAAGGATATGACAAATTTTGAAAAATGTCGGATACAATATGGCAAGGAAACGACAACAGACTTATATGTGTGTGTGTGTGTGTCAAAAATTCCATGGGACATAGATACTTTAGATTACCATTCATAAATTAGATTTAAAGGTAGTCATGTCATTTATAACAATTAAAATTAGCAAACTCAAATACTGTCTTAAACAATATTCTTCTATCTCAGTTACCATAGATAAGTCACCCACTGACAAGCATTTAAACAAGAACATGTCAACTTCTTCTAAACATCGATTTCAAACCCTAAAATTGCTTTATGGATGTATCCAAATTTTACCATATAACAAATATTACGTTGATTGCACCTCTAGAAAGGTGTTGAAATTTGTGATTAAACACAATATTTTATGTAATCTAGAGACTCAACTATGTTGTATATGGGTTTGTACACTCACTAACGATACAATCAACTAGGAAAGTGAGAGTCGATTGACCAACCAACTAGTTCAAAAAGTGACTAACCGATTGGCTCATAAAGGGCCTAAATTCACAGGATTGTCTATGATTTGCAACTGACTTGGATCTTCAAATTTGACATAATCAACCATGTTTTAAGGGGATTAGTTAAGCACTCAAGTATAAATAAGTGAGCTCATGTTTTGGTGCAACTTAGGTGTGACTGTATGACATGCAATATTAAAATCTATGCCATAATACTATCTCTAGACAGCAATGAGTTCCCTTGGATATGTTGTTTATGCTTTATGGTTTATACTAATAAAAATGCTTGAAATAAGATTAGAATATCACATGCATATCATATGGATAACTGGATAAATGACGCACCATCATAATTCTCTCCACGACATAAGGATAGGTATATGAGTGTACTAGCAATGGAGTAAAAAAGGCCATAGTTTGAGGGTTCATACTAATTCAAAAAGGAAAAGAAGAAAATTGAAGCTTGTTGGAAGATTATTGGAAATATGTGTTACTTTATGTAACCCTTCATAAATGTAGTACGTTATTTTGCATGGATAAAGATGGCATTGTATCAATTTTGATATGCAAGTTGTTTTATTACATATGCAAGTCATTGGGGTTTATTTGAAATGAAGTTGTGAGGAATTGGAAGAAAAAACTGGAAAAAAAAGTCATTGTACTTCTACACTAGGTTGTGAAACTAACACTATAGTAGACAAGCATTTGATACAATATAATGTCTACAAATCAATGATTTTTTGAACCAACGGTAAGCCTCTATCAATTTTGGAAAATTACAATGAAACAAAATCCATGAGACATAAAATGTGAGATTACCATTACCCAATTTAGGACTAAGGTTTTTCTCTTGATTTATAATCTTTGAGACTTTATATCCAAGTTTTGAGGTTCAATTTAGGGTTAGAGTTTTATAGTTTTCCTTTGGGGTTATTTATTTGTTTTTTTTTCATGTAAAAAAATCACTATTTATCGTCAAAAACTTGCCCTATAACAGCTGAAACATTTCAAAAAACCAGGAAATTGCTGGAAACGACTAGAAACTATGGAAACATTTCATGAAATGACCAAAAACTATGGAAACGTTTCAGGAAATGACTAGAAACGACTTGGAAACATTTTTGTTTTTTAGATATGGCTTGGAAACGTTTCAGTGGCGTTTCCAAGCCATATCCCCTCAGTTTCAGTTTTTGAAACAGGGAACGATGTTTCCCCTCCCCTTCCTAGACATTTTCGGTAACTTAGTTATCACTAATTTAGATACATCCATCTTCATCATAGAAGCCACCAACTTCATTCTAGGAAACATGAGTGCTTTCTTACACTCTTTTTCTTCATTTCCTTGGGTTTCACCTTTACTATCTAGCATTCCATGTTTTTCTCCATCATCGGAATGTGGAAACTTCTCTTTCTTCACTTATTCAATCCTTCCACCTTCTCTACTAGTGCACTATGGGAGCTCTTCTCTCTTCACGTCATCAAACCTTCTATTAAGAACCTGTGTCAACCCTCCTCTTTGTTTTGTTAGTATATTTTATTGGACGCATATGCTTTGTAAGTCGTCCCGTTAGTATGTTGTATTATCCCACATTCATGGGGATTAATAGTTGATGTTAAGTCATCCGGTTAGTATGTTGTATTATCCCACATCCATGGGGAGTAATAGTTGTTTATATTAAACTTAGTATATAACTAAGTGTTGAGGCCAATGAAATCATCGAAGAGTTATTTTGTGTTGAGCTTGCTTAAAGGAGGTTGCCTCCTCGAAGTGGCCCGCGATCAATAAAATCTCTTTTGTGCTCCAATATTTCTGTTATATAGTGCATTTTGATTGTTCATTGCAGGAGGTTCTCCACATCTGGTATCAGAGCATTTTCCTTGGAACAAGTGGGAATTTTTTTTCTTTTCTAAGAAAAAAAAGGGCAAAATTGGGTGGCAACTTTCAGATCAACTTCTGAATTTTTTTGAATAGAATCAGAAGAAATAGGTTGCATATCTCAATTCCTCTTACTAAAATACACAGTTTAAAAAAAAAACATATCGTTTGGAGTTCCGGAAGTGGAGATATCACGGATTTAAAATCAGCAATTTTACAGAATTTCGGTGACGACCGCGGAAATTGCAGAGTGAAAATATTTTGACCGGGTTCCCATATTTCTATTCCAATTGAGTGGTTAGAAGCATAATGGCTATTCTAGTTCTAGAAACAGGCTATAATAGCGATTTTGAGAAATATAGATCAAGTTATGCTGATTTTAAAATTTCGTCTCAAAACCCTAGCTCTAATTACGGGTTTTTTTGGGCATCGGGTGGAATTTTTGCCACATTTTTTCTGACACTGTGTTTATTGCAGTAGTTCTTCTTCTTGCAACAGTACTATTCATTTGGATCAAGGAATAAACCCTATCCGCTTAACTGTGGGAAGTACTTGGGCGTAGCCCTAAAATCATTGTGAGTACCACAGGAACCCCGAAGTAGCTGGCCATTGAGAGGACCTGCTAATTGAAAAGGGCAACGACCCCCACTAGATTGACTAGATTCCCATTCATGAGGAAAACCAAAGAGCTGTCGTTTTTGGCTAAGCGGTTAGCAGTTTTACCTGCGCTGTGAAGTGAGGGGTACTGCCCCAATACTCAAGCCTGAGACAGCCTTGGTGGCCGAGTGACTACCTTTGAACCATTAGGAAGCCGAATATACCTGGGGTCCATATCTATTTACTATTGATAATGCACAGAATTCCAGAATTGTCACAGATCATTTACTCCATTTCAAGTTGATAAAGCACAACTTTCTTTCACCGCCAGAGATCATTTCTTCTTCTTCAAAAAAAAAGAGAGTATACATTTCTGTTTTTTTTATCCATATCTTCCTTGATTTAGCTCCATTTCCCTTGAAAATTCATAGTCACTCCCGTCTTTCCCAACTCAAAATTTTTATTTTCTAAACCCTCTCTGTTTTTGTTTTTCTACCCATTCCCCCCTCACAAAAAAAAACAAAAAACAAAAAAACAAAAATACGAAAAAACAAAAAAGAAATTCTTGTTGTTGTCACCCACACAGGACCAAATAGACAAATGGAAGAAGAACTTGTCACCCTCGAGACCAAACTCGTAGATCTGGATCAAAGATTTCTCGACCTCCATCTTTAGCATTCAACCATGAGCAACCGACAACAACTTGAGTCTTCTGCATACACCGAGTTCTCTTCTTCCAGTAACTTTCGTGGGCCGAAGATTGATTTCCCTCGCTTCAATGGTGATGATCCAACTGGATGGATACATAAGGCAGAACAATACTTTAATATGCATAACACTTTTGATGTCACTAAAGTTCCACTTGCATCATTTCATTTGGAACGTGAAGCCCTTCAATGGTTTTGTTGGTACATCAAGGATCATGAAGAGCCCCAATGGATAGATTTTTGCCAACTCCTTTTGCATCGATTTGGCCGTAGTGGTTTTGATGAATTCACAGGAGCACTCACCAAACTTCACCAAACTGGCACTGTGAGAGAGTATCAGACAGAATTTGAGAAATTAGTCAAGCACACAGAAGGATTTTCTGATGCATTCCATAGGATTTGTTTTATCAGTGGTATTAAGGATACAATCTGATCTGAGGTTAACATGTTCTGTCCCAACACAATGATAGAAATCCTAGGGTTGGCTAAGTTGGCGGAGGACAAGATCAGGGCTCAACAATGCCCCAAATCCACTTTTGTTCCATTCAGAAATATGGTTTCCCAAAGACATCCAATCCCTCCAACTCCTAGACCCACTCCTATCAAGAATTTGTCTGAAGCTGAGATGCGGGCACGTACGGAAAAATGACTTTGTTATATTTGTGATGGGGAATTCACCCGGGGACATCAATGCACTGAACAAAAGCTCTATCTCTTGGATGTGGGTTCTTCGCCTACACTTGAAATTTGTGAAGCTGCTCAGGATCTAGTAGATGATCAGGTCGACATTCAGTAGTCGCCTATTGACCCTCATTCTCATGACGAATACCCAGAGATATCTCTCCATGCATTATCCGGAGTCACCACCCCACACACCATGCAGGTCAAGGGTTTCTTCAGGAATATTCCTCTTACAATACTCATTGATTCTGGTAGCACCCATAACTTCATTGACCCTTAGATTTCCAAACAAGCTGATAGTTTTGTCCATCCTTGCTCCATCTTTAAAGTCATGGTTTCCAATGGGAGCACCTTACCTTGCAAAGGAAAGTGTCGCAATGTGTGTATCTCTATTGGAGATTATAACTTGCGCTCTAACATGTTTTCCATGCCTCAAGGAGGATGTGATGTGATTTTGGGAATTCAATGGTTACGCACACTTGGACCCATCTTATGAGATTTTGTTGAACTGTGGATGCAATTTTCAATCAATGGGAACAAACACACATTCAATGGCTTACAACCAGGTTCTCTCAGCTTCATCAGTTCCCATCACTTGGAAACGCTCCTTAAGATGAATTCACATGGTGTCATCGCTCAGCTCCATTTCATTCAGATGCAACCTTCAGCAGTCTCAACTACTCCCTTGGATCTTTCATTCCGATGCACCCTTTAGATGCCTGATTTTTCCAAGCTCTTCACTCTTGAGAGTGATGCTTATGATAATGGACTTGGGGTTTTCCATTTTCAAGATGAACATCCCATTGAATTCACCGAAAAATCCCTTTCTGGAAAGAATTTATCCACCTCTACATATGAGAAGGAAATGGTGACTATTTTACACACAGTACAAAAGTGGTGGCCATCCCTCTTAGAGAATCCTTTCGGCATCAAGACTGATCACCAAAGTTTGAAATATTTCCTGGAACAACGGGTCTCATCCCCAACACAGCAGAAATGGGTTAGAAAACTCAGGGATTATGACTATAAGAAGACTCAGGACAATCTTGTGGTGGATGCTCTTTTCCACACATTTGATGCCCATGTTTCTCTTTCAGTTATTTCTATGCCTATTCCAACTTGGTTACACTCTATTCAGCAAGGCTATGTCAATGACTCCTCACTATCTGAAATCATCCAACGGTTGGCCAGTAACCCTTCTATGGTACTGTATTCATCTTGGGATGAATTTTCTCTGAGATACATGGGTCATCTAGTGCTTCCCCAGAGCACAGAACTTAAACATGCGGTCTTTTATGAACTACATGCTTCTCCATTGGCAGGGCACTCTAGGTTCATCAAAACATATGAGTTGGTGCGACGTAACTTCTTTTGGAAGGGGGTGCAACGAGAAATTCAACATATGGTTGCTGAATGTGCTCCTTGTCAGCACCACCAGGGTGAAACTACACTCCTTTCTAGATTGCTCGAACCTTTTCCCACCCCTACAAGGATTTGGACATATATTTCGATGGATTTCATTCAAGGGCCCCCTAAATATGGAGGGAAGACCGTAGTCTTGGTTGTGGTGGATCGACTCTCCAAATATATTCATTTTTGTGCTCTCAGCCATCCATATACCACCTCTTCAATCGCACAAATTTTCATGGACCAGATATTCCTTCTTCATGGAATCCCTTCTTCCATTGTCTCAGACCACAACACAACTTTCACAAGTCATTTTCGCCTCACTGACACCAAACTGCATATGAGTTCAGTTTATCACCCACCAATAGATGGTTCGACTACAGTCGTCAACAAATATTGGGAAACTTATCTTCATTGTTTGACCTCTGAAGAACAACATCAGTGGGAAAAGTGGCTTCCTCTCGCTGAATGGTGGTACAATAATTCCTACCATACTGCATCTAAAATGACTCCATATGAAGCAGTTTATGGTCATGCACCTCCAGTACTCCTTCCACCCACCCCCAGCAATTCACCAGTTCAGGAAGTTGACATGGTTCTTTGAAACCGACATCAGATTCTTCACCTCCTGTAGGACAATCTTCACATGGCAAGAGCCCACATGAAACAACAAGCCGATCAACATCGTTCTGAGTGCAGTTTTCAAGTTGGTGATATGGTTTTTCTTCGTCTGTAGTCTTACAAGCAATCCTCCTTGAAAGAAAAAGGGAATCAAATGCTCGCTCCAAAGATCTCTAGCCCATATACAGTTCTTCAAAAGATTGGGTATGTTGCTTATCAATTGGCACTTCCTCCTTCTTGCATTCAGCAAGTGATTGGCACCAACATCAATGCACACATTGTTTTACCAGAATGGGATAATGAAGGATCCATCATTTCGAAGTTGGAGGCCATCCTCAATAAGCGCACTTGTCAGCTTCTCTCTTGGTTGATCACAAAGATCTTCAATTCAGTGGAACAACACGCAACCAAAGGATGCTACATGGGAACCACTCCTTCAGATTCGGAAATAGTTTCCACATCTTAAGCTTTGAGGACAAAGCTTTTCTAAGAGGGAGGGGATGTTAAGAACCCGTGTCAACCCTCCTCTTTATTTTGTTAGTATATTTTATTAGACGCATATGCTTTGTAAGTTGTCCTGTTAGTATGTTGTATTATCCCACATTCATGGGGATTAATAGTTGATGTTAAGTCATCCAGTTAGTATGTTGTATTATCCCACATTCATGGGGAGTAATAGTTGTTTAGATTAGACTTAGTATATAACTAAGTGTTTAGGCCAATGAAATCATCGAAGAGTTATTTTGTATTGAGCTTGCTCAAAGGAGGTTACCCCTTCGAAGTGGCCCGCGATCAATAAAATCTCTTTTGTGCTCCAATATTTCTGTTATATCGTGCATTTTGATTGTTCATTGCAGGAGGTTCTCCACACCTTCAACCTTTTCTTCCATCACTGCAGTGCACTGTGGGGCATCTTCTTCCTTCATATCCCCAAGTCTTTTTCTTCTTTTATTGACAATTGAACCAACAACCTTTTCTACTTCTCTTGAAGCAATCTTGGCACCATTTGCTTCTTGTGCTACCCGCACAAGATTGCATTAAAACTACTCAACCTTTTGCACTTGTCTTCCTTGCAAATCCAATCATGTCAGCTACAAACAAATGATCATTAAATTGATTGAAATCTAAACTTTCATTCTCACATCTTTGTTCACAACAACATTTTTTTGCACAAGCCTCCAAGAGCCTATATAATTTTTCTTTCTCATTATATCTAAACAACTTTATACTTGTGACATTGCCAAATGCAATTGATCCATATATTTTTAGATGGTTTACCTTTAGTTTCACGCCATCCAAGATTTCTTGGGTGTGGTTTATGAGGGACTAGTTTTTTCACATGAACTGTATTCTTGCAATGTCTTCTTATATTACTCTACCTTTCACCATTGCTTCATTGCCTATGAACATTTGTCTCCACTATATAATTGGAGAACATTAATCTTCCTACTATATTCTTCTTCTACCTTCGTCTTAAACTTTGTAAAAGCATTTAAAGCATCTAACTTTTGCTTTAAAAGAAGACCTATAATTTCTATGAAAAATCATCATCAAGAAGCAAAAAAAAATACCTTACCCTTGGTAATGATGGTGTCACTCTCGAAACTTCTTTATGTTGCTTTCCTACTAAGTACGTTATGCATCAGCCTTTTGCCTTCTCAATATCATGTAGGTCGGCAACCATCTCAATTGAAAGATGCATAAAACAAAAATGACCATATCTTTGATGGTAAAGTACATTGGAATAGAAGTCTATTCTATCTAACATTTTCTATGAATGTATCATTTTACTAACATTTTCTATGAATGTATCACTTTACTACTCTAGTTGACACTTAAATTCATAAATTATATACTTAATTTTGTAATCACAAAAAATTTACTGTGGAAACCCACTTTTTCACCAATTTCAAATTCTAACTTTGTACATACTTGAAAGAGATTTAAATTCAAACTTCGTTCTCTTCAAAAATTTGTATTGAAAATGAAAATTTAATTCAAATTCTTACTTAAATTTAAAGTCACTGCATCTGCACAAGTCAGTCCTGCACACATCAGCCTGTGTGAACGTGTTTATGTCGACCCTCATATGTAATTACATCACCCCTCGTATGTGGTATGTTGGCCCTTCCTAAATAACTAAGCCTTTAGTGCACAACCTCTTGCAATATTGCCTGCGTCCCTTAACAAATCAGTGTCAGAGCTTCCGATCTCGATTTTAGTCGACACTAGGCTATGTACTTGGTCGACCTCCCTGTCACAATCTATAGTCTATTTGTGCCCTTGTCCTCTTAATTTTGGTTGCCCCCTGCGGCTCTATACACAACTTGATCTCTCGTAGTCTAGCTCACATCCCGTTTGTAAAGATTGTACCTACAAATTTTCTAGGTGGCTCCCTTTCAAGCAACCTGTTATCTCAACTCTCCTGCAAACTGTCCCACAACATCCTACAGTATCTTTGGTCTCATGCAAATTGGTGTGCCCTTTCTTTTTTTCAATCCTGTGCATAGATGGTTCAACTCTTGCGTGTTCTAACTCAATTCGTACCATATAGGGAAGGATGGCTCATGTTTCAACATCAAGCCAGTCTACTTACAGCATCCTGCTACAGAATCCTACGCCCATCAATCCTACTTCTCATGGCATTTCAACATAGAAACGCTCTCTTCTCACGTGCTTCAGTTCGCCAACATTGCTGGAAAAATAAATACATGTCATGTGCAACTATGTATTTTGATTCCCAAGACTAGTTAACAAACTACCATTTTGAATTGCTACTTAGTTTGTGTTATTTCTTTTTATGAATTTAGCACAACTACTTAGGTGAATACCCATTGGTTACAACCACAAGTAAAGTGGTTGAACATTGATAAGCCAGCCACTTAGTTTTGTGGAGATGGTTGGCTATTAAACAAAGGATAAACATTAAACCAATTATTAAATTATTATAGTTATCCATTTATGGTTTAATATAAACATTAAACAAATTAATATAAACATAACCTTAATCAAGATGCATTTAAGCATAACCACTCAAGGAAGCCCAAAATCTAAGATAATATCTAAACGTCCAAGTTAAGTGCCATGAACAAGCTAGATGTTACTTGTTCTTCATGTGTAGTTGTAATCACCCGCTGTCTATGCCTCAGCGACATGTTATCACTGGTTTTCTTTTAGTTATATGAGTTGTTAGCCACTTTGTGTTATCTGTGTATCAACTACGAGCTATCCATGCATCAACTACCAATTCTACTAGTTATTTTTTATATTGCTTTTTATAATTGTTTATTTCAAATTTGGAATAACACTCACAAAATCAATTTGACAATACACTTGTCTCATCCTTATGCAATATAGGAAAAACATACTTGGTCCTTTCCCCAAATTTTAAAATATAAACACCTATTAATATAATTAAATATTTCTAAAAATTTTATATACTTTAGAAACATATAAAACCTTTAAAAAATCATAACCTTTATCTTATTATCTTATATGTTAATTGAAAAGTAACATTACTTATGCAAGTTTTCTCTCTTCCTTCCAACGTCGTCTCAATGATGTAAGTCTTTTATTTTCCTTTTTGTTTCTTCATCACCTCTCAATTGTGACTTCAATACTATGTTACAAAATCCACAAAATATGCTGCGCACGACAATGTAAGACAAGTGCTGCATGGCAGCGCCGAGGTTGGCAGGAGTATGGAAGAAATTTGGCAGCATTACTTGTAAGACTCTTACAACAACGGAAAATATTCAGCAACAAAGCAATGATAAAAGGTTCTGCACCAATACAACAATGGAACTTACAAATTCAGTTAAATTTGTTTCCTTTCAATTTGCAAATGCATGTAAATATGAGAATAAATACCAAATGTTAGAAAGTTAGATTTGAAGCTACAAATGTAGACCTAATATCTTACACTGAAGAAAACAACTTCAACAAAATGATCAAATTTTCCTTGTTTCCCAAAAATATTATATTTTAAAAGACAACCCCCTCAAGATTAGAAGGTGTTTTAAGATCTGGTCCAAGCGAAAATAGTGTCTGCGCCCAACCCGATTCAATGAATGAAGAATTATGTCCACCTGTCCCCACGTTGCCTCGTCCTGCCCCCACTCAGCAGACTCTACTTGTTGTCGACATTCTTCTAAAGAAGCCAACCATGCCCATCTTTGTTGTATCCCATCCCTTGATCCCAGCTTGGCCGAGTGAATTCGTAAAAAGCGAGCAAGCAAAAAATTGGATTAAAGTATTTGATCGATAACTAAATCTATAGAGGCATAATATATCCAGTGGCATACCGACTCTCATAGGTAAACTTGTAGAAAATGTCATGTTCACTAATGATAAAATCTTCTATTTTTATTCGCCTGATGAGCTATGATTCCTCGGACTCCCAAAAAATAGGTTGTGACCAAGGTTGCGGAGCTGCTTAACCACGATGCTAGTCGGGTGCCCATCCTCTCTTCCCTTATTTATTATATACTCATAAAAAACAACGGGTAACCAGACATTAATTCATTGATTGTGCCGCAAGCAACTAGCGGTTGTGATATTCAGTCAAGCAAATTTAGCTCATCTATTAGCATATTAGCACATGAGGAGTAGGTTTATATAAATGAAGGGAACCCGTCCCAAAACAAACAAATGTTCTAGCAAGCTTCGTCTAGTCCCTAAAGCACAAGAGACATTCATTCATTATAGGTTTATATATGTGTTCTAGTGATATATACATTATGAGTAGTATGGGTGCTTTTTTTGTTCGGCGAGTGGGCTTCGCTCCTCCCTCCCTGTTCTAACATCTGATTGAATTATTAGTTGGGATGTTCCTGCATCTGCATCCTACTAATATGGTGTACCTAGAAGTATAGTTCAGGTATTAAAGATTGTTCATAGTAAAGATATTCCTGCATCTGCATGTGTTCCAACATTATATTCTTACATTAGCAAGTGGCCCTGGAAAAGTGTTGTGTTTCCAACGTTAGAACATTTTTGCAAGTTTATATAATGCATGTGCTAGTATGCCTTCCAACGTTGCTTATAGTTCCAAGCAGTGGTGAGATACAAAATATGTGATTCTTGTTGCTAATGGATAAATCTTATCATTTCCTGCTCTTAATAGCTCAATTTGTTGATCATAGAGGACATGAACGTGGCTAAATATGAAAAAGAGAATTGTTTAGCATAAGGATTGCCCATTCTTTGAAAGATAGTATTGTACGATTGGGTAGTTTTAAGAAGGGTCCAGAAGCATAAGTTAATGATTGGATTACAAGGGCGAGGAAAGGCTCAGGTGCGATCGCTAGCAGTAGCTCAACCAAGCATATCAGTTGCCAACTAATGGCTGTCGTTATTTGGTGAAGGCTTTGCAGAAACATGGATGCAGGTCATACGATAGTTGATTATTGTGAGTCGGTCATAGTCAGGCATAGTTGGGATGGGATCATTTGATGGGATTGGTTGCTCGGTATAGGCTTATAGGCTTGGATACTTCTATAACACTAGCTCAACCGTTAAAGTGGGAATTAAAGGATAAATTAATAGAACCAGTCATCCATATCTGCTTCACCGACATCAACTATTGTTGGAGTATATGGAACTGCTCATGCTCGTAATGGATTCATAACTTTATATGGGTATGTAATATTTGTACCTGGATATGCTATAGGGTATTAACCTGGTGCTTCGACTGAATCAACTGGATCCACTGCTACTCATGTTTCTGTAGGTTTTGTGGGTCTTATGATCTGGCTTTGTAAACTATGGATCTAGATCTGCTGCTTCTTGGTCTCGATCTGTTACTAAAGCCACTGGCTCCACGAAAAATTCCAAAGGCATAGTGACATCCTAGTGGAAGCTAAGAGAGGATTTAGAATGCTGCTAGGATCATCCCGACTAGCAAACAATTCCAAGTCGAATCTTTCTTTTCCAATTCCTATTTTGACGTGAAGTCTCTCCTCCATCATCTCTACTTCGATTAAGCAACTAGTTTATAACATAATACATTAATAAACAAAGTTAAAAAACAATAACATAATACATTAATAAACAAAGTTAAAAAACAATGTAGGGTTACCAGGAGATGGAAGTTTATATGAGTTATTTTCTAATTTTCTTTATATTACTTTATTTTAAGATATTTTTCATAAACCTTTTGATATTTTTCTTAAACATTTATAGTATATGAGATTTAGTTATGCTGGATTTGTGAAGAACCTTTATATTATTGAATTCTAAACTTTATCCACCTTACCATGCATTTAACGAATTCAATCATTTGTCCTAGCTGGGGGCATATGACAAGATGTGAGTGCCCATATTTCATTATAGCTGTGTGGGAACGACATGATGTGAATGCGGCCAAGAGGTGATATGAAATGCATGCACCTAACACTCAATTGATCGTCAACGCTACGTGTTTCTGGATTGTCTGAGCAAATGACGCGTTTCTGTCAGCAAACAATGTCAATGCTACGCGTTTTTCGGTTGTCTCAACAAAGGACACATTTCTGGGTTGTCTTAGCAAACAAGTCAGGTTATAATTCTAATTTTCGTAAGTTCATGAAAATCTCAAGAGAAGATTTAATATCACGAAACAACGTGGAGATTTAGGTGTTACTTATATCTGGCTGGTTCAGAAGAAAGGAAAATACATTGGAATAGGTATTTAAATGCACAGACAAAGGGAGGCCCAGGAGAAGAAGTAGAAGCAAGTTTTGTTGCTATGCCCATCTTTCTTTGCTTAACGACAGCGGTGGGCTGTGAAGAACCTCAACAAATAAATATCTTATTACATAGATGAGTGTTACATATAAAGAAAATCAAAACAATTATCTACAGTTAGATAACGAGATTATTAACTAGATTTTACTAACTAATAACTGAAATAGTATTTACAATGTAATCCCGAAGGATTATTCAACATTCCCCCTTAATCCGAAGGGACATCTGACATGCCAAGCTGCATTCTAAATTTTTCAAACTTTTCATGGCCCAGTGCTTTAGTAAAGATATCTGCAATTTGCTTTGAAGTAGGACAATGTCTCAGATGAATGGTTTTGGCCTCAACATGATGTCAAATCAAGTGATATTTGGTGTTGATATGTTTGGTTCGATCATGGAATTTTGGATTCTTGGCCAATTGAATTTCAGAAGTGTTGTCAACAAAGAGAGGCGTTGAAGTCATTTGTTTCCCCTGCAAGTCTTCAAGTATTTTACGAAGCCAAATGATTTCTTTTGTGACTTGAGCTGCTGCAACATATTCAGCTTCAGTTGTAGAATCGGCAAGAACAGATTGCTTTCGTGATCTCTATGTGATAGTTGCTGATCCAATGTTCATCAAATAACCTGAAGTAGAGACCCCATGCTCTTTATCTCTATCAAAATCAGAATCTGAATAACCAGTTAGATGAAAGTCTGAAACTTTAGAATATTTGATGCCATAAGATTGAGTGCCTTTTAAATATTTGAGCACTTTCTTTACTACATTCCAACGACCTTCATAGGAATGATGCATCAACCTGGAAAGTATTCCTACAACAAAAGTTATGTCAGGACGAGTAGTAGTAAGATAAATTAAACTTCCAACAAGTTGCATGTACTTTGTTGGATCTTCAAATGTGCTACCTTCATTTGAAGTAAGCTTTAGATTCTTCTCCATTTGTGTTGAAACAGGATTACAATCCTGCATACCAAATTTGTTTAATAACTCTCCAACATATTTTTTCTGAGAAATGAAAATGTGCTTTGGTTTTTTATCTACTTCAATTCCTAAATAATAATGTAATAATCCCAAATCTGTCATATCAAAAACCTTTTTCAACTCTCTTTTGATAGATACTATATAATCGTCATTATTTCCTGTGATAAGCAAATCATCCACATAGACAACTAGATATACAACCGATCTTCCAACTTTCTTGACAAATAAAGTTGCATCATCTAGATTGAAGTGCTTATAATTCAATTTGAGAAGATGCTCAATTAAATTTTCATACCAAGCTCGGGGTGCTTGCTTTGAACCATATAAATATTTGACTAATTTGCATACCTTATGTTCTTGACCTTTGATAGCAAAGCCTTCAGGCTGATCCATATACACATCTTCTTTTAAGTCTCCATTCAAAAATGCAGTTTTAGCATCCATGTGATGTATCTTCCATCCGTTTTGTGTTGCTAATGAAAACAAAGTTCGAATGGTGCCCCATTTAGCTGTAGGAGCAAATGTTTATGTGTAATCAACACCTTCTTTCTGTGCATACCCTTTTGCTACAAGTCTTGCTTTGTGTTTGTCAAGTGAACCATCTATTTTATACTTATTTTTATATAGCCACTTGCATCCAATCGGTTTGGTTCCAATTGGAGGGTTCACCAACCTCCAAGTTCCATTTTTTATGAGAGCGTCATACTCTCTTTGCATTGCACTTTTCCATACATCACTATTTACTGCTTCTTGAAAAGATGCAGGTTCATCAAACGCATGAAAGTTTAATTCACAATCTAATGTTACAAAATCATCATACCTTTTAGGAAATGTCTTAGTCCGTATTGATCTACGAACTTCTTCTTGTTGTGATGTTTGCTCTGTTTCTTCTTTAAGAGAAGGTTCTGCATTATCCATGATACTTAGTTTATCCATTCCATTAACAATATCATCAACTGTTTCATCTTCTGTTTCATCAACTTGTGCATTAGAATCATCAACTTGTGTATTAGAAGGAAATTCCAAAACTTGAACTTGACTTAGAACAGGAATCCCTCCTTCAAGATTTGGAAGTTCATTATCCATTTCATGATAGATTTTTTTAGAATGAAATCTATCAAGTTGAGCAAGTTGTTTATAAATAGTGAGTGCATCTTTCTCAAACTCAAGAAATATAACATCTCTAGAAACAATAAACTTCCCGTTATCTTCATCATACAACCTATAAGCTTTAGAAGTATTAGAATATCCCAAAAAAATACACTTCCGACTTCTGGCTCCCAATTTATGTCTTTGTTGTTAAGGAATCAAAGCATAACATGTGGAACCGAAAATTGTAAAATGCTTGACAGCTGGAAGATGATCATGCCACATTTCATAAGGTGTTTTGATTTGTAGTGCAACAGAAGGACATATATTCTTAATGTAGACAGCACACAGACCTGCCTCTCCCCAAAACATCAACTTGACATTTTTAAAAAATATCATTGATCTTACCATATTCAAGAGTGTCCTGTTCATACGTTATGCCACACCATTTTGCTGTGGATTATAAGGAACAGTTGTTTGATGTTTAATACCATTCTCCTGCAAATATTTTTCAAACTCTTGAGATGTATATTCACCACCATTATCAATTCGAAGGGATCCAATATTGAGTTGAGCTTCATTTTTAATCCATAAGTGAAAATTTCTGAATGTATCAAAAGCTTGAGATTTTGCTTTTAATAAATAAACCCAAGACATCCTCGTAAAGTCATCAATGAAATTCATGATGTATTTGTTACCATTTGCTGATGGAACGTGCATGGGCCCACATAAATATGAGTGAACCAGGGATGATTTTAGGGGTGAATTATAGCCCATTGGCGAATTTTAAGGGGTGCCCAAAAAAAGATGGGCGAATTTTTAATATTAAAATGGTTTTTTTTAATTTAATAAATTAGCCCATATTTTATTTTATATATAATTTCCCTTGACTAAATAGCCCGCGCGATTAACCTCTCAAAATTCATAAAACCTAATTTCGCCAACCTGATTTCTTCCATAATGGAAGTGAAATCGCCAAAAATTTACAGTTTTGGAGGATAAATGAAGATGATTCACCCAAATTTATGGTAGATAGGTTAAAAATTTGGTATTTCGCCCCTATTTATGGATTTTTGGGTAAATTTGTTTTAGTTCGTCCCTGATTTGCAGGCCTTGGATGTTCATGCACTGGGTATGGAGCAGCACAAGATTTGGGTCTGCTTCAGGTGAAAACAGATGGCACAGGTTTGCTACATCGATTTCCTTCGAGAGTTTTCCTTACAGGGTCAGCCAGGAGACTGGGTTCATTGATTATGACAAGCTGGAGGAGAAATCCTTGGATTTCAGGCCTAAGCTTATTATCTGTGGAGGCAGTGCTTATCCCAGGGACTGGGATTATGCTAGGTTCCACGCTGTTCATCCATTCTTTGGCTCTTTTGTTTATACAGATCTGTCACATGTTCTGGCTTTTCTTGATATTAAAAACACATACTTATTAGCTTAAAGGGCACTAGTTCTGAGAGTGGATGATATTGGTCACACCAAGAAAAAATATGGTCTCTTAATAGTTAATACAAATGCATACAGTTATGAACTGTTTGAAATTGTTTACTTCATTTTAACTCCATCCATGTTCTAAATATGTTGAGTCCTCTCTTCTGTCTGCAGCTATTGAGTTCATGCTATTTTCTATTTCAGGGTGATATTCACAGGCATGGTTTTTGTCATACCAGACATATCAGCCTTATCCTCACCTGGTGACAGAGTAGAATCTCGTAGAGAAGGTCCTCAAAATCGAAGTGCAGCTAGTGGTTATGAAGGAGTGCATGTGCTTAAATCTATTGGTGTACAAGATCTCTTGTATCGTCTAACATTTATTGCCAATTCTGTGTTCGTATTATAGGTCTCGTTATCCCTTACTGTACTAGATTAGTGATTCTGCATGTAAATCATAACTTTCTCTAGTGGTTTGTTTCAAAGAGTTCTTAATGTTTTTTTATCATCATGTGTAGCTTCATGACAAGAAAAGAGGTGTTAATTTAGAGGAGTAAAGAAGGATGGTGAGGAGGATGATGCACCCCATTTTACGGTAATATTTGTCCTCAATTTCTAATCTGATTTGTCAGCATCTGGGGGGAATCTTTGGTGAGCTAAAGCATCCGGTTACCCCTTTATTCCTGTAATTTATGAAGCTGTCTTTAGTGTGAAACAGTTGTAATCTAATCCTCAGATCCTATGGCCTTGACTTTGTTGCATTTGTTTGGATAGAAATTTTCAATAGTAGAAACCCCAATGACATATCTAGTTGGCTGCAAATGTAGGGCCTATGGCAGTTTTCATTTTCCCATGTTTACTTATTGCATCTCTACTGCTGCTTATTATTAATGCTTCTGATTGTCAGCGTTCTATGTATATAATTTCTATTTCTCCTTTCAACACATGTGGACCTCCTATGCATGGTTAATTTCAGGGGTGAATATTCGCAAAAGGGCGAAATTAGGGGCACTTAGAAAATTTGGAGGGCGAATTTTTATAAAGAAAGTTTTTTCAAAATTTTAAATAATTCGCTCAAAATTTA
>LPNX011147403.1:28246-40078 GCA_001517045.1 Pseudotsuga menziesii
GAATATTGGGTATATCCTATCAAAGAACAAGGAAAATAAACTGTTCTGCCAATTTTACTGAAATGAAACTTTATTATTACCTGTGACTTCAAATTCAAATAGACCAAGAGCAAAGCACAATAAAGAATAACAGAAACTTTTTTGTAAAGCTTTGATCTTAGTATTCCTAGACTACCTTGATAAGAAAGGGATGAAAAAAGAAGAGAAAATGGAACAGTAAGATTTCATGTTTAATGACAAGATATTAGGTACAGGACAATATAGGGAACAGAGGCACATTAATTTCACTTTATGCCAACCTTCAGTGATCATCAGAACCATGCCAATGGTACACTGTTATAAGATGGAAAATATGGTGGTGCATGCAGGGAGGATAGACCTGCAACTCCTTCACAACCATCTACACTCTTCAGCTTAGCCTCTAAAAGCATCAGGGTTGCATCAAAACACAACATTCTCCTAGAATATTTTGAATCAAAGTAATTGATTAGTTCCTTGTATTGTTCCAAAACTACAAGCATCCAAGCCTCGATGGTCCTGTAGAAAAAGATTAGACATCAAGTACACTTGCAAACATCAATGATTCTAGTTTGATTTCAAGATGATTTGCAGGAGATATTGTCTGTATGTCATAATAGCCCCATTATCTATCTACTCTCTGTTGTCAGAATCTATTACGTAACCTAAGGCCTTCTCTATAATAAGTGATGCAGACATGCCAGAGCAATTATGAGGCATTGGTGAGAACCCTTGGGAGTTTCCTATACTCTTATCATTCAGACTCTACTACCAGAAAACACCAAAAAATCCACCATAACTGAAAAGATATTAACACCTTGTCCAGGACTCTGGACTGCAACATAATTAAATATAAGATTTTAAAAGTGAAGTGAAAATGTATAACTGCATTTCATGACAATTGAAATTCTTGATTTTGATAAAAAACAATAGTAAAAAGATCATGAACATTTAAGGCTATCAAGACAATATAAAATTACGCTTAACTGGAAATCACCTGAATACTTTGTTCCTTTACAAAATCTAACACTAGATTTGAATAGGTACATAAATTCTCTATGTTTGAATTTATTTTATGCTCATGGAACTGCCAAGGTGATAAATTTCTCTATTGACACCATTTGTAGGTCCCGAGCACGCTTTGTCTCCTAAAACTCAAGTATTACAGAGACTCACTGTCAAGATATATCAAGTGAGACTAGATTCATTATCATCATCTAGAATTGAGGGAGATGTTGTGTGCCAGTTGAAACTTGCGATAAAATCGTTATTAATTATATGAAAAATATTTGACATTCATTATAATTTATAATCAAATATCCTTCAATTTATATTCCTGTTTAGTGGAAGAACTTGCTGATCCGTGAAACAAAGTCCATAGACAAGTTGCAAATCAATCAAGTGTGACTCACGGATTCCAGTAAATTGTGAAAGAGAAGGCCTCCATCCAGGTAGGTCTTTTATCTGTACAAAATAGCCAGCTACATTAAATTATTAATAAACAATGCTCATTTTTCACACATGGCAGTTCATTTCAATTACAATTAATGTTTAATTAACATCACAAACTATAGTTCGCAATCTACATTTAAGAGCAACTCGTCTCCAACCAACTGGACCCTTTGTCATGAGTTGGCTGGGTAGAATCTTATCTCAACCATGGGATCCCAAACAATAAAAAAGAGGAATGAAACGAATATACCAAAATATGTTTTTTTATCATCTAAAACTACCTATTTTACCTGCTTGAGCTCAAGCTCTTTTAGTCAAGACCAACGGAAGAATGCTAAGACAGGACCAATTATGAGAAAGGCTGACCAGAGCCAACCCAATGAGGAAGGTGAATGAATTAACAAATAATAATCACAATGACAAATTCTGCGAATGTTGTTGATCAGTAATATTGCTTCCCTCTTAAGAAACGAGCTCACTACTAGTAGAATCTGATAATAATATTCACTCATACAAAATTCTTAGGGAAAGCAATGATGTTCCTAGCTCTCTACTCTCTCTTGAATGATCCCTGACATGTTACCTCATTCACAATATGTTGTACTTGAAGGACTTGACACATACAACCAAGCCATCATAATATGAGATCTTGGGATAAACATGTGAGCTATTGCATTTTGAGTTCACTCTTGATGTCTTTGATTTTTTTATGAAGGGATTGAGAGTTGCTATGTTTCGAGAAGGGAATGGCTGGAGGTCTCCTTACTAGTGGTTTTATTGGTGGAGAAGATTGTGAATGAGGCTTATTATTAATCTTGAACACAAAATGTTATGTACCAATCTCCTTTTCGCATTCAAAGTTCAGGCCATCTGAATCATTGAAGACATGAGAAATTGTTTGAGTACACCACTTCTATAGTCAATAGTCATATATGTTGATAGATGTTGTGAGATGCTGTAATCAATAGCTCAATGGTACTGCAAGCTAAGATACCAGAGATAAATGTAAATCTTTAACATGAATGTTATATCTCCAACTTGCTAAGAAAACCTATTAAAACTAAACATGAATTGCCATGGTTCAGTATGATTGAGTCATAGATATGCAACATAGCATCTAAGGCTATAAAACAATCTAGAGTAAAAAGCATTTTACTCAGAGCATATTTCAGGTTCTTATATCAGCTCTCTCTGTACTAATTGATTCACCACAATATTGGGCCACGAGCTCATTGACGTCATCACTATCAAAACAGTTTAAAACGATAATCCTACAGATATTTTACATTATGGAATGCAGATACTTTTCTACTTAGCTCCAAAAATCTTGTAACATTTGAGGGGATAAATTAGGTGCTGGTTGAGCTTCCCAGTGACATTGATCCATGATTACTGTAATGTGCACTAAAAATTCATAACCTTGGTCCTGGTAATAGTAGTGAGATAACTTTCATAAAATGGCTGTTATTCCTTGACTTACAAAAACTTTGAGGTTGATGCAAACATTATTCAACATGTGTTCTCTCCTTGATTGAATAATGTAAGCTTCAATAATGCGTCCATAATCATTAAAAGTCATCTGTATATCATGCAAAATGGTTGTAGGTTGCAGGAACATTATGTATGCACAATGTTGACGTTTAGTCTTCTTTGATAACACTCTATCCAACCTAAAATTTGTTCAAGGGATTGGGTCAAATCGTGAGTCCCTACCATCAGGTTCAGGATTATCAAATGTTGAAAAATCGTTCTTCTTCTTTTTCATTGTCACTGCCATTGCAAGATACAAATGAATGTATGAAAGGAAATTTCCATTTTCTTTGTTCTTGCCCAAGTTGCTTGATCCACTCCAGTATATTGGTATATTAATATTGGTCTCTACACTAGATGCCGATCTAACAAGGAAATTGTTATGTTGAGATTTATCACCTCAACTTTCTACTTGTTCACTTTATACTTTCAGAGAGTGTGTAGAAATATCAGGATATAGAGTTTGTCATCCTTCTATTGCGGATTGGTCCACTTCCAGCTTCTTTCGTATGTTAGAAGCATATAACTCTAAGAAATGGATGAATAACATAGGAGTCTAATACATGATGTGTATTCTTTTCTACTTTTTTGCCACCTAGTTTTGAAGATAGTACAAGAGAAGATCCTCTCAAATTTTCTTCTTTTAACTTATTTAGTCATTTTCTTACAAATGATAGCTTCTTAGAAAAATAATAATCAACAGAGGAACATGATTCTTTATAGCCATTTTCTTTTACATTTTCTCCAGCTACTTCTGTAGATGACATTGGAAGTAAAATTTGCTCTATGGCAAAAACAAACATAGGTGTCTCCTTTAATGATTCTGGTGAAACCTATTCCTGATTGTCAAGTTGATCTATCCATAATAATCATTTAGGATGAGCAGGAGAAAAATATTATCCACCTTTGTGTGCATTCATTTTTATAATTTTTCTAGATAAATTCCAAGGATGATCTTGTGAGTAACTTTATAGTTGCAGATTCTGCCATGAACCTCACTTTTGAAGACTCGAATGGATCTTGTTTTTGTCTATTATTTGCTATAAAATAGATTGTGCCACTAGGCCCTTTTCCGAAGGCCTAAATGTTGTTGAATTTAGTATCTAGGAAGTTGCTCCCCTAGTGACCTTTTTCCTAAGTCACTAAAAGGGGAAAATAATATGACCCTTGCATTAAATGACTTGAGATGAGCATTCATTTCACTTTAGAGATTAAGGTGACTTTTTGATATATTTAATTGATAGTTGAGGGAAAAAAAATTTAATGGAGAGAAAGTGCATTAATCTCATCAATTGATCTAAGTGCATCAAATTCAATGTGGGCCCTTGGATTTGGTGACCCTTCTGCTACCTCCTGTCATCACATATATATTGTAGTTGGGCTACTATGATGCAGCATATGGATTTTCTCTTTATTCTCTGAGCTAGACATATTGATGAGATACAACATGGATCATTATTATAGCAGGAGCCATTCAGAGCCTTCTTTCAGTAGCAGATGCAGAGTATTTCCTTTCCAGGACTGAGATCTCCTTGTCTATTGAGATGACTTCAACGATGACTTAGTTCATTCGAGCAAAGCAGCAGAGATGGTACACAATTCACAGATGGGCATATCAGTTAGAGACATATATATGACGAGATCAGGTATATTGCTCCTTGGTAGAATTTTGCTCTGAAGTATACTAACACATCTGACTTGTTATGTTATGATGGTTATGGTGACCTATGCTTATATTATATGTTCCATTGATGATTGACTTGTGTTGAGATTCGAGAATGATTAGAGAATCTGATGTTGAAGATCATTGCTTATGCCATGCTTTACACAACTTTTAAACTTTAGTGCTATGCTGGTTCCATGTCTCACTTATCTTCACCCATCCAATTTCATCCTTGATTGATTTTTTTCCCATGACTTATGATTGATTGAGACCTATGAGATTGAAGATCATCTTCCCCACTTTGACCCCTATGCATGATGAATCCCATGTTGTTTTGTGTCTTGGCTCTGAGTTATGCAACAAAACTTGTCGAATCCTTCATCCTTCTGGGTCAAGAGAACCTGCTGGTGTTGGTTCTTGAGCTTAGGCAAGCTGGGTTTTGAAGCCTTTACCTCTCTGGTTGGTTGCCCCCGATGTTTGGTCCTTACTGTGGATATTCCCCCCTAGTTCGCCAAAGAGTGTCAGCTAAAACTTGAAGCAATATGTCTACCATCATTACATGCATTATGTCCTATATGCTATATATTGAGAAATGCAAGCCCTCAAATAAAGTTGCAAACTGTGTCTTTAGACACAACTCAAAAAGAGCTATGAAATGAAATTGTGAAAGGCCCAAATAAAGCAGTGGATAAATAAATGTAAAATCAAAAGATTGTTGGCCATGTTATTGAAATGTAATGATTAATTCTTCACGAAGCCTACAGGTTTTGATGTGAGATGGAGTAAGGGACAGCTAATTCTTAGTGTCCCCTAGGATCTCTTGACTACAGTTTCTTTTGTACTCAACGCAAGAGTCCTGGAAAAGATCCTCACAAAGCTTGATTATTAACTTGGATTTGAGTTGTAGAGATGTTGTTGAAGTTGAATGGACTCTTTTCAAATCAGCTCATCCACTTGTGAGACACCACCATTACCTATTGTTTATCGGTCATGGATATGTCACTGTGGTTGTGTGTGCTTGTCATCATTAGGAGAGATTATATGGTCAAGGTCAACTAGAAGTCATTTCCCTTTTAACTTAGCCTTGTTTTCCACCTTCACCCAGCATTAGAAAATTGATTAAACTTTGTAGGTATGGAATATACAAGGTACTTCCAAAAGATTCTGATTATTATTGACTTGTCGAATCCATTGATCTAAGTGCTAGAGGTATATTTTACTGATTATTATTATTATTATTGTCACCATGATTCTGATTAGCATGATTTAAGTTGCGTTTTAATATACATCTTGGATGCATGCAAGTTCAGCTCAATTCAGTATCTCACTTTCAGTTTGGGTATTTTGACTTGGTCAACCCAGTTGATCAAGTCAAACACGTTTCCCAATGCAGTGACTACACAAATCAACAGTGGTTATATTTTCTCCATACATGCCCAAGACCAATACTGGAGTCTCAGTTTTCATTGGATGGTCACAGTTATTGAGTTCTAGAGTTTATTATTTTGTTTTATCGACTCTGGCCATCATTTTTATTGTGAGATGATGATATTTTTGGAATTTCAGTGCATAAATGAGTATGAGTAGTCACTAGTACCATTCTACCATGTCTCCAGACTCTTCTATTCAATTAGTTTGCCCCAGTTCTTAGCTGGAAGAAACTTATGATGGATTTTAATATTTTTCGAGGCTGTACAACAAAAAATGAACTATGGAAATCACTTAAGAAATCGATTTGGATTGTGTGGTCAAGGAAATGATTATTGATGATGTATTTTGTCTCTCCAGATCATTTGGCACCAATTTCATCCATTTTCATGCTCCAGATTATTATTTTGGCTCTCTTAAGGAGGACATCCTCCATAGTGCAAAATTGGTTAAAATGGCCAAATTAAAAGTGTGCAAATCAAGTTGTATCTTTAGAAATATGTATGTGGAAACCCTCTAATGACCCCCCCATGTCCCCTAAGCATCAAACTTGCAAAAAAATGATTTATCATGTTGTAAAAATGGGCTTTATGAGGTAATTCGCCCCCCTCAAATGTATTTGTCTAAGTTGATCCATTTAATGTAAAATTAAAAGATCTCCACCGTTGATGAAGTTTTAATCTAAAAAATTTGATGGATGTTGGTTAGAATGTGGATACACCTTGATCTATTTAAGAGTTGTGATCCCCTCATTGTATCCCATCAGGAATCCTGGCTTGTGGCTTATTGGAATAGAGAAAATTCTTTTGTGAGAAATAGTTGTGTTTTTGTAAATTGGATGTCGGCAATTGTGATTGAAACTACTTTTCCTTTAGACTGAAAGATATTTGGAAAGAATATGGCATATTTTTCGTGGATTATTATTTTATTGCAGGTAGAAAGGTCATCTTGGAGAGGCGCATCATTTGGGAAGACCCACTGTTTGTTTCTCTTCCGGATTTGTTCTAAGCATGGAGTGATTTTGTCTATGACCAATTATTTCTCTTATCTTTTATCTCTCTTTTGTAGTAGTTCATTTTCTTTCCAATCTGATTGATTTTCTCCTAGCTTGGCAAGAAGAGGGGCGCACTTCTCCACTCGAGCGTTTAGCTGGATCGCAACAAAAATTTCACTTAATATTTGCAGGAGTAATCCTCACCTTTCTGGCATTCATCTACAATTTCTAGGTATGTTTTCACAAGGTATGTTATGCTATCTCCATTATTTCAATCCACCCGGGCATAATAATAATAAAACCCTCGATTTTAAATCTGTAGGTTCCAGTTTGTGGATGGCTTTAAAACTCAAAACCCACTTTGGAAATAATTCAAAATCCCTGGATCTAAAGTTTCATGACCATTGGAATCCATTTTCCCATTCAACACATTGGCCTATCCTTTGGCGGAAGACACCCTCTTTGGTAGAAATGGGTATCTTTCATTTCGCAAATTGGGTATTTCTAGTTTCACTTTTAATTATCTCATCTAACACGT
The DNA here is from genome assembly GCA_001517045.1 of Pseudotsuga menziesii. NCBI lineage: Eukaryota > Viridiplantae > Streptophyta > Pinopsida > Pinales > Pinaceae > Pseudotsuga > Pseudotsuga menziesii. Next base: position 35,870 of record LPNX011147403.1, read on the forward strand.
AGCAATCAATCCGAGAGTCTAATTTTATTTAATTTCACCGTTTACCCTTAGATCTGATTTTTCATGTCTTAAACCCTAGAATAAATTAGGGCTTTTTACATAGACACACATTCTTTCTTAGTAATTGTGCAAAACTCTAATTAACTACCCTACTAAGAGATTTAATCAAGATTCCTTGGGTTATTTATTTGTCTTTCTTATTTTTTGGGTCATCTTGGTTATAGGGACGCCCTCCAGGCTTAGTATTTTCACTAGGTTTAAAGTGTCGGTATCCTTGACTGGCGTGACATCTGATTTCTTTCAGAGCTTTTGGATATCATAGGTCGCAACTTTAGTTTCCTTTCCCCTCTACCATCTTGGATAGAATCACCTTACTGGGAAACTACAAGATTCGTTATAACACCTCCATAAACCAAACAAAAAGGCAAGAAAGCAAATGAGGCACAATGAGTTGTTTCACGAGTCCATTAGAGCAAGTAGAGCTTGAGAGAAGAGATAGAAGACCTTGGGCATGATTTCCAAGATGCAGGTACAACATTAATACCATACCACACATCGCATTTAATGAGCACGAGTTTTGAGGAAGTTGTTGGGCATGAGTTTGGCATTGTTTGGCATGAAATTCGAGGTCACTGACTACTACATTAAAATCTAGTTTGGCTCTACTTGAGGGACGAGTTTCCAAGAAACAGGAGGGCACATGTTTCCTTACAAAGTGGGCACAATTTTATATGTAAATTGCTACTGTTACAAAGATCACGCAGACCGAGGAAGAGGACTATTTCATTGTGCACATAAATTGAGATTCCACTGTGTATTTTGACTATTCATACAGCCTGAGTTGGGCTTTGTTTCCAATGCTGGTGTATTGTTGAGTATGAGCAAAAATCCAGTCCCTGATTTTCCAGAATTGGTGGTTGTCTTCACAGAGTTGAGATAAGTGGTCTCTTTGTCATTTAATTATTGTACAATTCCATTTGAAAAAAATAATAATCTCACTCTCTCTCACATAGATTTTTGCCTTAGGGGGTTTTGCTTGGGCAGTTTGCCAAAATTTTCTCTGTCTAAAATTTTCTTGTTGTGAATCTTTATAATTATCTACCTTTAAGATTGTTATATTCTCCTAGTGTTTAATGCATGTTTTGTTTATGAGATAAACAACTCACTGCGATAGTAATGTTCATTGGGTTGGGCATTAAACAATGAGAAAATGACTTGAAATCAGGTGGGGGAATTCCACAGGAAAATTTACATGGTATAAGAGCTGAGGGGGCAGAGTTGTGGACTGTAAATTTCAGATTATCACTGGAGCTTTCTTTTATTCATTAAGCAAAATTTTTGGCCTTTGAAACTTCAGTGAATATCTCCTCAGGAGTATTGCACCCCAAGGCATGGTGTAGACTCTTGTTTTATACAAAAATAGTTGTACTACAGGCCTCGACCCATAGGAAGAAAGGAAGACGTTGATCATGCAGCATGGCTCTAGCTGCACCCACTATCCCATGGTTCTTCCTTTTAGCCACTCCATTCTACTGTGGAGTGTAGGGAACTGTCTCCTAATGCCCTCCTGTCTACAAAACTCATCAAATGCATGGGAAGTATACTCACCCCCTCTTGGAACAGAAGCAAGACCTCCTCTGACTTCTTGCTTCTCAAAAAGTAGATCCAGATCTTCCTAAAAAAATTAATCGATGAATGTAATGTAGTACTCAAAACCTGTCAATGAGGCAGATGACATGGGACCACACAAGTATGAATGAATTAAATCCAGCACTCCCTATGGACCTGCTGTGTTTGCTCAAAACAGTAGTCTTAGTGTACTTTCCCAAAGCACACCCTCTGCATACACCACTCTGCTATGTGTTGAAATCTAGCAAACATGTGGTCATGTCTCTCAGCATCCTTGAAGTTGAATGATGAAGGTGGGCCATCCTCATGTGCCATAGCTCACACGACTCATTGTTACTCTGTGTTTGTTCCAATGCATGATGTGGCTGAAAGAGAAGCTTGTATAGTTTTCTGCATCTAACTCCAATCACTTATGAAGCAGATGGACCCTTTGCTTTGGAAAATATGTACACTTTCCCATCTAGGACATATACCCCAAGGCCTCTGTCCTCGATCGTGGAAACTGACACAATATTCTTCTTCATCCCAGGGACGTACAAAACATCGCTTAGTAACATGGGCTCCATGGACTCCCTATCAAAGCAGACTGTCCCTCACCCAACTAATCTCACCACTGTATCATCACCGAATACAACCTCCAACTCCAAGTCTGTCTGGCATTTCTGTGAACATGTCTCTCTGGAAAACTTGTTCTTCAGAGAGAGATTATTATTTCTTCAGGCAGATTAATACAAATTTACAACAATACTTATTTCAACCATTTTATCTCGAAAGGTGTGCCAACTTCTAGCAAAAATTCATACCCCAACTGATAGATATTTTACCTAGACGTGCCAGCAATAAATGTTGGTGTACGACTTTGAAAAACGTGCATGCAGCACCCTATACGGACCTCAAAATTCATGCAACTTTCTTCCTCAAAATTTGTGCCACGAATTAAATGTTCTGCGGTCTCTTTTTCCTACTGTACAGACTGTCCTTTTTATCTCAAAAAACGTGTTGTACTGACATCAATAAATGTTGTACAACCTACAATAAATGCAGTACGACCTCCTCAATTTTTGTGCGAAGTATAAAAAACCAGTCTATAAAATTGTGCTCTCCTACACGTATTTTTCCTAGAAATTTGTGCCCTCCATTTTGATATTCAGCATGCTACTCAGCCTTTTCAAAAATCTTCAAGGGGTTTTCTTCTTCACTCCAAATCAACTTTTCTTCTCTTGCTCTTCTCCTCACCAAAAATTCTCTCTTTGGAATGTGAACAATGAATTATGTTTTCTTTTCCCAAGCCTTTTTGTTTGAGTAACTTCCATCAAAAAATCAATGGCTTAGATTAAAAGCCAACTAAATGAGATCTAGGGCTCATCTCATTTCCTCATTAAAAAATAACTTTTTAAATATTAAATGAGAATTTAATGCACACCCACCTTTTAATTCTCATAAAGTCACTTTTAAAATAACTATAACTCAAACTCACTTTAAAAGGTCACTTTATTAAATAAAGCCAGTCTCACCTTCTAAACATGCTAGAGACCACTTTTAAAGTGTCCTTGTCGACCCCAAGGCATGAATGGACAAACACTTCCTAGGTAAAACTTCAACATATTGAATTCTGGAAATTTCTGCGTTATCTTGCTTTAATACATAATAGCAATCACATTCTAATGCAAGACATTTTTAGTGTTCACTTGGTTAATATTGAATCATAATTTCATGTTTGCTTAAACACATCTATTAGCTAAGTGGTTCATTTTTAAAATCTAGAAATTACTTGTGCAATTTGGTTTGTCTTGCAATACTTTCCTTTGGCCACAACTCTTGGGATGTTTCTCATGTGTTTGAATTATTATCTAAATTTCTAATTGAAGCATTGGTATTAAACATTAATTCAATTCCACCTTTGGAGAAGTAATTCTCATTATTTCAAGAAATCTTGAATCTCGTCTAATTAATCTAACGCCTTGAGTGACACCTTGTTTCAAAAAACCTTTTCAAGCAAGGCCTCACCTTGGACCATAACTTCATATAATTTGTTACTGCACAAACTCGTAGTCCTTTCAAAGTAGACTAAGTATGCCCTGTGTTAGTGATGTAAGCATACAAGAGGGGCTAGATCCAATGTCAACACAACCTAATTCCTAAACTTCTTCGGGTAGCTCCTAAACCCAAGGGAGAGCACCTAATAGAGGAAAAACACATGAAGCCACCAACACACTTGAACATATCCCCTTTAGAGCACACTTTCCTGAGGAAGTTCCTTGGGAAGTGCAAAACCCTACCTTGGGACTTGTGAAGTGTACTAAATTGATGATAACAATTGATATTGATTGGTAGATTGAATTAAAGATGTTAGTATGGATCAAGTCGAGCCATATTTTTATATAGATTTGAAGCAATATGAAGAAGTCTTAAGTCCCTAGGTAAAATTTCAACATATTGAATTCTGGAAATTTCGGCGTTATCTTGCTTTAATGCATAATAGCAATCACATTCTAATGCAAGACATTTTTAGTGTTCACTTGGTTAATATTGGATCATAATTTCATGTTTGCTTAAACACATCTATTAGCTAAGTGCTTC
>LPNX011147403.1:43241-62139 GCA_001517045.1 Pseudotsuga menziesii
GCGGCAACAACGCCTTGAGTGAAACCTTGCTTCAAAAAACCTTTTCAAGCAAGGCCTCACCTTGGACCATAACTTCATATAATTTGTTACTGCACAAACTCGTAGTCATTTCAAAGCAGACTAAGTATGCCCTGTGTTAGTGATGTAAGCATACAAGAGGGTCTAGATCCAATGTCAACATAGCCTAACTCCTAAACTTCTTCGGGTAACTCCTAAACCTAGGGGAGAGCACCTAATAGAGGAAAAACACATGCATCCTGTTATCTCCTAAATAAATTAGTTTTCACTCAATCAAACTCAGAAAATTTATTTTTGCTCAATGATGAGGATTTCAAGATGCATTATGAGATTTTATATGTGATTAATAAAGTTTGAATAGTTGGTGCTCTATTTTTCAAGAAAATTTGAAATTTTAGCTTTCGATGGCTTAGGCGGACTTTTCGACAGTTCATTAGCCACCGAAAAGCCAGCTTTTGACAACTAACAGCTTCGGCTCAGGACCACGTTAACCACCGAAAGCCTGTTGATCACGTTTTTTGAAAAGGGACTTTCGGTGGCTTAGGAGAATGTACCAACGGTTCATTAACCACCAAAATCCCTGCTTTCGGCAGCTAAGACCAAAATTTCAAGGCGCTTCAAGCCACCGAAAGTGGCGTTTTACTATGAAAAGGCATTTTTTTAAACGGTGATTCTGAGCGACTGGAGAATAATTTTGCAAAACGCTTGGAGGTTTTTGTTCCCAACAGGTCATAGAACAATAACCTATCTCAGTTTTCCTACATGTGTTTCAAATTGGGATAATCGAATCCATATTTGAGACCTAATTTTTGGATCTTAGAATTTCCTGTTTGAGACATGTTTTTGAAATCCAGATCTCGGGCAAATTAAAATGAATTCCAAAAAACTGAGAGAGGTTTGTTCTCACAACAAACCAATATACAAAAAACTCTTTCAGTTTATACACGGGTGTCACAAATTTGAAGGACCAAATCCATCTCTGAGCCCTAGTTTTCAGCAGTTTGGCCAAAGTTTTAGGGCAAAAGATGACCTGTCAGTCCTCCAGGTGGCATTTTCAACCTCATCTATCAGTCCATGAAGATTTGTTGCAGATGTTGAAGAGTTCAAAGATCAAACCTAGGTCCCAGAGAATCAACCGACTATTAGGGAAAATACATGAACGAGAGGTCTTAGAAGGGAAATCCAAACCCTAACCTTAAAACACATCTTGTGCTGGAAACCCCAGTAGAGGCAGCAACAAGCTTACAGGATCCAGAGGCAGCCCATGATGTTGCTGTTATACAGGTTGAAAAAATATGAGATTGATGAAGGATAACTCCAGGCTCTACAGGATGATAAGAAGGTCAAGGCTGTAGAAGAAAGATTCAAACCCTAGAACACACCTTGCGCTGGAAACCCTAGCAGAGGCAGCTATTAGCCTTCAGAATCCGGAGGTAGCCCATGATATTGCCGATATTCCAAATCTTATGCAGGTTGAGAAAGTACCAAAAGGACAGGAGTAAAGTGTAAAAGTATGATTTAAAGGTTAAATAAATTTTTGGAGAAAACAGAGCTTTCGGTGGCTTAGGCGAACGCAACAACTGTTCATTAGCCACCGAAAGCAAAGCTTTCGGAAGCTAACAGACCCAGGATTCTGCCTCCTTAACCATCAAAAGCAAAAAAGGGTGCAAAAAGATGTTTTGGCATGCAGAACCGGTTTTGGTACATATACCTAGCTCAGGGATGAAGTGTAAAAGCTGAATATTGCTGAAGCGCACCATCAAAGGAGGTCTGTTCCAGTTTTTGAAGACACATCAAAGGGGAAAGGGTCACAAACCCTACATGTTTTAGTAAACACTGACTTATCTAGCAGTGATCCAGTTACAACGTTACCCTCAGTACTCACTGCAGTCATCAAAAGGTTCAAACAGTGAACGAGTTCTATAGTTAGATAGACTAGTAGTTAAATTAGGGTTTTTTGACCTAATTGTGCAAAAACAATTATTATGTTTATTTTTAGTAAATCAGATCCAATTTTTTAGGATCTGAAGATTTTTGTAATGGCTATAAAGCCTAAGACTTATGTTATAGAAAAGGTTCGACTTCAGGAATTTATAGACCTATACTATTGTCAGCTTTTCATTTTGCTCATGATTTGATATAAGCTCTTTTGTTATCGTTTGTTCAGCTTCCATTTCTGTCTTTTTTGTGCTTATGCTTGAATGTGTATTCAGGTTAAATTCAAGTTAATTAATGACTGATAGTTGTCATCCTATTGGCATGTTGATGTAATTTGAATTATAAGTACCATCCTTATCATCATTTAGCCATTTATATGCATCTGTTTTGTGTGTAAATCTGCCAGCCTGATGAGTTCTCCATCCCTGCACCTTATTGTCAACCTCTGAACAGTGGTAACTAAAAGCATTGTACTTGATTGAGTTTCATGCATGTCTTGAGAGAGGAAGGTCATATAGGTCACCTGACTTGATCCATATTAGAAAACCCTAAAAAGACTTAAGTTACCAGGCATCCTCGAGCTACAACCTAGAGGAGTTTCCTGGAGTGATAACAAATTGGCGCCGTTGCCGGGGAGAGGAGATTGAAACTCAGCTTCCCTGGAAGATGACATAGATCCTACTTTGATAATAGACAAAGTTTGGACACTATTCTGGTTGTAATCATCTATCCGGTGACTCCATTGGAATAAGGTGGCTTCAAGAAGACCAAGAATTAGAGCAAACCCTAAAGGGCCACTAGTAACACATGTTTCAGATCCAGAAAAGATTCTAAGAAGAACTAGGGATTCACTAGGACAAACCTCCAGAGCTGTAAGGGGAGCTACATCATGTATTTCTAGAGGTATTTCTGTCGTTATATCAAATAGACCTCCATTTCAATCTTCTTCTGCTGAAGCATCTAGTTCTCAGAAGTTTATAAGTAAATCAGAAAATTTTAGGGTTGAGGAATCTTCAAGCACTGTTGCTTGTGAAGATCTCATCCCTGGTGACTCCATGAAGGACGAATTCAGTGGTGAATCCATAATATTAAGATGTCAAAAGCATTTGCAACTCTTTTGGCTCAGAGGTTTGCACCTCTTGACTTCTCTTCCGTTCTTGGTTTCCCACATCCAGTACCTGATATGTCCGAATGGGGAGATTTTCTACCTGTCTTCAAGGAGGAGAAAGAAGACAATCCTGCAGAACACCTCCTCAAGTTTCACGAATGCATTGATATATTAGATCAGCAGCATAAAGATGTTCATGTATTCATTATATGGTGATGCACGTCAGTGGTATTTTTCTTTACCTCCTTCCAACATTTCATCATTGAAAGATTTTCACCGAGCATTCACTGAGCACTGTAAAAGGTGCTATTCAGATGAGTTTGCATTTGATAATTGTTGTGAAGAACATAAGTTGCATTCTCAAGATAAAAAGGTAAATAGAGAAGAATATATCCCTCAAGAGCTACCTCATCTCTCTTATGATCTTCACGATGAGGTACTTTCCCATAAACATAAATTAGAAAGGAGTAATGGAGGAGCTGAAGGTTGTCCGAATACTATTATTTCTGATTTCCATAAATATGAAGAGTTAATCTCTTTAATTATGAACCATGAGGATAAGTTTTCTGTTGGTCAAAAGCCAATAGAAATCAGTAAGAGTTATCCACAGTTTTTAGTTTTACAGACTAGGGAAAATAGTAGCAGACAGGAGGAGATAAATTTACAGAGGTCATCAAGTAATAAAGAAGAACAACAAGAAGGTTGTTTTTCTCCTTATGTACCTTTCATTTTAAAGTTTGATGGAAAGGCCACTGATGATGAAGAAGAATATTTTAAGTTTTGTGAGGATTTGTCCACTTCTGGAATTTATTTTAGTTCTACTTTTCAACAAAGAGATGATCAGAGACATATGCATGCTGTGGTTAATGATAGCTATGAAGAGTATGCTGCAATAGGAGAACCTCTCATTGTGATTGAGATATTAATGATCTTCAGAATGTTAACCATAATATAGATGCTTTTGACTTTGTACCAAATGCATCTGCTGACTTAGGGAATCAAGAAGATCAGTTTGTCCCCTTTGGAAACCTGAAAGATAATGCGTAGATTGAAGGAACGGCATGTAACAAATTTGGATCTGCAACAAATACTAAAGGCAGCCCTCAGTTTTCTGATTTGTAGACAAAGGAAGAATGCAACAGATATGAAGAGGAAGATGATGATCTGAGAAGTCCAAAACAGCAGGGCATAACTCATCCTTCCCAATCAGAGGTTGAGCAATCTACAATTAACGTGGAGATCACTGAAAGCAGCCAGCAGCAACATTTCATTCAGTTGGAATAGCAGGATAGAGAGGTATTGTTATTACTAACTTCATGTCATTTAGAGATATTGTACTGTTATTTTGAGTGGTTTAGCCCCCGAAGTTGTGGGTGAGCAAGCCAAATGTTATATTTTTACATTATCTTGTAGGATCATAACTTAAAATTAGGTGAGGCTAATCTTATAAAAATAACACCTCCCTCACATTGTAAAAACACAACAATATATGGGTTCATTATGAGATCTTTTCTATTTCCCTTGGTTTATGGGAGTTCTTGATGCTATGCACACCTCTCTTTGGATGATCTTTCTTTCTTAAAGGTTGATTTAATGAAGTTCAAGGATTTCTTCTACACATTATATTGGTTGATGCTAAATAATGGTTGTAACAACTCAAACACAAAGGTGACCTAAGGTTCTATCTTGCTTATATTTGTTAAATGTTGGCAAGTTATACTTCTAACCTAGTTTAATGGTGCTTTTATGGTGCATTATCCTTGAGTGTTAGGGTCTCTTGCTCATATTTTGTTAACCTTGCATGAGGAGACCTTCCTTTCATAGGATCTCTCCATTGTTACTGGGCCTTGGACTTCTTCGCTTCACCTAATTAGGCTCTTCTACCTAACTCTTATGGTTGCTAGTTGATGCCCTAATTGCAAGTATTGAAAGCCATTCTAAGATGGGGACGTTGGTATCAATCTCTAAATTCCTTATGGCAATGACAAGAATCATATGCCCCATCTTTTCAACCAATATATCTCTTTTATCAATTCATATGCCTTTTATTTCACATGCATCTTTATATATTGAAAAACACTAAAAATCTAAATATTTCAAAAAACCAAAAGTATTTGCAATTTGATAATTTGGTCCACCCATCAAATTCGCCCTATTGGATTGATCCACAAATTTTTAAGGGCGTCCCACTTTAACCTGGTTCATTGGGAAACGTGAAAATTGAAGCTACTTAAAATAGGGTTTCTGCAGAGTTCTTGCAAATTCTAAATGGCTATCAAGTGTGCCCTAGGCCACTTGATCATCTCCCCTTTAGAGTGCACTTTTTTGAGGTGGTGCCTTGGGAATTGTGAAACCCTGCATTGGTATTTATGAAATTTATTGAAGTGGTGTTATTTACTGATATTGACTAGTAGATTGAATTAACTCCTATGTATGTCTCTTTATTATCTATTGTTGACTCCATATAAGGCATTAATCTTAGCCATAAGGCTTGAAAAAGGATATTTGCAAGTGTATTGGTGTCTGTGGGTGTTCTTCCTCCATTAGGGACTCTCCCATGGGTTTAGGAGTTACCCAAGGAAGTTGAGGAGTTAGGTTATGGTGACATTGGACCTAAGTCCTCCCTGCTTACCGTAACCAGCACTTTGGTCCAAATAATCCTGGTTTGAAAGGACTGCTAGTTTGAGCGGTAACATAATCTAAGCCATTAATTGGGAAACTTATTCCACCTTTAATTTAAGTTTTGGATGTATTTATATTCCAGCAAATGAACCAAGTGTTTAACAACAATTAGTATTCATTTATTATGAGTTTACTTTATATGAATGATATATTAATTTCCAGAATGGACGATCTTAATGTTCATGGTTTTTATTCAAATGTTATTGTTGAGATTTCCAATTAAGTGCCTTGATTTATTTGGCATTTCTAACCTTACATGTTGAAGCACTATTTTGGGGAAATTAACTTTAGTCTAATCACACACATTTATTTAAGTTAGAATCAATCCTGTTAGCTTTCTTGAATAAATCCACATCTAATCAACCCTAGGGAATCCCCCTTTGACCTTGAGAGTTGGGAAAAAGTGAGGGAAGTTAGCACTGAGGTGTTAAAGTTAGTGCTCTCCAAGACCCATTATCAGGGAGAATGGTACCCTAGTTAGTTCACTAGGGCAAAGTAAGACCCTAGAAGGTACCCTAGGGCCCCTGGTAGTCTCTTGGGGTTCTTGGTCTGGGACCAAGCAAGTTGATGCCATGGTAAAGCCCCTAGCATTTGGCTAGGGCTCCTATGTGCCTCTAGGGTATTCCGGTCTAGGACAAGGAACACAATGTCCAAGTAGATCCTGTAGGTAGAGGCAGAGACATTTCTGGTCTGGGACCAAGCAGGATCTGGAGGTGGTTGAACAACTTTCAGCCTAGGATGAAGCCCAGCTTAGTATTGAGGGCCATTCTCTGGGAGAATGGAGGCACCTAGTCAGTTACCAGGAATTTGATTCAGTCTTGGACTGAAACTTAGCCTAGGGCTAAGAGTCGTTCTCTGGAAGAATGGAGGCACCTGGTCAGTTACCAAGAATTTGATTCAGTCTTGGACTAAAACTCAGCCTAGAGCTCTCTGGGAGAATGGAGGCACCTAGTCAGTTACTAGAAATTTGATTCAGTCTGGGACTGAAACTTAGCCTAGGGTTGAGAGCCATTCTGTGGGAGAATGGAGGCACCTGGTCAGTTACCAAGAATTTGATTCAGTCTTGGACTGAAACTTAGCCTAGGGTTGAGAGCCATTCTGTGGGAGAATGGAGGCACCTGGTCAGTTACCAGGAAGTTGATTCAATCTAGGACTAAAACTCAGCCTAGGGATGAGAGCTATTCTTTAAGAATGGAAGATGATGATGTGTGATGCCATGCCTCCTAATTGTTACTACTAGGTTGGTTCTCAAGGGACTGGCCACCCCTTGATGATGTCACGAGCACCTAACCCTTAGGAGCAGTATTGAGGACCAAAGAATTGCACCATCCGGTTTGGATTTTCCCCTTATACAGTGATGACAAAATATATAAAACAATGTACCTTGAGAGAAAGAAAAGTTTACTATTCTTGTTGGTCCTATAAAGAAGTTGTGTGTCCACCTTATTTTATTCACCTTGATCTTATGGGTTTGTGGGTTGTGGATTGTGGGTTGTTTTATTGTGGCCCCCTTTATTGACTCATGGTCACTTATCTTACTTAGTCCTAGCACTCTTTTGTGTGTGTACCTTTGCTAATGAGTTTTATTTTTGGGACACTAACCTAAGTTCCTTTTATTTTGGTTGGACCATTTACTTTATGGTTTTATAATAAAACCTTTGACTTTATGGTTTTATTATAAAACCTTCAACCATTTACTTTATGGTCTTATTTTGAACCTTTGGACCCTTGATTCTACCCAAAGTCATTTTCACTACCTTTGGACTTTTTGGTTAACTTATTTTATATAGTCACGACCTTACAAATAAAAAGTATTCCTTGGAGTTTATGGAACGTGTGGATCAGGATCTGATTCTTTGGCACCTGAGTGACTACTATGACCTTCGCAAGTTTCTTCCTTGACAGGCTTCCCCACACGAACTGTATCTTTCATCTACGAGACTATGGTTTCCACCCGAGCATGGTCGTATCTCTTTCTTTTCCTGTGTGAGCTCCTGCATGGTCTCAACGTGACCATTATCTTCCCCAGCGTGACTGGTTCCTCTGTTGGAATGAGCATGACTAGATACTTTTCCTATTGCTTCCACGTGACTGAGGTTTTGCATTCCATTAGTGTGGCTTCCCTCTCACGTGTCTTACCTCTGACTGCTCCACCACTGCATAGGATTGGGCCGTCTGTATCTACATGTTCACTCCATGATCACCCGCCGAGACTCCCTCTAACTATGTGATAGGGCTCTCTCTTGGTGACCATATCTTTACCCGCATGGCTCAATTCACATCCGCGAGCCTGGGTGGGTGCCAATGTGGGTGTTGGGTTTTCCTCAACATGTCTGTGAGCCTGTGTGGATTCTAAGTCTTCCCCAACGTATCTGCGAGCTTGAGTGGGTGTTGGGTCTTCCCCAGCGTGTCTGCAAGCCTGTGTGGGTGTTGGGTCTTGCCCAGCGTGCCCATGAGCCTGTGTGGGTGTTGGGTCTTCCCCAACGTGTCCGCGAGCCTCTGTGGGTGATGGGTCTTCCCTAGGGTGTCCCCGAGCCTGTGTCGGTGTTGGGTCTCCCTCAGCGTGACCGCAATCCTGTGTGGGTGTTGGATCATCCCAAGTGTGACTGTGAGTCTGTGTGGACGTTGGGTCTCCCCCAGCGTGACCGTGTGCCTATGTGGACTATAAGTTTCATCTTTATATGTGGACTATATTTTTTCAGAATATGACTATGTGTCCTTTGTTAGCATGACTGTGCAAAGTATGATTGTGTGTCTCTGCACTATGTGACTGCATCCTTACTCAGCATGACTGTGTGTCCTTTATCAGCATGACTATGAAAGCATGACTATGTGTCTCTTCACTATGTGAATGCATCCTTACTCAACATGACTGTGTGTCCTTTGTCAACATGATTGTACTAGTCATGAATGTGCTTGCTAACTAAGACGTTTGAGTCAGTATGCTTCTGCCTTAACCCTTTTAGGGTCTCTCTCAACGTACATAAATTCTGAAATCTGATTATAATGTTGATTCAAATATTGGTTATGATTCTCTACTGGTGATATCTACTGTATATCATTTTATCATGTTGTTATTGAGAACCAACTTTAACCCAATGACTAATGGAGCGTTAAGTTGAAAGAGATGAAAATTATGTTTTTTTTTTACTACAGTTCAATTTTTATTAAGCAATACTATTATGAATCTGAGTGTTCATGCATTAAAGTTTACTACTTATGTTAAAAATTCCTCTCACCCTGAATTTTCAACATGAGGTGACAATGGTGTTGAATTTTTAGCATTAGCATGGATACTTTTCAAATTTGCAGACTAACATAAACAAATGATAAGTGCAGTAAACAACATCAATCACATCAACACAATGAACACGAGATTTTTCACTGGAAAAACCTTTAAAAGTAAAAAACCCCAAAAACATTAGTAATTCATCTCGTAAATGAGATGATTGAGTTTTTCCAAAATATCCACACACCATAACTGGGTTATTCCACAATTTACAGAAGATCAAGTTTCCAATTTCACAAAAAATGCCCCATTAGGGCTTTTTCCAAACTAGGGTTTGTGGCCCTAATTTCTCTCTCCTGGCCAGATTTAGCACGATGCCTAGAAACCTGTTATGACTTCCAGGATCTGCCTGTCCTATTTGCACCTGTGCTGCCCATTCGTACTTGTCAACTACCTAGTCATAATTTTCTGCTGCCCGACCATTGCCCGAGATCTGACAGCTCTGCGCTGCTTGCTACTCGAGATTTGGCTGCCCTATTATGCAGCCCTACTGCTACCCAGAGGGCAGTCTGCTCAGGATGAGGCCTTTAGGGCATCCTTCTAGCAGCTCGTGGCCCTTAACATGCAGCCCGAGCTTGCTGCTAGCTGCCCAGTGTTGTTGTAATAGCTCGGGAGCACACACAGGCTGCCTCAAGCCTGCTGCTAGCAATCTGTGGGCTGCAAGAGTGCTGCCCGTGAAGAGGGGCACCCTGCCCAACGATGAAACCTGCTACTCGGATCCGTGGAGGAGCTTCCCGTGAGTAAATATGGCTTCCTGGAGGTGGAGATGGTTGCCCGGAGATGAAGATGGAGGGTTAGGGTAGAAACCCTAACTTAAAACAAAAAGGAACTTGTAGCTGTTCGAAACCCTAGATTAGGGTTTGTCTTTACATGAATGATGATGCCCTAGCTAGACTCATCCATGCTAGGGCATAATCATAAAAACCTTCTTGTTCAAAAAGTTGTGAGAACTTCTAATGGAGCAGCTATACCTGTGAGAGCAAGAGTGTGTGTAATAATGAAATGGATCGATCTTCTTTTATATCCTTTAAGTCACCTGTAAGTGGAACAAAATTAGAAAGATACAAATATTAATATTTATTCTTTTCTTTTCTACTTTTGACTTTTTCCTTTAGTGGCACTAAAGGTCTTTTTTCACTTTCACTTTTACACCTTAGTGGTACTAAGGGTCTACATGTATTTTTAACTTTTGCTTTAGACTTCTTCAAGTGCCCTTGTGGTCATCACATGTGGTCAACATGGTCTTTCATCACCACTCAAAGTACATCATCATAAACAGAGAGAATTACTAATGCTTTTATCTCACACTTTGTGTGACACCAATATCAGTACTAAGGTGTCTTAACAAAGGGTAGCTAAGCCTTGGAGAAGATCGCAAAGCCCATTGATCAAGGGTCAAAGTGTCACACATTCCTAGACCCGGTCTAGGGCTTATAGTGTCTTCTTGGTAACAAACCAGGTGCCTCGGCCATAGCCTACATAATTTGACACTAGGTCAAATACTTGGTAACAGACCAAGCGCCTCCATTCTCCAAGAGAATGGCTCTTAGCCCCGGGTTGGGTGTATATCATGGTTAAGGACCAGATATCATCATTCAACGAATGATCACTCAACCCTAGGTTGAGTCCACACTGTGGTCCCGGACCAGGTGTCCCCATTCTTCGAAGAGAATGGCTCTCGATGTTGTTTAGAAAAATCAAAACTCCTCTCAACGAGAGAAGCATTTTATGCCATACCAACCTTGTCATGAAAGTACACAAACTATGATGCTGTTAGAGGCTTGGTCAAGATATCTGCGATCTATTCATCCGTACGAATGTATTGCAACTTCAGATCACCTCTCTGCACTAGGTCTCTGATGAAATGATACCTCATTTCAATGTGTTTTTATCTATCATGAAACATTGGGTTCTCCGAAAGCTATATGCAACTCTGATTATCGCAAGGGATGATGGTTGAGTCAAGCTTTCCTCTGAACAGATCCAATATCAGTTTTCTGAGCCAAACTGCTTCCTTGCAGCCATCACTTGCAGCAATATACTTTGCCTCAACTGTACTTTGAGCTATGGAACCCTGCAACCTGCTGGACCAAGAGATCATTGTTGATCTCATACTGAAGCAGTAACCAGAGGTACTTTTCTGGTCTACTATACTGCCAGCCCAATTTGAATCTGCGTATCTAGATAACAATACTCCACCGCCAACCCAATCTGAATCTGCATATCTAGATAACAATACTCCACTGCTGGAGGTATACCTGAGCCCATAAGTGATAGTACCTCGCACATATTTGAGTACATGTTTGGCAGCTACCAAGTGTATGTGCTTCGGATCGGACATGAACTGACTCAGTGCATTCACTATGTAACAGATGTCTGGTCTCGTATGCACAAGATACATCAGGGATCCAATAAGATGTTTGTACAAAGTAGAGTCTACACTCTGTGAACTGGTGGCCGAATCCCGCAACTTTTTCAAGTTGGTAGTCATGTGTATGCTCATGGACTTGCAGTCCTGCATCCCAAATCTCTGCAAGATATCCACTGCATACTATCCTTTTGTTAGGAAGATCTCACCCGGCTTTTTCCAGATATGGATGGTGAATGCACAGGTGGATCAACTCTCTCAAGTGGATTAATACAAGCTCTGGAATCCATCAGATATTGGGTGGGGAGTTGTAGATTCTCTGACCATTTCTCGGTTTACTTGGAATTTTGGGCCCGAGATTCTTGACCAAAAATCCTTTTAAATATAATTTTTCCTAGTTTACTAAGGAATATTTTCATCAATTAGTAAATTTGCACTAGAATCATTTGGAGGTAATGGAAGGAATCAGTTCGAATGCTTGGTTCTTCAACTCTCAATGGAGTGCAAAAGAGAAAGTGGCGGAGTGGGGGATAAAAATATATCGCAAAAGGAGGCATCATTGGTCTCAATGGAAGAACAAATTGTCTCCCTTTTCAAATCCAAGAAGGACAAGATTTTCTTTCCTGGGGGATTTTTTTTGTTGGTCAACTTATAGCAAAAGAAAGAAAAAATATTGTGAGAAAAGGAAATTTTGTGCAATCAAGTTGTTCCTATAACTCTACATTAATTTTGTATAATCCAAGTTGAGCATGTATTCCCAAAACAAACAATAAATCTTATTCTTTAGGATTTAACACCTTAACCATGGCAATGACTCCAAAATTACAATCAATGAAATTTCCAACAACTCAATTAGGTCAATGATTGTATATTATTATCAGACCGGGTTATTTATTTTCTACATGTAATAATTATTCATTATTCTTATCTTATTAGTTGAAAATATGCATCATATGTAATTTTGAGGATTTTTACATCTCCAACACATTAACAAGTTTTCTAAGCATTATAATCAATTCCATATCAAACATTAAAGACTGTAATATCCCAAATCCCGATATTTTCTATTTCTAAACAATTATGCTGATACAACTGGGCTTACAAACCGCCAGGAAAAAATCCCTATTTTATAGGAAAAATTAGGGTTAGGGTTTGTGAGATAGAATGCACACTTACCACTGATAACTGGCTGGACTGCTTCAGATAAAGTCTGCAAGTACTGAGAACTGGATCGGAGAGGAACTGAGTTCTCCTACCTTCGGTGAATGCCCCAGCAACAAGACGCCCAATAAGAGAAAAAGGTGACGCCCTCAAGGAAGGAGGTGCCCGATGGATCCGTCGATTTGCAGGGCTGATAGCCTTGCTGTGCTGGAGAGATTGGTTGGAATATGCTGAAGTTCTGACACCTCTAAGCAGGATAGCGTCTAGGTTCAATGAGGTAGCTGCTCACACCCCTGGTGGTCCAGAAATGCTGATAACTGCTCCGGATAAGCTCATATGGAGCTGATAATCACGGAGTACCGGAGTATGTAGCTGATGATAAGATTGGTGCTTGAGTTTCGGAAGGAAACTGAGATCTGGAGGCCCTACAGCTGATTAGGGCTTTCTGGCTGAAAACCCCCTCTTACGGCTGCACCGTGCCACTGCAACAATCTATACCCTGTGCTATATAACTGATGAAATGAATGAAGAACAAGTGGTGAACCAGTATGGCTTACCCGGAATAAGACTAGGACAGATGTTTCACTGCCGAATTCCTGTTAGCCGAAGACTCCGTCTCCAACCCCAACTGCTGTGCTGCACGCTGTGCTGCTATCCAAGAGCTCCCAAAATAATCATAATCATAAGTGAGGTCTCCTCTTGCTCTTTCCTCTATTTATAAAGTTCAACTGCGCAAAACCTAATCTTTGACCTAATTAGGTCACTTTATCTTCTAATTTTCCGTTGACTTGCATGCATGCGGATGGAGACCTAAAAAGTGCATGCATCATTAAATAATGCCTCGGATGACATGCATGAAGGTGGCCTTTGGCCCAAGTGGCCCTTCTTGACCAAGTGAGGATGCCCTAGATCTTCTATGGATGGCATCAGTCCTGATCTGATTCCCTAGCTATCAGTAACCGCTCGAACCCACAGGAATCACATAGGTTAGCGGTGTTGGGCCTCAAGGCCTAAAAGGAAGAGGACATTACAAAGACCCAATTCCATGTATAACAATTGATATAACATGTGTAACTCATCATGTCTAGTACAAAAAGAAAATATACTTACAACATTTCAATGTAACAATAACATATGTTGGCGAACATGATGCATAACATCTCTGATACTTGATATAATCTACTAAATAATACATACATCATATAATTTAAATGAAATTTGTTTTCCAATACTAAATTAGCAATCAAGGATAATGAAAAACATATATGTGAATCAACAAATTATTGCTCAATAAATCACTGACCATCCTAAAATTGTTGTATCCAAGGAATTGGTTTAATGTTGAAAGTACTAGAACTTAAATATGATAATCCACAAATAACATATGAATTCAGTATTAACCAAAGCTATAAACTTGTATTTTTCGCCCTGACTTCATTTTTCAAATTCTTAAAGAGTGATTTCGAAAACCCCAAATTTTGCAATAGTCTTGTAGGTGATAGTTGGTTGTAGGGGAAGATCCAGAGGTGGTAGTAGTGCAACAACCATTGGTAGAATTGAAAGTGACCATCAATGGGTTCATGAATAGTGCATGATTCAAAGAGACATTTGGGAGAAGTTCCCAAGTAGTCTGTCAGGAGAAATACATTGTATGAAGTATGTGCCAACATAAGTGTGCATCAAAAGGGTTTCATGAGGTGCTCATCGGGTGAGGCACACTTGCTAGGAGAACAACCTACCGGATGAGGCATGTTGTTCGTTGATAGATAAAGGACTGCGAGGAGATAATGCGTCAAGAGAGGCATGCCCATTGGGAGAAATATGACCATCGACAAGTTGCATTGCATGTGTGGGAACTTATTGTTATGACTAGAAAAAAGCAGGAGTAAGGGAAGGAGCCCCTTGACAAGTTGACACGTAGCAAGGAGAGTGCCTGAAGCACAAATAAGAGTTGAGTGCGATGGATACACATGGGAAAAAACTTGGGTAGTTTGTCGTGAGTAGCATTGGAAGTGTGTATGGTATAAAATTGGGAGTGGCACCAAGAGCACATTAGCATAGGCTTGGGTAGAACATCGTGGATGTGCAAATGGGATACTTTGTTGGTGTGACATAATTTCAAAACATACAGGTCAGCCATGTGGGAAGTTCCAATGGTTGTTTACATTGAAGAGGCAATAAGCACCGCAGTCAACAATGTACAAGGTAGAGTAGTTTAGCATTTCGGGGAAGAGGGAAGTTTAGGCAATAATAACCAAAGAAAGCTCTACACATGAAATCAATATAATTTTTTTTTGACAAGTAGGGAGAGTGCATGAAGCACAATTTTGAGTTGAGCACGATATCAACACACATGCGAAAAATTGAGTAGTATTCCATGAGTAGCGTTAGCAATGTGTATGGTAGACAATAGCTAGTGCCACTGAGAGCGCATCGGCATAGAATTAGGCAGAACACTTTGGATGTATGACTGGGAGACCTCCCCGTAATTTCCTTCTCGCAGCAACATTTTCACAACTCTGTTTCCACAACAGAGTTTCCGCAACAGGATTTCCGCATGCAAGATGCGGGATGTCAACTTTCCAAAGTTTCTCCCCCGCAACTTCCCTTCCGCAATTTTTCTCCCGCAACTTTTATGACCGTAAGATCTTTGCGTCCTTCTCTACGACCTTCGATCTACTCTTTAGTGCGGATATCATAGATCTTTGTGGATCCATTATTGCCCTTGCAACTTTCATTGCGGATCTCTCTTGGACCGTCAAATCTTCGTCTACAGACTCAATTCCCATCGTTCATTCTTTGTAAAACTTGTTAAGGACAAAGAATCTGCGTGTTGTGTCGATTGATCAAAGAAACGATCAATCTAGCCTACAATATCTAAGATTCATTAGCCTAAACATGCATGCATCTAAGACCTATTTCCTCCATTCAAGTAACAATTTAACCCTTTAATCAATAATTTCACAGAAATACACATCTATTCAAAAAACCGATGAAGTCGTCTCTTCACGGATTTACAGTTCAAACAGAAAATGCATAGAGGCTAATAACACTGCAAACACACAGCTACTCTTCTTATTAAGCAAACACAGAAACACACAGCTCGTCTCTCTTCTTCAGTCTATTCAAAATATTTACAAGCGAAACCAGACGTAGGTCTGTCCTTTTCTTTGCAAATTCGAAATTCTAATGCTGAAGAGCAGAACCCTTCTCCCTTCTCTAATATGCCTATTTAAGCTAAACTGTAACCTCCTACACTGAGTGGTCATGCAACTAAAACAAACAACTTCAAAGCATGATGAAAACATCCCTGTCACAAACAAACAAACTACGACTTGATCTCCATGCAGGGAGTCATGATCCACCATCATTCCTATCGCCGCTAACAAACTATGACTCAGCAAAACAAACAAAAATATGCCACCACATGTGACCAAATCATTACATTACTGGCATGCCATGATGCTCCTACGTCATGTTGTCTCTGTGTATCATTGATTAATTTATTTATGTCAATTGCATGTATGTTGACCTGACTATGTCACATTGTATATGTTTAAGAATAAACTCATAGATTTATGTGTCGCACTGCTTATTGAATGAATCTATAATAAGGTTGTTATATTGAATAATGCAGTCTGTGTCAACTGGTAAATAGATTGTTATCTTGAATGAATATCCAAGGAATAGCAAGTATAATCCCCAACTTCATTTGTGTAATTTGATAAAGTAGTACACAAGTAGAGATACCGACATAACTACATAAATCTGCTTATGGCAGTTCCCAATAAGATATCTCGGGTGAGACTGCATCTATGTCATAAGCGTTGTCAAGGGGGTCCTCCTCTGTTAGGATGATATCTTGGGATTTTGTTGTCGTCTAAGGATCTGAACCTGGGTTAATGGGAAAGAAGGAGAATAAAGACCAATATTAATATACCAGTAAACTGGAGTGGATAAAGAAGCTTTGGCAAGAACAAAGAAAATGAAAATTTCCTTTCATACATGCATTTGTATCTCGCAATGGAAGTGACAATGAAAAAGAAGATGAATGATTTCTCAACATTTGATTATCTTAAAATTGATGGAAGGGACTGACAATTCGACCCATAATCCATCGAACAAATTTTAGGTTGGATATGTCAGTGTTATCAGAAAAGACTAAAATTCAACATTATGCACACATATTAATGTTCCTGCAACCTACAACCATTGAGCATGATATACACATCACTTTTAATGATTATGGAAGCATTATTGAATCTCACGTTATTCAATCAAGGAGAGATCACAACATGTTGAATATTGTTTTCATCAACCTCAAAGTTTTTGTAAGTCTATGCATAAGAGCCATTTTATGAAAGCTAGCTATCACCACTTTTACTAGTACCAACGTTATGAACTTTTAGTGCACATTACAGTAATCATGGATCAATGCCACTGGAAAGCTTAACCAACACCTAGTTAAAATTTACCCCCTCAAATGTTACAAGATTTTTGTAGCTCAGTAGAAGAGTATCTACACTCAATAATGTAAAATATTTGTAGGATTATCATTTTAAATTGTTTTTATAGTGATGATGTCAATGAGATCGTGGCCGAATATTGTGGAGAATCAATTAATATACAGAGAGTTTCTATAAGAACCTGAAATACGTTCTGATTCATATGATTTTTACTTTAGATTGTTTTATAGCCGTATATGTTGTGTTGCATCTCTATGACTCAATCATACTAAATCATGTGAATCCATGTTTAATTTTAATAGGTTTTCTTAGAAAGTTGGAGATAAAACATCCATGTTAAATATTTACATTTATCTCTGGTATCTTAGTAATTGAAATATCATTGAGATATTGATTACATCATCTCAGAACATCTATCAACATATATGACTATTAACTATAGAAGTGGCGTACTCAAACAATTTCTCATGTTTTCGATGATTCATATGGCCTGAATTTTGAATGTGATAAGGAGATTGGTACACAACATTTTGTGTCCAATATTAGCAACAAGCCTCACTCCCAATATTGTCGACCAATAAAACCACTAGTGAGGCCAGCTCCAACCATTCCCTTCTCAAAACATAACAGCTCTCAATACCTTCATAAAAAAAATCAAAGACATCAAGAGTGAACTCAAATTGTAATAGCTCACATGTTCATCCCAAGCTATCAGATTATGATGACTTGGTTGTATGTGTCGAGGCCTCCAAATACAATATGGATACATATTAAATTCTATCTCTTGTTTTCGTATATTAGATCTAGTTGATGTGTTTATTGTCTTGGTGTTAGCACATACTTGTGAGCTTGCTATTGAGATCCAACAAGAGGTAGCTAAGTTTGGAGTAGTTTGAGAATTAAGATTACGTGTATATATGGAGGTGCTCCCAAAGAGACCCACAAGTATTAGATCTTTCATAATTTAAATTATTTGGCACATTTTTATGGAAAGAGTTTTGAATTTGTAGAAACATTGTAAACATATGCTTTATAGATCTTGATTGAGTAATGTTTTATTATTTCATGGTGACTTCATTGTGTATATTTTCTCAAATATTTGAATGTCATTTTGAATTCCTAATTATGTTCCTCCTAATTTGGATTTCAGGGTTGATATTGTCATTTGGAACTTTGGGTCGGTTAATTCATATTTTGGAACCACAATATAAATACTTGCAAAAAGTGATTAATATTGTGTTGGATGACGATGACCATATGATTGACATGAGTTTTGAACCACATATAATGAAAATCATTTCTCAAGTACATATATCTTGCATTTTATTTATTGTAGGTTTAGTTACCCATAACAAATTCATGTATGTTAGGATTACCATCTAAGAAAGATATAATATTGGACAGTACAATGTATTAAACAAAAGCATATCCCAGCCATTATAATTAGGGTTCAACTTCCCTTAAATGTTGTGTGGAGTTAACTACATTTGATTAGAGTCCATTCATTTAGTGGGAATTAATGTTGGTAGCATTGATGTTGATGCTGAAACACGTAGTTTTTTTTTGTTTTAATTTTGGGTCTCCCATTTAGCATCCCTCTAGACATATAATCACCCATTTAACATCCAAAATATTTTTTTGAGTCAATCAAATCAAAACCTACCCCATCCTTGGGCATATTGCAAACATCCCAAGGGACCATGGGAAGGCTACGAGCTCCACCCAAAGGTAAAAGCATAAAATTAGTTCCAACCGACCGAATTCTACAATGATAGGGATACAACAAGATGCATAATAAATGTGGGAGTCCTGCAGAATCTTGCTTACCACATTCAACTTGTCAACAAAGGGAAAATTCATGTACTTCC
>LPNX011147451.1:3055-73055 GCA_001517045.1 Pseudotsuga menziesii
GTCGCCAATCCTACCTCAAACTTGTCCCTTTACTCTCGAAGACAAGTATGCTTCGTCGCCAATCCTACCTCAAACTTGTCCCAAATCCGAGCTCTGGACCACCAAATGAAATGTACATTGTGCTAGAGCAATTGTGAAATGTATATTGTAATATGTTTGAAATCAAACTTAAGTTAAAAAAAAAAGTGAAAGTTAATGTTATTACTAAATGCATGCATATATACAAGTAAAAAATAGAGGCTAAGTTGGCGTTATACAGTTGGTGTATGAAAGGAGAGCTGAAACATATTAGATCGTTGCCTATTATTGTGTTATATGGTTTATTTGGAAAGCATGAAATCAATGTTGTTTCGAAGATAAAGTACTATCCCCTTATTAGGTTTCATCTTTGTGTTTGGGTTGTTTAAATTCGTTCCCTCAAGATAAGATTATTAGAATCAGACAGGTTGAGGCGGAAGTTATTGATAAGACATACCCTTGGGGTACTTTGATGGTTTGGCATTTGGGGATCCAAAAATATGTGATGCTGGGGGAGTTCTTTTCATATCTGATGATCACTTTTATACTTTCAAAGCTGGTTTGGGCTTTGGAACAAATAATTTTGCTGAACTTATTGGATTAAAGCTTCTACTTACTTTGTCTTTGCAACATAACTATAAGCACTTGCAGATTTTTGGAGACTCACAACTTGTCATCAATTGGGTTTCTGGTAAGTATCGAATACAAAACATTATGCTTGAGTAGATTTTTCTTGAAATTCAAAGATTGGCAGATTTGTTCGAAAATGTGCATTTTATGCATATTTATTGAGAAAGAAATTTACTTGCAGATATTTTGGCAAAAGATGGATCTAACGTTTTAAATGGATCTCGGCAGATATCAGAGCATCGGGGAACTGATTGTCCCAACATTGTCATGCCTTTTTAGTATAGGAGATGCGAAAGTTGGGTTCGAGTTGAAGATTTGGATGTTGTTTTGACTATGGATCAACTTATGATGTTTAAATGAACAGTTTTTATCATATAATGTGTTTTGAATATTTTAAAGTTTACAGTTTTTGGACTACATGTCTGGTGATGAGTGTTGTTAATTGCCTTTCTGAACATTTGTGTTTTTTAAGTGCTGTTAATGCTTTTTTTTTAAATCTTTGTAAGTATTGCTGATGATAGAATAGTGACAATGGAGAATACTTAACTATTGGTCTATTTGTGGAATGTATATATATATGGTTTTTTTCTGTGGAAAAGATATATATATATATATATATATATATATATATATATATACACACACACACAAAAGTAAAAAATAAAAAATAAATGTTAAAGTTGTGAAATAAAATTAATATCAAATGTATACACACATTAAATAAAATTGAAGTTTAAATTATAAACACACCTTATAAATGTTGTTGGGATGAATGAAATATACATTATAAATGTTCAAGATTAAAGTTAAGCTCAAATTATAAACATATTGTTGGGGTTTCAAGTAAAAAATAAAAAACTAAAGGTTAAAGTTATGAAATAAAATTAATATCAAATGTATACACACATTAAATAAAAATAAAGTTTAAATTATAATCACAAGTTAGAAATGTTGTTGGAATGGGTGAAATATACATCTTAAATATTCAAGATTAGATTAACTTAAAATTATATACATATTGTTGGAGTTTGAAATATATATTGTTTTGTGTTGAAATTGAATTTTGAATTAAACATATTTTTAAAATAAAAAATAAAAATATGGCAATTCATATTTTTAAATTATCACATTCCATTTTATATAAATATATTTTAAATAAAAAATAAAATTTCTAAATTCAAAATTTTAAATATATTTTAAATAAAAATTACAATTTACAAATTTACAAATTCAAAATTTAATTTATGGACATGTAATGTAATTGTTTAATAGTTTAGATATTTAAAAAAAATAATTATTTAGATATTTCTATACCTTATAAGAAAAAAAACACACATTAAATAAATAAATAAAACCATACCATTAAGTTAATTATATCATATTTAATTAATTATGTCACATTTAAATTTAAATTGATATTGATTTCAAATTACAATACCATTTTTATATTATAGAAATTATTATTATATCTTGATTCTTTTCTTTACACATTATAAAAAAAATAAAAACAAAAAACAACACAATCACATACACTCTTCAAAAATAGCTTTGGCCATAGTTATTTTGAAGATTTTGGGACAGGGCCAAAAAGACCAAAGGTAGCCCTTTCCTGAGAAAATTAATAACACTTATTAATATATAGTTTTTCTAGTTTTTTCATGATAATAATAATAGAATTTATATAAACATAATCTTCACATTATTCATGAAAAGAGCAAAGTAAGAAGCTCCAATAGAAATGAATAACACATTGTAAAGTGTTGCAACTTCCTCATTCCATATTTGCAGCAAATTTGAATTGAATGTTGTTGTCACAAGTTAAAAAGTAATCATTAGCATTATATATTTATTTCAAAAAAATAAAAGATAATCATAAAATTTAAAGAAAATATAAATATTGCAAAAACTGTTATATTCACATATTCTAACCTGGTGAATCTAGAGATCAAATATCTCTACATCACAACTCTGTTTTTTTTTTATCCATCTATTCCTATTTCATTAGCACAAATCAAGCAATAATCATATAAATGTATAATTTATTTAATTACAAATAAAAATATAAAAAATATTCAAATCAAAATCAAAATACTTATAAAACTGATAAAATAAAAATACTATAAACAAATTTATTAAAATGATGAGTCCAATTTCAGTAAAAAAAATAATCATTTTGAAAATTAAATAATTATTTTGATTTTTATAATAGTATAAAATTATAATTATTTATTTTAAAAACATGTTAAGTCATAAAAATATTTAAAAAAATTCGAGACAAAAATGATTTACAAATAGTTATCCCTTAGAAATTAACTATTTTCTAATTAAAACCAAACCTATCAGGAAGGTTTCTATCAATTAGAATTTTAGAATTAGAATTAAAAATTCAGGAAAAAAATTCATAAAAAATTAATTTATGAATAGAAAAATATAAACTAATAAACTAATAATAAAAATAATTTAAAAAATTAAATAATAAAATAAAAATAAATTACAAACAAACATTATAAACATGTATGTGAAGAAAAAAACACAAAAAACTTCAAAACAAAATACAGCAAACTACCTTAAAATCTTACACAACTAATAATATAAAACTATATTTAAAATAATATAGAACTATAATATAATTAAAAGAAAGAAAAAAAGCTAATAACTAATAATATAAAACTATAGAACTATAATATAATTAAAAGAAAGAAAAAAGCTAATAATATAGAACTATAATATAATTAAAAGAAAGAAAAAAGCTACTAAAACCGGTCCATAACCTCAGGGTTATAAAGGAAAGAAAAAAGCTACTAAAGATCCAAAAGCCAGAAAAAAGTTTACACATTATTAAAAAAAAAAGGGCCTAAAGAGAAACATAACCTCAGCTACTTGGAAAAAAACAAAAGCCAGAAAAGGTTCACATATATTTAAAATAAAAATTAAAACAGGAACCTATTCTCAGCTTATAAAGCGGATTAGCACTTAAAAAAAACCAGAAACATTACTTAGAAATTCGAAAATGAGTGGAGACCGAAACATTCGAAAATCAGTTGAGACCGAAACAGGGAAACAATTAAACTAATAAAACGCAAATGAAGGAAAAAAAAAATGCCTCGAGGTCCATTCTTGGCTTGGTTGCGAGATAGGAATAAGCTCAGTCCGAAAAAACCACAGAAACAGAAAAACTTGGAAGATTAAAAAACCAGTTGAAATAGAAACATAAATTTGAAAATTCAAAATCAGTTGAAATTGAAACAAAAGAAATAACGGAACTCGTATCAAAACAGGGGCAAGTGCAGGACAGGATACTGGAATCTTAGAAAACGAATAAACTGCAAATGAAGAAGAAAAGGAAACGAGGTCGAGGAAGTTAGGTCCATTGGCTGCATTGAAGGATTATAATGTTAAAAACATGGGCAGAAACTCATTACTGAGATCAAAGGATGACAGCCAATGCAGAAGATATGTGGTTCTAGTTCTCTTGTCAACACATAATCTACTTTTCATAGAAAGAATAACCATTGAAATATGTAAAATAACTTTGAAAATGACAACGAGGGTTTGAATTAAGAAGATATGCGGTTCTAGTTCTGTTTTCAACACAATCTACTTTTCATAGAAATTATAACCCTGCAAATATGCAAAATAACTTTGAAAATGACAATGAGTGTTTGAATTAAGAAAATAAAATCTCTTGAAATGATATGGAATAAGGGAAACAACAACAAAATCATATGAATAAATTGGTAGAATACATTTAAATTAAAGAATCGATGTTGAAAGGCGGAAACTCAATGAATGTTCAAAGAATGACAGCAAATTACATGGAACAAGAGAACAAGAAGAAAAACGTAAGAATACATCAAAGTAATGTCCAGCCCTTACCTGTATGTGATTACCGAGGAGCGAAAAAGCAAATGACGGAAGGTTGGGCATGAATTAGAGAATAGGGCTCTGCCTTCGGGTCATATGATCTTGGACAAACCCTCATAATAAAAGATATTTCTAGAACTCTACTTCTGCCTCTGAATATGAATCTGCCTCTGCCCTTAACGATGGAGCTCTGCCTCGGCCTCGGTTTTTTCCTTTGCCTATCTATGTTCAATTTCAAAGAATTTGTCAATGGTTAACAAATTAAGAAAAAAAATTTCAAAGAATTTGTCAATGGTTAACAAATTAAGAAAAAAAATTAAATAACAACTCAAGAAAAAAACACGAGCACCATGCATACCTTGTTTGTTGCTCATGCTCATACAAACAGAGGCGCCATTGCTTCAGGTTGCAGTCTCTCTCAATCTTGAGACTAAAGAGGAAGAAACAAATTCCAAAAGAGAAAAGAAAAACAAATCCAAAGAAAAACAAAATAACAACAAACAGTTGAGCATGGCCATGCTACAGACAATTCAAAACACATAGAAACAAACAGAAAACGGACTCTAAAACCTGCACTGCCTAAATTCCTCACTCCGTTCTCCCCTCATCGCTCGTCGTCCGTCTTTGCAAATGAAAGAACTCCTTTCTCCTGCCCGTACTTATACGAGGAACACGGATTTGAATACATGTTATTTAGGCTTATTTTATTTTCAAATCCGCTTTTTTCTTCCAGGCTGGCAGCACCAAGTTGACGTCCGTTATTGCCTTTTCGAAATTTGAAAATCTCGAGCATGTGCCATACATGCAATTTCGAAATTTGAAAACTGGATGGCCATTAGCCTTGGTGACCGTTTGGAACCTTTAGATATTTTATATATAATGTTTACATTTTTTTTCAAAAACTCTATAGATTATTAAAATACTATATCAAAAGAAATTTCATAATCAAATCAATTAACAAATAAACTTGACTATAAACTCTATAAATAAATCAATTTGAATAAAACTTCATAATCAAATCACTTAACAAATAAACTTGACTATAAACTCCATACTTAAATCAATTAGGAAATAAAAACTTGAATGTAGATCTTTGTTTTTTAAAAGTATATTAAAAATTTGAAGTTTTCGAATTTTTTTAATATTTGTTCAAAATATTACAAAATTCTTAAAATTTGCATTTCTAATAATAATGAAAATGATTTAAAAAAAATCCAAAATTTAAAATATTTAGTTAATTTTTTTTAAATTATATTTAAAATAATTATTAAAAAAATAAAAATAATAATTAAAAAATTAAAAATGATAAGTTAAATTCTTTTTTACTTGTATCTAAAACAATTATTAAAAACCTAAAATACTTAGATTTAAAATACAATAAAAAAAATCATATATTGTGAAAAACCTAAAATACTTATATTTAAAAAAAAACATTAAAAAATATGAATTATAGAAATTACACTTACTACCTATCTTAAAACAATTGTAAAAAACATAAAAAGCATGAATTGAATTGTACAAATTACATTTACTACCTATCTTATATAAAATGTCAACACTTCCTATGTTATTAAGAAAAAATTAATATACGACTATCTTCCATTTTTATTAAAGAAATTCATCCAAGCAATTGATTTCAGCAATATTCTCCATAGTATTGTCATTCATTAAATAAATTGATTACAATTTAGGTTACCATGATTAGATTGTAGAAGCAAAAAACCTCTCATAGTGATTTATATCATAATATAGTTATTAATATTTTATTTTTCATTTTTTCTCATAATGCTTTATATCATAGTATAAATAAAATTTATTTTAACTTAAATATATCTAAAAACACATCCTTTCAAAATCTTCAGTCTGCCAGGCTGCATTGTCATTCATTAAAACAATTCCTTACAATTTGAGTTACCAAATGTCATCTCAATATGAGATGGTAAGCAGAATAAAACTCTTATAGTACTTTATATCATAATATAATTGATTTTTTTTTCCAACTGAATTAAAAAAAAAACATACCCTTTCGAAATCTTCATGCAATAAAATAGCCAGCAAGCCACAATGCAAAGCTTGCTTTGTACATGCAAAGTAAGCAATTTTAATAACACGATACAATAGTTAGTTAGCACTTTGAAACAAATGGTTAGAAATAAAAGATAAATTAGCACGGTATATCTACTCATATTTCCTTCTACATCTACATGATCTCTCTTTCAAATACACCCATTTTTTCTATAAATCATTTTTTTCAAATATACCCATCTTTTTAATAAATTATTAACTTGTTTTTTTCTCTGAAAAACATAAGTTTTTCTTTTAGTTTAGGAGATTTTTGAAAAAAGGGTTCTTTTTAATAGTGAATTTTGGAATTAAGAGGAAAATGATAAATTTGAAAAAATGTCAATATTATATGATCTTTAGATTATTTTATTGTCTTTATGATCAGCATAGATCCATCTTAAACCACAATTTATCAAACACAAGAAATGATCCAATTTCTTCATGTTAAACTTATTACAGGTCAAAAGTTTTTTACACCGCAAGATATTTGTGCTGAGAGGCACTCTACACTATAGCCTATAGCCTAGTATGAGGGAGATCTTGTAACTTTATGTGGAAGATCTTGTAAAGTTTGTCTATATTATGTTGTAAACTTTGTTAGTAACAAAATAATAAAAAATAAAATTTTAATTATATAAAATTTTATTTATCTGCCAAAATAAATGCTTGCCACAAAAACAACCTAATATGGGGGAGATGTTGTAATGTTCCTACTTAACAAAACAATAAAAAATAAAAAATTTAATTATCCACCAAAAAACATGTCGGTCATAAAAATTGAATTATCCACAAAAAAAATGTTGGCCTTGTCCTAAAGAACCCTTGGTTTCATTATACATGGTTAAGGAGGCCCTTGCAAATGTTTTTAAGACCATGTGCAAGGCCTCCTAAACAACCCATTGTTTTAGTAAGGCCTTGCACATGGATTTAAGACTATGTATGGGGAGATGTTGTAATGTTTGTTTTTAACAAAAATAAAAAATAATAAAAAATATTATATGTTAGCCATAAATAATATTAAATATTAATAGTAAAAATATTATATGTTAAGCATAAATAATATTAAATATTAATAATGAAAATACTCTATGTCGACCTTAAATAAAAAAGATGTGTCTTTTGGTTTGAATCAAATCAATAGCTCCTTGAGTGCAATACTTAATAAGAGGTTTGCATCTCTAGAGATTTGATTCCTCTCAGCCATTGATAGAGCCTAGGATTTGGATCTATGTTGGTTTTATTCATCCCCATGATAGATCTATGCTCATTTTAAGTTATGCTAGTTTTAAGTTTTTTTAATGTTATTATTATTTTGTTAAATTTTCCTTTTAAACTCACAAGTAATTTTTATTTTTAAAACATAAAAATTACTTATTTTTATTTTTGAAACATAAAATTATATTGAACTACATTATGTAATAACTTCTCTTTCACATTGAGCACTAGCTACTCTCGGCAATTATCTTTTTTTAAATACGATTCATTAAAATTAATAATAAAATGAATCTATATTATATATAGAATATATATAAAGGAAATTAATCAAAAAGAAATTGAAGGTAGAGGTGGGTGAAGTTAAGACTAAGGTGCGTTATTAGTCCCTGCCCATGGGAAGCTTAGTTTGCACAAAAACCGAAGCATATATTACATTTCATCAAAAGTTTTTGATATTAGTTTAGACAAAAACCAAGCATACCTTACCTATTATCCAAAGTTTCTGCAAGTTTATATAGCACATCTTTGTTTTGTCCAATTAAACAATTCTTGTATTCTTAAAGTTGATTTTAACATTTTCTATGTTTCAAGTTAGGAAGCTCGTATCTATTTAAGATATCTATTTATATGTACACAATAATTGGAGTAATGCTAACTTCATGTTAGCATTACTTCATAAAATTAAATGTTAAACATGGAGACACATTAAGTTACACTACTGTTGATCACTGTCCCTTACTACCTTACTCCTACGACTGCCTCACTGCCCTTCTAATAACCATGAAAATACAAAAATCATCCAAATGTCAAGACTAGGCTCAATTCTATTCTTTTGCATTCTTGAGTTGTCAAGACCATGCTCAATTCCATTCTTGAGTTATCCATAAATCGTGCAACCAAATCCAGGTGGTCTTAACAAGCCAACAACAATATGCATAACTCTAATGTAAATAACAATATGCATAGCTCTAATGCAAATGTAGGCTTATAGGATCTCAGTTTCTTCATGTCTAGTCCAACATATTGCTACGCTTATGTTGCTGCTAGCATGTTGGTGCGCGATCTGAGTTTCTTCATGTCTAGTCCAACACATTGCTACTAAATGCACTTCAATAGAGTGATGGGAATCCCATACCAATGATGTAATTAGCTGGAATGAAGAAACAAGACAGAAGGCCATACCTGGTCACCATTATATTTCTGTTTGTTTAAAATTGAGTAAGCATCCCTTTAACTAAGTTCTTTGTCTAGTAATTACATCATCCATGTAAGAAGCCAGTTGTTTTGTTGTGACAAGATGTGAAATATGCTATTTACTTTCATGTATATTTCTAAGGAATTCATAAGTCCACTTGTTGCTTGAAACCCTTATTCTATCAACATAGCAATAGAGTTCTAAATTTTAATCAAAGCATTGAACTTTAACAGTGTTTCTATTTGCTAATCAGGTATAAAGATATCATCCTCTCAGCTCCTCCACTGATGGCTGTTAACTATGAATTTTGGTTTGTATCAAGTGTAACTGGGCTTGAGGTAAACTGTGACCACCAGCACCACCTCAGTGAACTAGTATCAAAGCTAGATCATAACCCTTCCATATGTCAAAATAATTATTTTATGAAAGTTTGGGTGATAAGCTGGTTTATCAATTAAATCCTAACACATTTTATCTCCAAGTAAAGACTACATGCATATGAAAGAATTTATAATATTCACAGCTCGCGTGTGACAGTATTAGTTAAGATTATCAGATATGCAGAAAAAACTAGAAATCAAAATACTGTTCAAAGAATTTACAAACCTGAAACCTATCCTTGGCCTGGAACCTGTGTTTGACATTCAAATTTGGCCCTGAAATTGTGGTTCGCTAACTAAAAACCAGTTGAAATATAAGCTAATTAATAAATGTGAGATGAGATAGGTAGATTCTATATGCTAATTTGGATTGAACGCCCATCAATCAGTTTATTGTTTATAGACAGGCATGACAGGGTAATAATGCATTGGCGGGCACTTGTTTCGTATATAGATAGAAAACAACATAGCAAGTAGTTAAGGTTAATGTTGTAGAACTTATGATTGTAAACAACTGGATCCATAGTAACTAGATCCAAACCCAAGTTGAGAGCTTTAAGCTTATTCACCTGAAGCACTAGTAGCTTTAGGAGAAAAGGAAAAAAATTATCTAGTTGCATTAGAAATAGGATAAACAAGGATTGAAGCAATTAATTGATTTGGGTAGGAATAGATATTTTTTATTTCTTTATTGGAAAGAAAGAGGAATCTGAGTAGGAGCAAGGAGGATAGCTTGCCTTCTTCTCCCCTTCAAAGCGTCCTAACCTCACCAACTTCCTACTGACTTATAAGCTCCTAGAGCATGAGTGTTATCTAATCCTAAGTAACCTTCCCAAAAGATAGAACAAAAAGAGAACAAGGAGAGAGCCATTTATTTCTACGAGATTTTAAACAATGTCAGACAAAGAAAGAGCATTTAAGGACTTTCCTAGTGCTATGATTGAAACAACCATTAAGGCACAAAATAAATGACCTTCTATAATCCCTCTCTAGTAGAGACAATATCTATAATATTCAAAATTGGATAAAGAATAGAAATTTTTATTTAGTAAGACTTCAATGATTATGAATTACAGCCACGACATTCAAGCTCAGCATGTGCCCCTAAAAATAGAGACCAATCAGTAGAAACCAAGGAACCAATGCATCGATGGAATTCAACCTTGCTTAATTCCCCTTGAAGCTCCCACTCTGTAATCATAAAAAATCTTAATATATTTTTATTTTCTTAATATAAAAATTTTGCATAAAAATGACAGTTCTAGTATCTAGAACCTAAGTTTTTGAAGAATTAGTGAAGGATTCCCACAATCCAGTCTAGAGCCGCCCTAACATATCTTCATTGGCTTACCCTCTCCTATAAACGGTGTACATGGTGGGTGAATTCTTTGAAAACACATTAGGAGACATTACCTACACTATTGGTGCCTACCTTCTTCTGAATCACTACCCTCCTAAGACGTATTATTGTTTTTTCCAGATTCAATCTGATGAAAGGTGTCCACATATATTCCTTCACAGCTCACATATGCCTAGTCTTTCAATATGTTGTTGGTTCATGCATGCTACTAGTATAGATCAACTATTATAGGTAGTTGCGGCTCTATTGCATACATTATAGTGATGAAAGGTGTTCATGTAATTTGGGAATCAACCTGCATGGGTCACACGTGGCTCAACTCTTTAAGTGTGATAGCTAAGTTGTTAATGGATGGATTAAAGTGACTTTCATCCGGAGCACACATGCATTAAGGTGTTGACAAAATCAAATAATTGAGAACTCTAATTGTCAATTCATACCTTGTTAGTATCTAATTGTCAATCCATACTTTGTTTACATTTATGTTGAGACCAAAAACCTTATCGAAATCAAAACTTTGTTTTAATAAATATTTTTTTATGTTATTAATAAAATAAATATTATTTCATAAAGCCAAGTCATAGAAGTTTATAGCCAAAATAAAAATCTTGTATAGCACACTGTCACCCAGCAATGATTCTCGCCCTGAGTTACTCCATTTAACTTTCATCTACTGTATTACTTGAACCTTGTTTCTCATGCACTATTCCATACACATTGTAGCATGCATGTCAACGACATGTCTACTTTGTAACGTGCCTCCTCCTCCTTGACCTAACAGTATAATGACATAATCATCAAGCTTGTTAGTCAAGCAGATTAAGGTTTTCAGATACAAATTTCAAATCTTAAAAAGTAATGAGGTTTTGTGTATGTCTGTCATTAAGAACGATCATTACATAGAATTGGTTTTCAAATCAATTGGGTAAGTGTTTGAAGGTTTCAATTTCCTAATTCTTCATTGTGTTCCTTTTTTTTCAATAAGATCTTGGATTTCTCACTTTCTAGATTTTTTTAACAGATGCACATGTAATGTGAACACCATAAATTTATGAGTTTGTATGCAAAAAGCATGTCGAATATGTTCTTCTTTTGCAACACATATACACATTGGATTTTTATTACATGACATGTATGAATGGTGACAAATTGAAATCTCTCCAGTGGATTGTAATGTTCCTACTAGGCTTATTAACCATTGATTATGATAAATATTGTTTATTCCCCTATACCTCTACCAATGTTTTGTTGGGCGAAAAATGCAAGGCTATCGACATTTCAGCATCTACTAGGTCAAATTCATACATGTTTCTTATAATTTAGCAAAAGTGGCTCAAAGTTAGGAAAGGAATATAAATATTTTCCCTTTCAATCTGCATTATATTCCTTTCCGGGCAAGTGCAATAGCTACGGTGGCATTCTTTGCGTGAAGTAATATATTTGATGAATTGATAACACCACACAAACTTTTGAGGAATTAATAAGCTCAAGGTGCAATCTCTTCTACAAATTCATGGAGATGTATTCAATATTTCATGGAATAATCTCAAGCACTGAATCCAATGGTTTTAAATATCAACCAACAATCTGAGTAAAACCCATATATCGATCTTTTGGAATCCCAAGCAATTTGGTGTTAAATAAATGAATCCATTAAGAAAAAATTGTAATCTTCCATGGGATTTATGGCATCTCCTTGAAAAATTTATTATTGGCCTGAGCCTTTTGTTACTTTGGAACCTGCACAATTAAATATCGAGAATCTTGCTTTGCTATGAATGTCCATCAATGTGTTATTGCATTGCTTTTGCACAAATGTTAAAGTTATTTCTCCAATACAAAGAATAATATATGTCTTTGGTACTCAGTTTGGTATCTAGCGGGAAGCGTCTTAATATAGTGAGAAGTATTTTTTATAAAATAGTTCTAGAATGGTATTTACTTTATTTTTCTCTCTCCATGCATTCTCGGTAGTCTATACTAGTTAGAGCGAGATAAGAAACCTGGTAGCAGGATGTCGTTAGCACAAAACCCATTGTGAACAATTTTAATTTCCCGTGGAAGGTTTTATTCTACATGAGAAATTATAGATCCAATGTTGTTCTTAATAGGGTCTTCTTGCAGTAATGAATATGGAACTCAAATTGATCAAGGCGGTAGCTCTAAGCCCTCTTGTTGGGAGTTGGGTTTCTCGGGTCCAACCAGCATTAGAGAGAAAAGTAAAGCTTCTTAACTCCTAATTCTTATGGGTGTCGCTGCTCATACGTAGATAATAAAATCATAATAATAATAAAGGATTCCCTCACCAACATAGTTTTTCTTGCGGGTTTTCCGCACTCGACTGCCTCAACCAACTTTATGATGGTTAGTTGATTGAATAAATATTGCTACATATTAGCAACTCAAAAACCTACTGGCATCAGGCGATGGAGTTACCGGTTCGATTGCCACCCACCCTACTTATATCTCCAGGTTGTTCTGCTTCCCAACACAAACTTGAAATTGAAGTGTCGGGCTCTACCATGACAAAACATGATTGGAATTCAATAGTTCAACAACCTCCCTGTTCGCAAGTTTTGATCTTAAAGTGTATTGATGGATACTCACATTCCATGGTAAAGGTTTGAAGCCAATGTCCAGTAAAAGGTGTGCTAAATTTTTGAAGCCAATGTTCAGTAAAAGGTGGGTAAGTCAATCACTCATGATCTAGAAAAAAGAAATCATCCCAAGCAATCCTGAACCTACCAACCCTAGTCCCAAGGCTACCAACAGGCATGCCAATTAGGATAGTAAACCAAATAGTGCCTCCATTTTATTTAAGCAAATCACGCCTCCTTTTTATTCAAGCAAATCGTGCCTCTGTTTTATTTAAGCAAATCGCACCTCCGTTTTAGTGAATAAAATCGTGCTCACGTTTTGGAAAGCCTGTTTTTTTTTAAAACAGGTCGAGCCCGTACTTTTTGCCACATCACATGGCTATTAGAGTTGGACGGAGAAAATATTGAATGGGGTAACGCGTTTTTGGGTGTGGCAAAGCCATCCACCTCCACCTTTGGATCAACCTCCTAATTGTGAGGTATTTTCCTCATTTCTTCTCATGTTTTTTTCTCTTTGTTCATCAATTTATTTTCCCTAATTTGAAAAATTAAACCAAAATAAATTAAATTATGGCCAATGGATACAAAAACCCCAATGGAAACAAAAACCCCGAGGTAATTGGCCAATGGAAACAAAAACCCCAATGTAATTGGCCAATGGAAACCAAATCACCAATTTAATGATAAAAAATAAATAATTTTGATTATTTACCAAAATTCATACCCAAAATTCACATGCCCAATGGAAACCAAAACCCCAATTAACTCATAAAAAAAAATGAATTTTCACTATTTCCATATGCATATTCACAAGCATCCTTGTGAATCCATACCGAAATTCACAAATATGCAAAGTTTGTCAAGCACATTTCAAGTTTGTATAAGTAATTTGCATGCCCAATGAAAAACAAAACCCCAATTAACTCATAAAAAAAATGAACTTCACTATTTGCATATATGTATATTCGCAAGCATCATTGTGAATCCAAACCAAAATTAACAAATATGCAAAGTTTGTCAATTATATTGCAAGGTTGTCTACAACTAAAAAAAAATCTAGAATTCATATATTGCCCTAAAATATATAAACAAACATGGTAAATCCCTTTCCTCTATCCGAAATATCGAAGTTCGTCTTCCAAGAACATCAATAAACACCTTATAGTTTTGATGAAACTTCCTAATCCAAGTGTTAAAGTAAAGTATAGAAGATTCCCATGCTTTTAGCAAATATTTCTTCTTGAATGAGGGGTACTTTTTGGTTAAGGTCAAGACAACAAAGTTCAACAATAGATTCTACGAACGTGAAGATACATACGTAGGTTGATGTGTTTGATTAAACATGCCAATCACATACTATCATACATGATATAATCCAGTGGAAACCTTGCAACCATAAAATCTACTATACACAATTGTGCATTTAAAGTCTCTCATGGGTATATAGAAAGAGGGCATAGAACTAAAATAACATCAAGTGGAATCCATACATGGCCCAAATTAAATATAAACAAAGATCTGCTAAATAGACTTTGAAGTCCAAAAAACATCACGCTACAACAAATAATTACATATCTAACAAAATCATTGCCTATACTAGGATTTTATTTATCAATAGCACATTATGCCGCCTATTATAGAGTCTAGTTGTTGCCTCTACTCGCAATCTAGAAGTTGGCCCTACAAAGTCAATAGTCAACACCTCACAATTTTGATGAAACTTCATAATCCAAGCCTTAAAATATGTTAGAGGAGCTTCACAATACACATATGCACTCAAGACACTTTATGTACACATGCATACTTAAACATTGGAATTAATACTTGAATTTAGGACATAAATATGAAATTAAAAAATGTTAAATGTTTATTCTTTACTGTAAAATTCAAGATCAATTTTTAAATTTACATGATAGATTTAGTTTATGTTGTTATTTGTCATACATTAGTTATACAATTTTCAGTGCTTAGAGATGTCATTATATCATGTGTTTATATTTCTAATGATATTTTATTTGTATTTATGATTGCAGTGGCTACTATGGATAACAATGCAGAGATACTAATGGTTATTAGCCATCTAAGAGAGACTGGTTTTGCTTGGAGGGGTGGAGATGAGCTCCATTGCTCCTTGTTAGATTCTTTGTTTTCTATTGTTGATACGATTGCAAGATCGAATGATTCTTTCTATAGCATCGCATCGTACAGGGAGAGGAAAAGACAACAATACGTTGATGGGTTGAGCTACAACAAGGTAAAAAAGCTCAAAATAACAAAACAACACATCTATACATTGTTTATACTCCCTGGGATGGATGACATTCCAGAGATCAACAGGCCACATATTTCTATTGAGTGGTGCACCTTTCCACCCATCAGAGACAATTGGATGGATAGGTGGTACATGGTTTTTGACATTCCCCCTCACAACAATAGGAAAGTATTGTTGTACTTCCTCCAAAAGTTGTATGTAGAGTTTGTGATGGGGAAACATGTCAACTAATTTGACATGTTGGGCTTCCAGGGAGTTGGTAGGGGGATGCCCCAACAATGACCCAATGATAGGCATGCATATGCCAATCTACAAATAGCTGGACCATGTGCCCAGATACCGAGGGCAGACATCCCTCCTGCACATGACATGGTTTCCCAGACACAGGAGGCATTTTTTACTCTAGCTGAGATGGTCTCTCGACACATGCTCGCTATTAACCAGAGAGCTCCCTCTTCTTCTGTTGGTGTACAACCACCAGCTTTTGGTGGTGGAGGGACATATATTGGTGGGGATAGACCGACATCCCATGTTCCTCAGAGTGAGCCACACGTCTGCACATCATGTGGGGGACACTGTTATGGTCCTGGACCAAGACATGGTACCACTACGATGACTGGTGTTCAGGTAATTTTTAATGCATGTGTTAGTCTTGATCAATTTATTATTTTTTCTAATATTTACAATTTTTGAAGTTGCAAGAACCCCACTTAGAACGTGATGCTGGAGACGTTGATATCAACAACATAGTCCAAGGTGGAATTTACGATTACTTAAAGAATGTAAGTACATGGGTTATGACTGAATATTGTTCAAATTATAGTCCAAGGTGGAATTTACGATTACTTAAAGAATGTAAGTACATGGGTTATGACTGAATATTGTTCAAATTATTTAAATTTCTTACTATACACTCCTTTATAGATCGCTAATATTTATAATTTTTAAACTT
Source organism: Pseudotsuga menziesii (assembly GCA_001517045.1). Lineage (NCBI taxonomy): Eukaryota > Viridiplantae > Streptophyta > Pinopsida > Pinales > Pinaceae > Pseudotsuga > Pseudotsuga menziesii. The sequence continues at coordinate 19,603 of LPNX011147451.1, forward strand.
CCAGATGCTATTAGCATCTGAAGAGGGGAAATAAATTGATGGAAGAGGTCACTCCCATGGGGGAGATATGTACTAGGTAGGGGTAAGTATATTACAACATGTTATTTTTTCAGTACATATTATTCCATCCATTCAAATCTATGTCTAACTATGGTAACACTTAATGAAAGCAGACCAGGGTAATTTTTAGTGGCAAAATTTCACCAGTTGGCTATTTTTTGGGTTTTTTTCAAAAAATAAACTCGCTATTTAGTTTCTAATATCACCTATATTACATAAAATGTGTTTTTTTATCATAATATTCACCAAAATTTACACATTTCATTGTTAATTTTATGTTTCATATTTAATATTCGCCTACCTATCTATAAACATGTTTTTTTCAATCCAAAACAATCTCCTAGAATACTATACTTAAGTATAATATTTGAATCCTTAAAAAATACCTTGCTGCAGATATCATCGCAGATCCTTGCACTGCCTCTTTGGTTTTGATATCCCCATAGCCCAAACATAGATAAGGGGGCTGTTTACACTAGACGACCCTCTTCCTTGAATAGAGCAGGTGTGCATGAGGATCAACCTACTCATCCCACGGTAATGTACACACTTCCAATGGCAGTTGTTGGCTAGCTATGAATTCACTTCACAAGTAGTTTTTCTTAATGTTATTTTTGCACGTTTACATCATCAGGATGTAGAGTCATCCATGCCAGACCTTAGTGGGGTTGTTGATGGTGCGGTCAATGCTGCATCTACAATAGGGATAAGTCACACTCAGGTACATATACTTGAATATTTGTAATTGTACATTTCATTTGTATTGTTTATGGACATTCACAATCTCTAACTATTTTATCATTTGGTGAATGTAGCCACACCCTGGTCAATTAGTGCATGCAAATGAGGTTGATGTTCAACCTATGGCTCCTCTTACTACTGAAGAGTCCCAACATAATTCCCTAGAAATGGTTTTTTCAGTGAGATGCTCATTTTTTACATAATTGATTAGTACTTTCTCATTCATGTACATGTTGATAATTCTTGATATAATTGACATTTTTTTTTATTCGTAGAGAAGCATTGCAAAGAGACTCTCTACAAGGAGGAGGACGCCAGAGGAACCTATACCTCTGACGGATGTGGTGAGTCTTTGTTTTATTTACAACTGAGTCATATTTTAAATTTTCAAACTTTGTTATTGCTGGACAGTACTAGTTCAATTACCTGATCAAGAAATATTGTCTTTGATTTGCACTCGCTAGATATGCATAGTGGTCATAGATAGAGGCGACAAGCATTAGGGTTTGGGAAAAACAAGAGAAAGTTAGATTTTTTATGTGTTAGCCCAGGACAAATATGTATTTTTATGTACAATCCAGAGTTAGAGTATAGGGGCGCGGTCCAGGACAGATGTAATTTTGTTTGCACATGTACATCAAATATGTTTTTGATACATGTACATTGATAGGCCATAGATGGGCCTTCTATTTTTGTACTATAACTTTCATGATATAAAAAATATTTCATATCAAGGCTCTTGAGATCTTCATGGTTCATTCTTTAAAGTGTTATTATACACGTGTGGAGAAGAATGTTTCTATGTGTAATGTTCCCAATTTTTTATAGATTTTATGATTGCATGGAGATATCAGTTATAAATTTGAGAACAATGCACAATTACAATATTACGTAATGACAAAAATGTACATTTTAATTGTTTTTTACCATTATCCAATTGCATATACAATGTTATATTAACAATGTTAAATTGTATTCACAAAGATGGAACATACCTAATACAAATAAGCACCCAACACAACTAAGCAACTGATCCAACTAGGTGGAATACAAAAGCATCTTACCCACATAACAACCTAACAAACTTTTAGAGGATACATGAAGTTGACACACCTAAGTGATGCACCTTTGTGGTCTACATAAATAAAATTAGTGTTTGGCTTGATGTCTTTCATCTAACGAATACATGGGATACACATCAAACCTAAAAGTATTCGAGTATTATAAGGTTGAATCAAAATAATGGTTATGACTATATCCTGCACATTATTTTATCATTTTGTTAACGTACATGGAATTTTATTAATGGCCTCGAGTAACAACTTTGAAAGATACAAAAGTTATGTGTGATTTTATTATAGTTTAAATTGATAAGAGAAGTACTATTCTGAATCTTGTTTTATAAATTCATGTTTATGTAGTATTATTCGAAGCATTCATTGTGTGAAGATATATATATTTTGTAATAATGGAGTAATAGGTTGGACACTTGTTTCTAAACATAAACATGTTTCATTACATGGTTACTGACGTAATGGCATTGTATCCTCCTACATTTAATCGTACAAATGCTCACATATCTTGGATGACCTAGCTAAATTGATATGGTAAACACCCTTCTTTCGAGTTTCCAGTCCCACAAATGATATTAGATCCTAATATCAATTCACCTCCACATAGATCTTGACAACTCCTTTCGCCTTGATTAAAACAAAAAAAAGAATATTTTTTGCTTGACAATGATGGGAAATAAGTCAAGTTCAACACCTCACAATAGGTAACATAATTCTCGACATCTGCTCATGGAATAATAGTTTGCAAAAAGTATTTTTTGAAGAGCGAAAGATCTAAAATCACCTTCAAGTTGACCCCTATATGCAAAAATTTCACATTCACTTACTAAGCAAAACCCTAGTTTCCAAAATTGACAAAAAAAATGAGCCCTTGTCCATAGACCCAGAGTACATGGCCACTCTAGCACTATCCCGATGTCCTAAATCCAATGGAGCCAACGGTTCATCGATCTGAGCAACGATAATCAATATATGGAGCTGTTACCACCTAAGTTGTACTTAGTGGTTTTTTATCAAGTGATCCTGGTGAACCGGACAAAGATGATTTCTTCAGACTTCAAAAGACCTTCACAATTGCTTCTGGGAAGTGCTTGTTGTACTATATCACATGTTCATACCCCATAGGGGAGTTGTAATAAAATGTTCTAGCATGGTAGTTTCTATAAAAGGCTCGGTCTCCTAGACTTACTTGTCAATTCGATAAGCCCAGGGTGTTTTTTCCCTTGGTTATTATTGGTTGTTGAATAAACAATTGATAGTTTCTGAGTTTTTCACCAAACTCCTCCAAATTTGGGGTGGTCGGATTGACATTTAGGCCTATTGAGGTTATTAGAGTCTATGTGTCAATGTCTAAACATGCTAGTCATTATGGTCGAGTCATATGAACAGGTCTAAGTCCCCCTAGGTTTTTTTTTTCAATTTTTAAAGTTTTAATTTTTCCAAAACTTAGGCTATTTTTTGATAGTCTAAATGGAAAAAATGGTTTTGTAATAAAAGTGGGCTCAAAAATTAGTTTCAGTCATGAGGGTGCTCATTTTCTAACTCAGAGCACCCGGTAAACCCATAAACCCACTTTTCCTAAGTTTTGAGTGATTTTCCCATCACTCAGGTCAAAAAACCCTAAAAATCAAATCTTGATTATTTTAATTGATAAATTAATTAAATCATGGAGAAAATACAAATTCTTAAATCAGTGGGATTTGCTCTGATTTGACTGAAATAAGTCTCATCGGCTTTGGATTGACTAGAGCTGAACATGCCTTGATTGAAGGAGGTGATATGGGATGAAGAGGGAGTGCACCACATGCATCCTTTGTATTTACTCCCTCTCTCTCTCCTCCATGCGTGTGGGCTCATCTGGATGTGGTTTGGTTGATGTTTCAGTTAACCGATTGATGTGTTAGTCCGATCAGCAATCCGATTGTCAATTACACTCATTCAAAGTCAGATCAGACTCAGTTAGACTCAGATCAATCTTATCTTGAATCCTCATGCAGTTGCAGCCCCTCTCTCCTTGGGAATTGCACCCCCTATGGGATTGGGTTTCATTTTTTGCTATAAATAAAGCATAGTTTCCTCCATTTCCAAGCTAGTTAGACTTGGATTGAAGAGTTGTTGCTATTGTAATGTTGCTATATTTTTCAATGAAATAAAGAGAATCTTTTGATGCAAGATGGTGTCATGTTATTATGTGTGGATGAGCATTGCCATGTTTCATTGAGGTAACCTGTATCTTTGTTCATAACTTGCTTATTTTTATATTGTGGATCCAGTGCTCAAAAATTGATAATAAGTTTATTATGATCTTGATAGGAAAGGAATTTCTTAATAAGTTTATTGGCTATCTCTTTCTCTTTTATGCATGCCTAGAGATCTAGATTTAACATGCTTTATAAGATTATATGCATGCTATTATAATATCTATGTTTATGTATTAACCGGATCTCACAAGCATTTTGGCAATAATTCGGATTAGTTGCAGGTTCCTATCTTGGAGAGGGTGCTGATCTAGTTTGCTTCCTCACTTTCTCCAAACTTTCTCAGAGGCATAGTCTCTCGACCATGAGGGTGTCACCTAGGGACCAATATGATATCATGTCCGTTCCTAATGGGGGGGTTAAAATTAAACAATTAAAAGTTAATATATTGGTGGTATATTAGGGGTAAAAAGGGTTTTTTTTTAAACTATATAAATATCCAATATGTTGAGGGATATTTTATTCCACAATCCTACCCACGCCCTCCAGTCCTCCAAACCTGCCTGCACCCCTGCGTATGCTGCATAGGTTTTCCTGTGGTTTTCTTCCCGCGCCCTTCACTAGAGCTCCAAGCCTTCGTGCACCCTGAAGATGCTTCTTTCTTCTAAGACCAGAAATGTGGAACAGACAATTGCAGATCTTTCCATTTCATCTCGAGAGACTAGAGCAAGCACATGGGATTCACTGAGCATCCCGGGGTTCCGCGGAGGGTGCTCTAGATTAATGCTCTGGCCCTCATGGCACATTGAGACTTCAGCAATCGAACAGAGTGTGGAGAAGCTTCCATGAGCGCAGCTGGTAATATTCTATTTTTATTTGTTATTGATTTCTTGGCTCCTATTTCTTTACTTTTGGTTTTGAAGAAGAGGAAGAATCTATTTGGCTTCCAAACTATGAGACGAGGCATAATCACGAAGATACTTGTTTTTGGCTTCGATACTAATGAGACGAGGCATAATCACCACATGGGGGTCTGTGAAACACCATGCCTTTGGGTTTTTGGAAGATATAGTCAAGGGCATGCTGGATTTTGGAAGGTCTCTTGTGAGTATGTCTAAATTTCCTATTTTGCTACCCTGTTTTGTTGATACATATAGCCTGATTTTGTAGGGGGTTTATGTAATCGAATATCGAAAGCGGTACATTTTTATAATGAGTGTAGTTGGTGCCATGATGCTACTTGCAGAGGTGAATGAATGGTATAGCTCAGTTGTTTAATTGATCTTTTGCAATATTAGTATTAATCGTATTGATTTTTCTTTTTAGTTTCTATGAAAGCAAGAATATACTGAGAAATGTGTGTGTTCATTGATTGCGGTGTAGTTTGATAAATGCAAACATAACCTGTGATCTATCTCTGTTCGGCAAGCTGCTTTACCATTGACCTTCATGGCCTTTTCATGACAGGCATCCTAACTACTCTGATATGAAGTTGTAGATTGCCATATCCAACTACTCTGTTAAGGTGTACTTTAGCTTAGACCTGCTATCCCCAGTTAGTCTCAAGTTCTGGTTCTCTCACCATGTTGAAAACTGAGTGAGCTAGCAATTGAACCATGGGCCTATCCTCGGTCAGCGGACTGATCTACTACTAATCTACATGCCCTTTTCATGATGGGCACCTTTGCCAGTTTGATCTAAAACTCGTATTGTGGATTGCTACCTCTATCACCCACCCCCAAGCCACAGTTTGGCTCAAGCGCCTTAGCCATCTGTAATCAATATTAATACTTGAATCTGATACCATATTGAAAATCAGACAGGTAAAATCAAACCCACAAACTGCCCCTACTATCACCAAACTACTTGCCTTTTCATGATGGGCACCCTTGCAGACTACTCTACTGCTGAGCTAAATACCCTTTACATGATTGGAAACCTTACCAGTTTGATCTAAAAGATGCGGATCGCTACTTCCATTAACCCCCTTAAGCCACATTTTGGCTCAAGCCTCCTTAGCCACCCACCATCAATCCCAATACTTGTTTCTGCTACCATGTTGAAAATTGGACGCGCTAGGAGTTAAACCGAGGGCCCACATCTACTAACATCAAGCCACTTGGATTTTTCATGACCTTATGAATTTGGTATCTAGGTGGATTTCTATAGCCTATCATAGGCATTCCCTTTAAGCCACACTATGACTCAGGCCTCCTAGCCATTGCCAATTAACCTCAATACCTGGTTTTGCTGCCATGTTGAAAAATGGATATGCTAGCAATTGATTCCCGGACCTATCCCTGATTGGTAGGCTGTTCATCAACCACTGCAGGCCAAACTTTGGCTCAAGCCACCTTATCCATGCCCAATCAATCTCAACACCTGGCTCTGATGCCATGTTGAAAATTGGACAGGCTAGGAATCAAACCCAGGCCTTGCACCTACTAACAGCAATCCACCTGTCTTTTTCATGACAGGCACTCTTACCATTTTTATATGAAGGTGTGGATTTCTATAGCCTATCTCCAGCATTATGACTCAAGTCTCCTAGCCATTTCCAGTTAACCTCAACACCTAGCTTTGCTGTCATGTTGAAAACCGGACATGCTAACAATTGTTCTCTGGGTCCATCCCCAATTGGAAGGATGCTCTACCACCAAGCTACATGCCCTTTTCATGACGGGTTTGCTGACTGGTTCTATCTAAAAGATGTGGATTGCCACCTTAAACTCTCCCCCACAGATGACACTTTGGGGCAAGCATCCTAGGCATGACCAATCAATCTCAACACTTGGCTCTGAGACCATGTTGAAAATTGGACAAGCTAGGAGTCAAACCCAGGTTCTATCTCTGGCTGCTCTATCACTGAGCTACCCTTTCATGACGGGCACCTTTATGAGTTCTATATCAAGGTTTGAATTGCTATTTTCAGTGCACCACTTCATGCCACTTTGGTTGACGTCTTGTTGTCACCACCGATAAATCTCAACACACCTTCCTTCAAGCTACACATTGGCTTAAGCCTCCTAGACACTAACAGCCCATCTCAACACCTGGCTCTGATATCATGTTGCAAATTGGACAAGCTAGGAATCAAACCCTTAGGCCTGGGCTACTTTATTGCTGAGCTAACTGCCCTTTTTGTGACTAGTTCAGTATCAAGGAGAGGATTGATTTCTCTAATTCTCTCCTTCAAGCGACAATTTGGATGAAGCCTCCTAGACAACACAACTAAAGTTGATATAATGTGGTTGCCTTTAGATTTGAATGGTTTTAGAAGCACCTACATCTTTGAATAAATTAGACACAATTATCTGCCAAAGTTAATTTATATATGGTTTATAATGGTAAGGGCACTTGTTAACCTTCTTTTAAGATAAACTTTTAAAAATTGTATTACCCTATCTCACTTTCTTTCATGTCTGACCAAGTTACAGTAAAATCAGCCCAAGCATATTAATTTTTAAGTAAGTGCAAAGAATTTGTTTAAACTTTAAAGTACCTCGGGATATTTTTCAAGAGGATGGAGATCTGCAGGTTAGTCAATCTTGACCTTAATCTTAACATTAGGTATTAAGGGAATACGATGGGAGATGGACAATTTAGGATGAACAAATCTGCTTTCACTCACAATGTGGCCTAGTCCGATTAATTAAGATGCATTATGGATGGATCTTTGATCTTTCCCAGTTTTGTTAAGTCAAGTCAACTAACATTGATTTAGTTCAGAAATTTGTGTGCATTTGAAGTAATTTTTCACATAGTTCAAGATAATTTATTTGTAATTGCTTTAAGATATGCTGCCGAAACTATCTTATTTTGGTTTATTAAAATTTAAAACCTATGATCCATGTAAAATGGGCATTAGTCGTGTTACTTTTCCTTAACAACATCTCTTAGAAAGGTACATGCCATGCTGCATAGCCGATCTTAACTATTGAAATGTGTATGCATCCCAGACTTTTGGATTTATGTCAGTAGAGCGTGATCTAGTTGGTTAAAGCAAAAGGTTTAATGCTGTGTTTTCTGTATCTTTAGAAGAATATATGGTTAGTTATTTTACGCCAAGTGTTAATAGGTGTTTGTGCTGGTTTAATTGTTGACGGATGCAGTGGGTGTCCCTTAAAGTGGATCCATTTCCAAGTTTGAAGGGTTTTCTTTAGAGTTAGGAGTTTGGATATCAGATTGGTCACTAATGGTTGTTTACAATTCTTTTACTTGACAATCTATTAGCCTGTTTGATAATATTACCTAAATAATTAGGCATTGATTTGGTCTGTTTGTGTCCTTTTATTAATTAGATGTGGATCAGAATGTTAAGACCTACTGAGTGTTAGGTAATTGTTTCTCCCATGCCTTGTTTGATGCCCCTTCTGTGTTCATTATCTTTACCCCTTTGTGAGGTTCAATTCGAGGCTCTTACCAATGCTCTGAAGGAGAAGCATCGTCTTGTATTTATTTCATTGTTCCCTTACTAAGAAAGCTCTTTGGTACAAAAGATCATAATTTACTTTAAGCAATGGAATCCACTAAAAATAACCAGGTCATTTGAATTGTGTTTGCGGCATGACATTTGAACAGTGCTAGTTTGGTTTTGGTTGGAGGGGCTTCATCCATACATTTTGTAAGGGGGCATGCAAGTTCAATTGATTAACACTGTTTTATAGTATTGACAGTTGGATTTATCTTGTGTGCAGTGGAGATGTTCGATCATTCTTGGTTGTTAAAGGTACCCCGTACCCATCATTAGGCGGCTATGAGGTAAACAGATCATTTTTGTTTAAAAATTCCTATTACAGGTAGTTTTAATCTCTTTGTCAAAAATATAAGCATATGGACACCATCATTTCTTGACTGAAAGGAACTATTGCTGCTGTTACAATACAATTTGCTTGGGCTGGAAATAGTTGTCTTGACATTAGCATGTTATCCTTCTACATGCTATAAGCTATCATTACATCAAAGCAGTATTATTATTAAGGTAAAAGCATTATGACCGTGCATTCTAATAATAATTTTGAAAAGTAAGGTAAGTCAAGAAATGAGAATGCAGGGGACCATAATTTGAAAAGAGGTTTATAAAAGGAAAAGGGGGATTCAAATGAAGAGAGGTAGCGGAAGGAAGGCTGGGGTCTGGGAGTCAATCTCTGAGGTTATTGCAGGTGCTTTGAAGATCAACAGACACAGAATGGATTCAGGGTTTTTCAGGATGGAGTTTGTGGATTTTCTTATGTGTAATTCTCTTCAGAAACGCATGCCAAGTCAGGCCATTGAATGTAATTTGCATCTGAGTTGTAAATCTGGAAATAAATGAAATACAATAGAGGCTTTTTAATGTATTTTGTGATCTTTGTTTCTCATGTGAAGTAGTCTTGTGTAATAGAGAGATTAGAGGAAAGGAATTTGACTCAGATCAACACTTCTTATTATTTTCATGATATACAGAATGTTAGGCTTGCAAGTTGTTCTCATGGTCAGATATTGCTGAATTCATACTATGTATGCTTAGCAATAGCATGTGCTATTTCAAGACTGGATTGATTGTAAAATTGCCCAGTCCTTCATTCAATATTTATGCTCTGTAACCAGGGACTCCATGCCTAATTTAGGCCACTGATCAGAGAAGCTTGCTAGCCCCTCATGTCTAGTACCTTGGCCAATCTTTTCGAGCTCTCTGTACCTTGTTTTTTTCCTTTTAAATATGCTAAAAGCCTTTAATGTAAATCTATTAGTGAAATGCTCAAGGAAGCTATCTTTCTTTAAATTCAAGTGAGGGAGCACCCTCTAGGCCAAGATTTGCTTGAGACCTAAAGAAGGTTTAAAGATGTTCCTGGGATAGTTCTAACTTCTAATTACCACCTTAGAACGTCCCAGGTACTAACAATATGTACCAAAATGCCTCATATGCAGATGTTTCTACCTTGCATTGCATATGGAAAATTCCCAAAAAAGTTCAATTCTAAACTTAAAACAGCTAGTGGCCTCTTCCAAAAATGCCTATGAATTGCCACAGGCAAGGATACAACTATTTTGATTGCAGCACCCATTTTGTAAAGTGTTCTCAAGTCACTTTGATGATCATGAGAAAATCCTTATCCTAGATTCAAAATAGTTACAGCAATGCAGAACGAGTCACAAGGGAAACTCAAATTACTGCACCTAATCCTTTGCAAATGATTTGACTTATTTAAAGCATAACTGTTTATGACATTAAAATTAATGCAATGCAGTTGCATGTCTTCAGAAAGTACTAAAGATAAAAAAGTATACTTTAGCATTTGTGGCATATAAACCATTTGGCTGCAATTGGAAACTTTGGTAATTTCTGTCATTTGACAAGCCCCAGATTTGATGTTTCTAAACATCTCTATCCATGACTCTGGCCACTAAGAAAGGAAATCTCAGAGTTCTTCAAAATTATTTCACTAAATTATGTGCAGTTCAAGCAATTTGTTTATGTTTATAAGTCACAATTTATAAGAGCATAGAGAACAGATTCAAAAACGTTACAACTGCAAAAGGCCATTCAAGTAAAATTAGTTTATAAAAAAAATCATATCTTAGTAATTTCAGCATAACTTTCAATCATGTGGATTTCAGAAGCAACAAAACAACTATCATGGATCATTTGTCTGGCATAATAGAATAAGATTTAGCAACAAAAATCAATCCACCTTTTGAATAAATTGTGTTGGGCCTAAAAGGTGACAAATATCAATAAGGAGTTCCTCCATATTTGTTCGGAAATGAGCTTGTCCATCAGGAATGTCAAATACTCCATTTGGATCATCCGCACTGAAATTGGTACTGCCAACCTACAAGTACATAAAATGTCAAATGTGAGAACAAAGTAAAGACAAAATCATAACACAAAAGTATCCCAGATAAATATATTCACGCATTAAATCATACAACATTACACTAGCAAGCTTTACCAACATAAACTGAGAAAATTGAAAGAAGTGCTACCAAGAGATCTATCAGAAGAGTCACACCTGAAGAGTTCTAACTAAAACCACTAGGAGATAACAAAGTCATTAGGGGAGAGATAGAGACAAGAAGAACTGTCATTTGATTAGGTGTAGAGAATGCTGGTATAGGACTAGAAATTTGAGGTCAGTTAAGGCCATGCAGACTGCAGGCTGAGAAGAAAGCCAAGCTAGACCATGAATAGGGCAAGAAATTCATAGAATCAAGTTAGTTGACCTGCTACAAATAACCACAGATAGTTGAACAAGTAAGAGTCTAACTTTGAATTTGACAAACCGATTCTGAAGAGGGTTTGAATGAGATTTGTATCTGTAATTTGAGTTTTGAATTGAAAGATTTAATTTTGAGTGTCGGAGTGAAATTTCTGTGTGAGTTTTGTTTTGATTGCAATAGTCGGCCTCTAATTTATGAGGGTAGTTTTAATTGAAACTTTTATATTTGTGATATATTTCTATTACTTAGTCTCGAAAATAGTTTGTGTATTCAAAAGCCTGATACTTATATTATAAAAGGGGAGGAGTTGTTATCCTTCTACATGCTATCATTACATCAAAGCATTATTATTATTAAGGTAAAATAATTGTTACCGTGCATTCTAATAATAATCATTACATGATATAAGCCTGATACAGGTGGTCTCCTTTTTTCAGCAACAACTCAGGTGGTCTCTCTACTTGGTAATACATTCTCAAGTTCTCTCGGAGCAGCTAATACCAGGCAAACCATCATGGGAAATGGTCATCAATTTTCCATGGGACTTGCAAATGATCTCAATTCAAATGATAGTGCACCATTTGACATCAATGACTTCCCTCAGTTAAATTATCGCCCCAATTCTAGTGGAGGGGCACAAGGGAAGTTAGGTGGGTTTTGGTTATCTCATTTTCTTCATGTTTTTGTATTTACTGTCTTTTAGCTTAGGTTGACAACTAACAAGTGATAAGTGGTATGCAACTTCAATAAGAAAGCAAGGTCTTAGTGTCAATTCTCTTGCTCAACAAAACCAAGACTTCCCAGCGTTACCGGGTTTTAAAGGTTCGTATTTGGCTTTTTATATAAGCTGCATCTGTTGTCTTAACGAGTTAACCTGATGGGAATGAACGCATTCCTTTTTCATTGCTTGGTTAGGAGTGCTCTAAAAATTAAAATAATATGATTGCCATATTTTAGAATATACTGCTATGTAGTCCATTCCATGTGTTTGTATTGGAAAGCCTTGATTTTTACCTGTTAAATTATTCACCTACATTGTACATGGTCTTTCAACTATCCCTTGTATTAATCTATATATTAGAATGGTCCACATCTATATTTTGGGTACTTTTGACTCTTAGAAAGGCCCTTGCAAAGTTTTCATGTGTCGAGGTTGACAGTATATGACTACTTTTTGAACCTTCGATGCATGCTTCTGAGATCCCAAAATGCTTACAGGCTGTTGGAGCAGGGTCCCGCAGCTAGAGAAGAAGCTGCTAGTTTAGCAGAGAGATAAGTTTTGGCGGAAATAAGATAAGACAGAGCTACGACGGCGTAGCACGTTTTTAGCTACAGAGCAGAGCCGGAAACCATGACTTTTAAGATAGAGAAGTCAAGAAAGGCAACGGTACCTGAGCGGCTGAGAAGAGAGAGCTCACCCACTGCATTGAAGGCAGCGGTGAAAGACAGGAGGGCTCAACGACCCTCATAAAGGAGAAGGAGCAATGAGGCTGAAGCATTGAAGATGAAGGACAGAAAAGCGAAGCGGTGCACAGTACCCATGATCAGTGCCGGGAAGCATGGAAGACTGCAGAGAGCTGTGGTGTGGCGAAAAGCGGCTACCTCAACTACAGATATGACTGACTATCACTAGTTAGGGTTGGGTTACTGTTGGGACAGGCCCACAGTGTTGTAATGGCAAGACCTTCGGGCCGCCTATAAAGGGATATATTTTGTATTGTAAAAGTTTGGCATTTTGGGCGTTTAGGCCATCCAGCTAGTCGGATAACATATAGTAGCCATTGAGTCTGTTAGCTCATAGTATCTTGTATTGTAATAGAGTTGAGCTCTGGTTCTATTATTAGCGGTAGCAATCTTACTGTAACCAGTAGCTGGCTTATAGAGCGTGCATGTAACGATCCGCAGGGATCGACAGAGAGGGAAGAGTATATTGTAGGAGAGCAATATAGAGGAGAAAAGAGATCTAAGAGAGAAGATCTTGAGGTACATATGCGGTGCAGCAGAACTGTGTTTTACCTTCCCCTGAGCTATAAGAAAAACACAGTTCTGTGGACGTAACTTCCATCTTGGAGGTGAACCACGTTAAAATCAAGTGTTATGTGATTGGTTTATGTGTTATGTTTACTTATGCATTTCTTAGGCATTTCATGGACTTTGTTACAGTTTAATGAATGAATGTGTTAATCGGTTCACAGTAACATAAAAGGATAAATATAAGTCGAAGTCTTTGGCATGTTGTATGTGGTTCATTTAAGCTTTGCGTGAACAGTCACCAGTTGCAGTATTGAATAGCCTTGTATGTTAAGTCTTGCACATCGACACAAGCAACGCTAAGTGCACTAAGCCGCGGAGGTAGGGTATCACAGAGAGGTGATACCGCATCGACAGAGGAGCTGCGGTGTGTGATATCGCAAGTTAAGGACTTAGCGTTGGGCAGGAGCTGTGTGTCGTACGCTGCACGGCGACGCGGTAAGGTTGGAGATATCGCAAGACAGGGAAAGTGCACGGCGTAGAAAAGGATTGCACGATGGTATAAAGGAATATCTCATGGCTAGAAGAGCTGCGAGACGAGGAGATCACAGAACACGAGCAGAAAATCACACGATGCGCAGAGGAAGAGACCTCACAGCTAGGGGATCTGCGAGCCGCAAGAAGGATTGCCACAGAACCTGGTCCAAGACACTTGAGTCCTTGGCCAACCCATTAGAATCAATTCGGGTGAGACTTCAGGCTGCTTTGCGGTATTTCGTTGAAAGGGCCAGTAAGCTAGGGGTGTTGTTGGTTGATTATAGTAAACCCAGGTTTGCCCAAAGCAGCCAACAAATGGTTCCGTTGCCGGTTTTGAACAACTGAGCGCTAATGTTTTGTTGGCATCCTACTAGAGAAGAGTTTCACCAGTGGCTAGATTCAAACTTAAGGGAGTTTCCCAAGAACGAAAATCGGAGCCTTAAATTGAGCACAAAGGACTGGTTACAAAATCATATCGCTTTAGATATACACACGATATTTTTTGCAACCTATGGAAATGAGCTTTATGACTGGTTATCAAAGTTGACAGATAGGAACATATTCAAAAAGAAGAGAAACATTGTCTGGACACCGGAGCTGATTCAGACCGTGCAGAACCTCGATAATCCCATTACAAGAGCAGTGGACTTTTGGCTTGCGAGTGTGCTAGTAGGCTTCGTCACAGAGTTTACAGTTGACCAGAGAAAAAGCTTCAGTGAGGCTAAGCGGTACTTCTTCAAAGGATATCGCGGTAACTACCTAAAATCTCTAAACTTGTCCATTAAGATGCTGCTACATGAAAAAGGAGTAATGGACATGATTTCAAATGAGTAAGTAAAGATAGTAATGTCACAAGAGTTTGAAAGTGATTTTGATGACATTGGACGAACACGTAGTGGAAAGAAATATAAAGTAGCTTTCGACTCTCCTGTATTTGGAGACAGTTCAGACAATATTAGGCAACCGAGTCCTAGTACCACAGAAGAACCAGAGGGGGGTATCCCTTACCATCCCTATACCCCACAGAAACATACTGGGACTCAAAGTAATCCCGTAGGTACTCCATCTAGTAGCTCATAGACAGTACCTACTACCGCTACATCTCCTTCAACCACACCGCCGAGTGGTAGTAATCTAGTCAATCAGAACCCACCGCAAAGAAATAGAATGGGATATGATATGAAGCTACCTACCTTTAAGGGTACAGGAGCAGAGGACCCGGAACAACATTGGTTTCTATGTGAAGCCATGTGGACCATTAAAACAATCAATGACGATAACCTTAAACTTGTACAGTTGGTCACCACACTCAGAGATCGAGCTTTAACATGGTACATAAAGTATACCACAGTACCCAAGACACTGGCCCAGGTCAAGAACGCCATGATTAAAGAGTTCAAGAAACCTAAGTCTGAGTCTCAGTGCATAACAGAGCTCAAGGATATTAAGCAGCTACCATCAGAGTTAGTATGGGACTTTGACCAGAAATTCAAATCTCATATAGATGAAGTAAGCTTTGAGTTTGCGCCGGAGCAGCATAAGGAATGGTTTATTGTAGTGATGCTTCCTCACATCAGATTGCCACTAATACAGCAGAAACTCTAGACACAGGATGACGCGTTGGAGATGGCGATGAAGCTAGAAGCTTCACCTTTAGCTGAAACTAGCGCAGGCATGACAACTCTACAGAACTAGTTGGCCAACCTCACGTTACAGATACATGAAATTAAGAAAGGGAAAGAGGTTATGCAAGACATATGGTGCTTACGATGTAAAGCATAGGGTCATACCAAAGACAACTGTCCAGTTTTTGCAGAATATTTAGCATTAGGGGCTCCTAACCCCTTACCACGAACGCAAGGGCCATGGTCTGAAATATGCAAGACATAAGGACATCAGCCTCAGTAATGCCCTTTGCTTCAGAAGTATGTATAGACACCTAAGAACCTATACTGTGTCTTCTGCAAGTTTGTTGGACATGATGAACAGGATTTCCGAGCCTATGATCTCATGTTAGATAGGAAACATGACGTATACAGAGTCTAGTCAGAAACACAGGGTCCAGCAGTAGGACCATAGCCTGATCCGGCTTACGGTGGCCATGGAGGAGGATTCAGAGGACGAGGCCGTGGAGGAGGATTTGCACGAGGAGAAGGCTTCGGCAGAGGAGAAGGTTTTGGCCATGGTCATGGACCAATCACTTGTTATAACTATGGAATTATAGGACACTATGCTAGGGACTGTCAAAGCCCCACTACCACTTGTAACTACTGCAAATATTATGATCATACCATAGAGGAGTGTCCTACCTTGATAGCTAAGATCAAAGACCCTAAGCCAACAGTACACCAGAACATCCAGCTTATTGCTACTGAGCAGGCAGAGCTAGAACCAAGAGTCAATATTATGATTCGTAGCAGTGTTTCTATTAGTAAGACATCGCAGGAGACCGGAAAGAAAATAGGGCCGAAGTGGGTGCACAAAACTCCTAGTAAAGCAATACCACTCGACCTGCAGAAGAATAAAGAGACATTTCACGAAGCCAAGGATTCCTTTGATGAACCAACGCAATCAGGATCGTAGGTACCGCCGTCTAGGGGTGTACTGTAGCAAGCACCTTGTGGTGATAGCCCTGAACAGATACCGTGAGCTACCACATCAGGAAGATGCGATGAGGATGAATCAACAGGAAGTGTACAATCCTTCTTGCGTAGTTGCTTGAAACTCGTGAGAAATGAAAAAGCTATTGATGAGCTACAACACATCATAGATTAGTGTCAGTAACCTTCTCTCTTGGGCAGTGCACACCTCGCTGTTCATAATATTACAGGCCATACAAGGACCGGAAGAGAGATGAAGCTCACACCACAGATTGGAGAGTTTGAAATGGATGAGGTCGTCTTCGATCTAGGATCAGAGGTGAATGTTCTGACTAAGCAGACATGGGAACAGATGGGTAGCCCTCAGTTAGTCAGATCACCTATCCACCTAATATTAGCTAACCAGCACCGAGTATCACCATTGGGTCGACTGCCGCAGGTGCCAGTTGACATTGACGGAGTTCGCAGTTTTGCGGACTTTGAGGTTATAGAAATCATTGGCGACAGTCGACCGTATCCAGCATTATTAAGTATCGATTGGGCGATCAGTTGCAAGGCTGTCATCGAACTAAAGAGAAGACAAATGACCTTTGAGGATGCGCAGATCCGGGTCATCGCGCCGCTGGATCCTCACCAGGGTCCTAGATACATTGAGCCTATCTGAGCAGAGGAGGAGGCACAAAACATGGATAGTCTCTACTAGATGACTACAAACCAGAACGACTACATCGATCCAAACGTAGAACGGAACATTAGTTGGCGATGCAACAGCTCATGCGCAACGGATTCCGATGTTGGTCTAGAGAACTGGCAGAACAGACTTTACGAAGTCTCAGTGCGCAGATGTGTGTTTATGAGTAAGTCATTGCGATGGATTGGCACAGAGATCACTGAGATTCCATCATATCATGGTCTAACAGATATCCAGGAATTCCTTAAGCAGTTTGAGCAACAGATTCCTTACGAGCAGAGGATCGCAGCTATGGACCTTGCAGTACGAGCCACACATGCAAGATGGTGGTATGCGCATAAAGAGAATATCGCATCATGGGATGATATTAAAAGATTGATGGTGATCATATTTTCTATCGACAGAGAGTATGTCCAGCAGAAGTACACAGGAGAAACTGATCCCGGGGCACACATTCAGACATGTGAACAGAACTGGTCGGACATTCTCGAGGATGAATGGGTTCACAGATTCATTCACACATTGGACATAGTTCCAAGGAACTGGTACAAAGAGACCGAGTTGCACAAGGGGACGACCACATGGTCACTTATGACAGATAGTTTCCTACTCACCTTCCCATTTGAATCAGAACATCCAAGTGTTGCTCAGGCCCTAGACATAATCAAGATCAATATATTTGAGGACTGTACCATCTCAGTGCAGGCTCAACCTGAGTGGGCCATCCAGTTGCAAGCCGCGCTTGAGTGCTATAATTTCGTAGCAAAGCCAGACAATGAAGATAAGAATGAGGATGAGGATCCTCGTAACACCAACATTTCGGAGTCAGAAGGGAATTGCGATGTTGGGGGACCATAGTTAGAGATTCCAACAATCACTGAGCCCATCAAGATTAAAAAGATCAATATTGGCACAGACGCAGAACCTAAGTTTTCCTCTATTGGAGACTATTGGAACGATGAAACAGTCGGACAGATTGCAGATTTGTTACATGACTATCAGGACCTATTTCCCACCAAGTTCAGAGAGATGAAGGGAATAGTTGGAGACCTTGGAGTTATGAGGATACCATTGAAGAAGGATGCTAGACCAGTCAAGCAGCACCCATATAGATTGAATCCGCGCTACAAAGAAAAAGTAAAGGACGAAATCGATAAGATGCTAGCAGCAGGAATAATTGAGCCGGTAGAAGAAAGCGAATGGGTTAGCCCCATGGTCATGCAAGAGAAGAAAACAAAAGGGGACATCAGGATTTGTGTCGATCTGCACAAGCTCAACGATGCATCGCTTCACGATCCATTTCCGACACCGTTCACTGATGAGGTATTAGACAACGTGAGAGGACAGGAGGTCTACTCCTTCATTGATGGCTTTTCAGGCTACCATTAGATCAGAATACATCCAGAAGATCGATCCAAGACCACCTTTGCAACAGAATGGGGCTCGTTCTAGTATATGGTAATGCCCTTTGGTCTTAAGAATGCACCAGCTATATTTTCTAGAGTAGCAGTTGCTGTACTTAAAGAATACATTCATCAATTCTTAGAAGTATATTTTGATGATTGGACTGTATTTGGACTAATCGACAAGCATATAGGAGACTTAAGATTGATGGTAGAGAAATGTAGGCAGTACCAGATTTCTCTAAACTTGAAGAAATGTATATTTTGTGCACCATTTGGTATTTTGTTGGGTCACATTGTTTGCAGACAAGGCTTGATGGTAGATCCCGTGAAGATCGCCATCATTGTAAATATTCCAGCACCCAACTCAGTCAAGCAACTGAGGACATTACTTGGTCATACCGGGTACTACAGAAAGTTCATCAAGGGCTACGCAAAGATTACAGCACCAATGGAGAAATTGCTAATGAAAAATGTAAAATTCCTATGGAATGAGGAATGTCAGCAGAGTCTAGACACACTTAAAGAGAATATAGTTATAGCACCCATCTTAGTATTTCCAGACTGGACTAAGCCATTTCATGTACATGTGGATGCATCTGGCATCACATTAGGGGTTGTTTTAACACAACCAGGAGAAGGGGACATTGACCATGCTATCGCATACTCCAGTAGAAAGCTCTCGACAGTAGAAAAGAACTACACCACAACAGAAAGAGAAGGCCTAGCTATGGTGTACACACTCCAGAAGTTCAGGCACTACCTATTGGGTGCCTCATTTAAGATGTTTACTGACCATTCCACCTTGAAGTATCTAGTCAATAAGCCAGTGTTAGGGGGGAGAATCTGCAGATGGTTACTTCTCTTTTAGGAGTATGATTTTGAAATCATCATGAAACCAGGCAGACTGAATACCAGACCTGATCATCTGTTGCTGATAGACTCAGGAGAAGAGCCAAGTAACCTAGACGACAATCTGCCAGATGTGTCCTTGTTTTCTTTCTAGATCGTAGATGAGTACTATGCCGATATAATTCAATTTTGTCACTACAGGAGTAGCACCTGATGAGTTTACTAAGCAGCAAAAGAAGCAGTTGGTTGTTAAAGTAGCAGACTTCACTCTCATCGCAGGACACCTATACAAGTTAGGTCCGGATGAAGTTTTGTGCAGATGTGTGATGCTGCATGAAAAAGACGCTATTATCAGAGAGGCACATTCAAGAACCGTAGGAGGTCATTTCGCAGGAAAGTCGACTGTGTAGAAAATCCTGGAGGCAGGATTATGGTGGCCTACATTGCATAAAGACACCAAGGACTTTTCCAGATGCTGTGATATCTACCAAAGGGTAGGAAAACCCTCTCGACGCGATGAAATGCCACTGTGACCACAGGTCACGCTGTGTGCATTCGACAAATGGGCTATAGATTTTGTGGGTCCTATCAACCCACTAGGAAAGTGCACTGGTGCGAGATATATTATCACTGGAACATAGTACCTCACCAGATGGGCAAAGGCCAAAGTGGTAAGAAATTGTGATGCTGCTACAGCCACACAGTTCCTTTTTGAAAACATCATCAGTAGATTTGGATGCCCAGTAATTTTGATGAGTGATCAAGGCACACATTTCTTGAACAACACTATTGAGGCATTGATAGAAGAATTCCAGATTCAGCACCATAAGAGCACTCCCTACCACCCCCAGGCTAATGGTACGGTGGAGGATTTTAACAAGATTTTAGAACATGCTCTTACTAAGATCTGCAACATCCAAAGGAACGATTGGGACCTTAGAGTTAACGCTGTATTATGGGCGTACAGGACCACATGCAAGAAACTTACGGGACACACACCTTTCAGCTTGGTGTATGGACAGGAGGCTGTTATGCCAATGGAGTATATTCTTCCCAGTTTAAGAATCACTCAGATTACCGAGATGATTGATACAGACACAGTGGAGGAAAGGCTAGCACAACTGCTTATCTTAGAAGAAGACAGATTCATCGCCAAATTCCATCAGAAGGTGCAGAAGGCACAAGAAAAAGCTTGGCATGATAGACACATTAAGAATAAGACTTTCCATATCAGAGACCTAGTGCTCCTCTATGACAGCAAATTCATTAAGTTTCCAGGAAAGTTCAAGACACATTGGATGGGGCCATATCAGATACAACAAGTCACAGAGAGAGGTGTCATTCAGCTCAGCCAGCTGAATGGGGAGCTTCTTCCCACATGGATTAATGGTAGTAGGCTTAAGCTCTATAGTGATAGCCACCCCACCTCTTATCCCTAGCTTAGCCAGTTTATGGTGGTGCAGATGTCCAGTGTAGTTGAAAGGAGGCATCGCACTAAGAACTAGTCTGCACTGGCAGGTATTATTCTAAGTATGAGGAATCACATAAGGTTGGTTCGTTTAAAAAATAAAAAATAAAAAATTTGCTTTACGCAGGTGATGCGGAGCCGCATCGCGGCAGTGCGATGTTCCCCCGTGCCACGTTCTCAGTTTTGGAACCGACAAAGGGCCAGTCAAGTCACCATCTGACAGGTAGTTAATGAGGAAATGACCGGTATATCTTACTGTAGATTTGGCAGCAGTATAATAAATTTTTCCAAATTTGGAAAATCTCTGACGAGACTAGGGCCTGCACACACATGCTTCGAGGGAAATTCGATTGGATTTCCTCATTTATTAAGGATCGGATGACGGGTGTGGTCTTGTCCAGGCATTGATGATGATCGATGGGTTTAGTCTAGATGACTGTTGCATCCGGGATTATCGTATTGGGTATAAAAGAAGAAAGTATTCAATTGGGACGGTTACGTTTGCAGAAAAATCGAGAGCTATAGAGTAAGTTGTTACGAATTCCCCGTGAAGAGCTAAGTTCGTTACAGAGTGCTGTGCTTTTTAGAAGTTGCAGCCATTGCACGTTTGTTGTTTTACACTGAGTGGGTTCTGTCCGAGGATAAACCTATAGAAAACATTTTGAGAAGGTTTCAGCATCACGGCCGTGCGTCTGCCATGATGATGCCATCTAAGGGTGCTTCGCCAAGTTCATCACAGCCCAGACAACAACCACAGATGAGGAGCCAATCTCAGGTCAATGATGAATCCGGTTCAGAGCATGAGGAAGAAGTTCATAGCACAATAGAATACATGATACCATGAGTTGAAGGCGCACCAGAGGCAGGAATTCCTAAGAATGCTAAGTATACTGTTCCCATACCACCCATTGATTCTCGAGTAAAGGAAAATGGAGATCTAGTAGGATATGCTGCTGTTGTTAAATTTGTATATTATAACCTAGGAGATGGTAATACATATCCTCAGTTCAAGCTGGACAACTATCTAAATATTGAGAAGAACCCAAGGACAGGGAGAGATGAATATGTGCCCCTACCACATGTCTAGATTCTTGAGCGGTCAGGTCTGCTCAATTTGCTGAGATTACCTCATTTTGGACGGGGTGCAGAGGTTAATGCTGTGGTGCGCATTTTACTTTCTTGTGTACATGGAGGGTACCTCTGGCTAGGCAACAAGGTCGACCTGAACATCGATTTGATACATCGTATCACCGGCCTGTCCAAGATGGGTAAACACCCTGATATACAGACAATGGGAAAAACCAAGGACTCCAAGTTACCACAAGCCCTAGTAACTAAGTATCAGCTACAGAGAGGAGGATGGGATTATTACATTTCAAGCATAAAAAATGAGACACTTAGATTCACCGCCAGTTTGCTCACGGGCAGATTTCTAACCAAGGTTCGACCAAAGGAAGTTACAGGACCCGTAATTCACCTTGCCATATAGGTCACAGAGGGGGAACAGTTCAATTGGTCCCTATTCTTATTAAATATGCTACAAGCAGATTGCTTGGCAGCCTAGGATGAAGCAAGCCACCCTTTCCATTTCTCGTGGTTGCTTATACTTTGCGCATTTGTCGGATGGAAGGAGTCGCCCCATACCAAGTTTTCGCAGATAGCAGGTGGCGCTCCCAGAGGAGTGCGCTATGCCAGCTTATGGGAGACCAACAGCGTAGCCAATAAAATGGTCAATACGATGGTATTCCATGAATACTATAAGCTGTTGATGAAGGTCATTCAAGAGACACCACGGCTCAGCACGGAGACTATGGACATATACGATAGCTGGTTTAATTTTATGGTAGACAACCACTTAATCTATCTACGACCTAAAAGGACTAAGCGGGATGATTGGGCTCCTGGATCATTTAGGATGACAGCACGGGATGTCGAAGGAGTCACAAGATGCTTCAACGACCAATGGAAGCAGGAATATGAAGATACCGCACCACTATCATCAGACACTGCACAGACAGAACCCCAGGACAAGGACAAAGACAAAACAAACACCTAGACGCAATCTTCAACAGAAACACCATTACCAAGGGAAAAGAGGAAACCTTCACAGAAAGTGCCATTAGAGGCACAGACGAAAAAGAATGGAGAAGAAGGGCCACCAGAGGCACAACAGAAGAAAAGACAGAAAACCTCAAAGCCAGTTCTGAAGACCGCATTGACAGATGATGACTATGAACTCATCGCAAAAAGGATGTGTGACACATTGAAGGACTCACTTGACGCGATGAAGGAGTCACAGGAAAAGAGACAGAGCGTAGTAGAAAAGCAGCTTCTAGACTTAAAAATAATTACAAAGAAGACTGCCATGAGGTACATTCCACCGGTAAAGGTGACCGCTGGAGAAACTTCGACATCGTCGATGTCCAGCGAGGAAAGCTTAGCAAAAGATCACCTCAATACTATGTTAATTCCACCAGGGAGTATCTGATTCCCTACGACAATGAAGGACCCACCAGCTCAGTTTAGACAACCCATCGAGGTTAACCTTGCAGAGTTTCATATTGATCAGTTGCAGATGATGTAGTAGCAGCTAGGCGCAGAGCTCAGGAGTAGAGAGCTTGAGACTTACAAACATAATACGCAGCTAAAGCAATAGAATGCAGCACTTGTTATCAGTGTTCAGAAAAGGGCAGACGAAGTACGAACATATGAGGAAAGAGAGAAAGATCTTTCTCAAGTTTTGCAGAGCATTGCATTGGAACTGCCCCAATGTAACATTGAGTTTGCCTTACCAGTTCCGCAGAAGCTAAGAAGAGTAGCAGACAGAGCAAAGGCTCTGGAAGAAACCATGGCTAGGATGGACGAAGAAGTGGTCAAGATGAAGGCAAACCATGAAGTGCAGATCGCTGAGCTTGAGGCTTGCATACGAGACACCTCCCATGTAGACCAAAAAGCGTGAGTAGAAGCCCTTCGACTCACTTCTGCGCAGATGCAATCTCGCATCGACGAAGCACAGTTAGTACTAACCGATGCAACGAACACATGGGCCGAGTTAGATGAGCCGCCGAAGAAAGTAGAAATCCAGCAAAGTATTCAGCAGATAGAGAATACTACAGCAGCAATGAGAGAATAAATTAAGGGATTGGCAGCTCTTCAAAATATGAGGAAGACAAAGGAGATGAACTCCTTGCAGCAAGAAGCACATCAATTAAGAACAAAGGAGATACACATTAATGACCTGCTTCAACCATACCAAGAGCAAATCGCAGAGATAGTCGATATGGTTGAACATAAAATGAAGGAGTTCACTACCACCAGAGAGGAAACTGATGCCACAGAAGATGCCAGTATTAGTCAAGCTTTTCTTGACTCGGCACAAGATCATGTCGAAGTAATGCAGAAGGAAGTCGCAGGAGTTCGAGACAGGTTACAGAGGACTTCGCAGGAAGCCAAGGCAAAGCTACAGCAGGAGAAGCCCACTGGAAGTGGCTCAAGGACGAGCCACAAGTAAGTGTTAGGGGACTATTGGAGCAGGGTCCCGTAGCTACAGAAGAAGCTGCTAGTTTAGCAGAGAGATAAGTTTTGGCAGAAAGAAGATAAGACAGAGCTACGACGCTGTAGCACGTTTCCAGCTGCAGAGCAGAGCCGGAAACCATGACTTTTAAGATAGAGAAGTCAAGAAAGGAAATGGTACCTGAGCGGCTGAGAAGAGAGACCTCACCCACTGCATTGAAGGCAGCGGTGGAAGACAGGAGGGCTCAGTGACCCTCATAAAGAAGAAGGAGCAACAAGGCTGAAGCATTGAAGACAAAGAATAGAAAAGTGAAGCGGTGCACAGTACCCATGATCAGTGCCGGGAAGCATGGAAGACTGCAGAGAGCTGTGGTGTGATGAAAAGCGGCTACCTTAAGTATAGATATGACCGACTGTCACTAGTTAAGGTTGGGTTACTGTTGGGACATGCCCACAGTGTTGTAATGGCAAGACCTTCGGGCTGCCTATAAAGGGATATATTTTGTATTGTAAAAGGTTGGCATTTAGGGCATTTAGGCCATCCCGCTAGTTGGATAACATATAGTATCCATTGATTCTGTTAGCTCATAGTATCTTGTATTGTAATAGAGTTGAGCTATGGTTCTGTTATTAGCAGTAGCAATCTTACTGTAACCAGTAGCCGGCTTATAGAGCATGCATGTAACGATCCGCAGGGATCGACAGAGAGGGAAGAGTATATTGTAGGAGAGCAATATAGAGGAGAAAAGAGATCTAAGAGAGAATATCTTGAGCTACATATGCAGTGTAGTAGAACTGTGTTTTACCTTCCCCTGAGCTATAAGAAAAACACAGTTCTGTGGACGTAACTTCCATTTTGGAGGTGAACCACGTTAAAATCAAGTGTTATGTGATTGGTCTATGTGTTATGTTTACTTATGCATTTCTCAGGCATTTCATGGACTTTGTTATAGTTTAATGAATGAATGTGTTAATCGGTTCACAGTAACATAGAAGGATAAATATAAGTCGAAGTCTTTGGCATGTTGTATGTGGTTCATTTAAGCTTTGCGTGAACAGTCACCAGTTGCAGTATTGAATAGCCTTGTATGTTAAGTATTTCACATCGACACGAGCAATGCTAAGTGCACTAAGCCGCGGTGGTAGGGTATCACAGAGAGGTGATACCGCATCGGTAGAGGAGCTGCGGTGCGCGATACCGCAGGTTAAGGACTTAGCGTTGGGCAGGAGCTGTGTGTCGCATGCTGCACGACGACACGGTAAGGTTGGAGATATCGCAAGATAGGGAAAGTGCGCGATGTAGAAAAGGACCGCACGATAGTATAAAGGAATATCTCGTGGCTAGAAGAGATGCGAGACGAGGAGATCGCGCGACGCGAGCAGAAGATCGCGTGACGTGCAGAGGAAGAGACCTCGCAGCTAGGGGATCTGCGAGCCACAAGTAGGATTGCCACAGAACCTAGTCCAAGACACTTGAGTCCTTGGCCAACCCATTAGAATCACTTCGGGTGAGACTTCAGGCCACTTTGCGGTCTGTCGCCGAAAGGGCCAGTGAGCTAGGGGTGTTGTTGGTTGATTATAGTAAACCCGGGTCTGCCCAAAGTAGCCAACACAGGCATGGGTCTGCCCATGTCATATATTCAACTGTGTTCCTAGTTATAAGATTGAAAACTCTGGAAAAACTATTATAAAATATGTTGCAGTTTTATAAAATATGGCATGAAACAACAAAAATATTACAAATATGTATACAAAACATCGTATATTGGATAGAAATATTTGACATTTTAATAGATGCCTCAAAATATTCTGTAATGATTGTATGTAGTTGAGTGTTGCAAAATCATGTCATTTTTTGACTGCACATAGATCTTCAGACATTTCAATTTGTTTGTTGTTGAATAAGTGTCCTACAGTTCTAACTGAAATTCCTTATTCTCCATGCTCATGTCATTTTGTATTTAATAGGTCTCTTTTGTGTCTTTTCTACCTATAGGAGGTAATGTGGATTTTGAAATGGATTTGCATCAGAAAGATCATCATGAAAATTCTTTATCATTGATGCAGCCACACCATTACCAGGTAAGTATTTTGAAGTCCATTGGTCAGAATGTTAGAATTCCTTCTTTATGTTCCATGCTTTAATATCTTTCCCTTAGATGCAATTGGTCTGATGTATTTTTGGTGGAATTTTTTACTGGTAATCATGGTTACTAAATATTTAGGTTTGTTTGAACTTTGTACCATGTTTAGATGGGGAGATTTGCTGGATTTTATTTGGGAGGGTCATATGCTTCTCATCACCAGCAGCAGCAACAACAAGAAATTCGATGTGGATTACCAACAAATGGTGCAGGAGGGTCATTTGCAGCTATTTCCAATTCTGCAGACCTTATGCATTTACATGGCACTGATCTATTTCAAGATTCATACCATTCTCAGGTAAAAGTAACTCTTTACTCTCCAAACCCAAATTGAATCCACTTGAATTCAGTTTGGCAATTTAATTTTTATGTGGCTGCTTCCAGGTTGTTCCTGGATTGAGGTCTGGGGTTCCAACAAATATAATTCCTTGCATAGGATCATATGATCATCTTCTTTAGCAGTACCATCCACATCCCCATCATCATAATCACTCTCAGTTCCGACATGTACCATCAGTTAATCTGCCATCAAAGGAGCATTTGCTGAAATCCATGCATGGACTTCAAGGTGCTCCCGATGCTTTTGGATTGCTAGGCCTTCTCAGTGTGATCAGTATGAGTGAACCTGATTTAACAACCCTAGAATTGGGTATAGATCTGATAACTTTAGGATTAAATTTAAACTCAAGAGATAATCTGTATAGGACATTTTCCTCTCCTTGGGCTGATGGGCCCGCAAAAGGTGAGCTTGAGTATTCATTACCATAATGCTATTCTCAACAAGCTCTTAGGTTGCAGGTGAGTAGCCTTTATAATCTGAGAAACCATTAATATCTTTGTGTTGTTTTCTTCTTTGTTTTATATGACTAAATTTGAATTTGAATGCATATAGCCAGGGTACTTCACAAAATTCAGTCAGGAGACTCTTTTCTATATATTTTATAGGTACTAGCATGCTTCTTCGACAACACAATATAATATATCCCTCCATATTTGTCAAGTGTTATGCAAATTTAAATCATGTCAACTTCAGATATAGTCTGTTTTTATGTTCCTAAAATGATGCCATTGATTATTTTCAGCATGCCAAATGATGAACCAATAACCAAGTTGTTCTGACAGTAATTTCACAAACATTTTTACTTTGAGGAATTTAGGAAGGAAATTGGAACTTTCTTATAATCTCTTTGTCAAAAATATAAGCATATGGACACCATCATTTCTTGACTCTCGTGCTATTCTGGGAACAATGTCTGCTAATGGATGTTTGTCAGCCATTTAGTTGACAGTTGACTTGAAGCCAACCTTACCTAGTAAGCTCTCTATTTTTAAAAAAATCTCGCAAACAAATTTGTGAGCTGTATTTAAATTTTACTAAATTATTCTGTGTGGATGTTATCTCTTGAGTGACTGCACAATTCAAACAATTATAGTGACTGCAATTTCAGATTATTTGTTTTTAGAACTAATATGTTTCACTTTAATCATAATGTCAACATTGTCTGAAGTCATGCAAAGAACAGATCCAAAGGCCCAAAGCCTCATTCTACAATAGTTTATTGTTTATGGGTAGTATTTGTAAGACAAGTTTTGCATACTGTTTGTTTTGTTCAATTTGTGTTTGTGAGTCTAAATTTGATTGTGGATTTACCTAAGATCTTAATTTCTACATTTGATTTATCTCATATCTGACTGCCATATTGAATATAGATAGTTATGCAGCCATTTATTATGTCCATATTCCTGTGATATTATTTAAGGTCATTTTGTTGTTTAATCCTGCAAGATGGTTAGTAACTTAGTGCAATATCTATTGTAAATGGGTAAAATGAATTTAGTAACTCTCCATTCTTAGGAAGGTAGGTTTAATCCTGCAAGATGGTTAGTAACTTAGTGCAATATCTATTGTAAATGGGTAAAATGAATTTAGTAACTCTCCATTCTTAGGAAGGTAGGTTTAATCCTGCAAGATGGTTAGTAACTTAGTGCAATACCTATTGTAAATGGGAAAAATGAATTTAGTAACTCTACATTCTTAGAAAGGTGAATTTAGTAACTCTCCATCCTCCTTTAGCTCTAGGGATCTCTCATGAACTGTTAAAGGTTTTGTAATGTATGCATGGGTAGCTGAGATAAAGATTTTATATGTCAGGGGAGGAAAAAAGGATCAAGCAGTGCAAAGGCCGAGTCCATGCTTTAAAGGATGAACCCCATGTGCATAGAGTATGGTTACCAAATGAAAACTCTCCTGGTCTTGCCATGACCCGGGCCATTGGATATTTTTGTCTCAAGGCCTTTAGAGTTATTGCCGTCCCTGAAATTACACACAGACAGCTAACCAGTAGAGATCAGTTTATCGTGGTTGCAAATGATGGGGTAAAATACTAAAATCTTCTGCCATGTAATCTTTAGTCCAAAAAACTTAAAAAGAAAAAAGACTAATTTCATCTCCATACTCTCTTTCTTATTCATCATATTCCTTGTTCAACACTACCAATTTTTCATTTGTCAATGCATCCTTTATAAATGTAGCAGTTTTGATTGTTGTTTTAGGTTTGGGAAGTTTTGTCCAATCAAGAAGTTGTGAATATTGTTTCTTCAGTATCTTCTCGAGCTGCCGCTGCTAGAATAGTAGTGGAATCAGCAATCAGTGCATGGAAGCATAAATTCCCAACTTCCAAGGTCGATGACTGTGCTGTTGTATGATTGTACTTAAATGAGCAGAACAACAATGGTGATGTAACTATGCAACTTTCAGGAGAGGTATCAACTATTGAACAATCTGTTACAACTTACTCAGAGACAATAAACCAACCAAGTAAAGTAAGTCATGTGGGGTCTGAAGGTCATAGAATCTCTTCTGAGGGTATTGCTACGGAAGAACGATCTGCCCTGCTCAACTTCGCTAGGGCGAAGACCGTTGTGAGTTTTCCTAGATTTTTTGAGGAAGAAAACAAGCATAATGGTTCAAAAAGGAGAAGGTTATTTTACTGAATAAAAACAGGTTTTTGTCTCTCCCTTCATTTCAGAAATAATGCATATTGTACATGAGAAACTGTAAAGTGTATTTTTTATTGCTGAAATCTATCTTTTATACCAGGGCAAGATTTTGTAATGGGATTGAGATATGGAACCGTGAAGTGAATTGTTTATGACAGGGAAAAATAATCATCTGTGGTGATTGGATGGTGGTGTTTTTGTACTCAGTCTGAGTGCTAAGATTTTATAAATATATTCACAGCTGTGTGTGATCTACAGATTGCAGTATGTCTGATCACCATGGCATATAGAATGAATCTATAAGTGCTTGTGCATTTGATAATAAGATCAAATTTGAAGTCTATTTGCCTCTCAAGATGTTATGTCTACATATGATATGTTGGTTTCTTCTTTTAATATGTTGGATACTTCAATTCTGAATTAACCTCTCTTAGCTCTTGGCCACTACCAAGAAATTTTCCTCCTCAAAATCTATTCATTCTGGATCAAAGTACCTTCAACTGTGAAATTCATCTTCACAGCCTTTTTATGTTGGATACTTCAACCTTGAATTAACCTCATCTTAGCTCTTGTCCATTACCAAGAAATCTCTTCAAAATATATTAATTCTTGATCAAATTCATCTGCACAGCCTTTTTTAGAATAAAGAGAACCTTGTTGTGCCATGGCCAATTTGATTGTGTCAACAAAGTCGTAAAACTGCAGAAATTTTTTCATATTTTTCTTAAAAATGCAGAAACTTTAGATTATTTTTAGAGAATGATTAATATTTCAATAGATATATACAAGAGATACTACTAGAATCAGATGGCCTTCACATATATGAAGGCACAAACAAAAATTAACATGTGCCTTTACCTAATTTCACATATCTTAGTGTGTATATGTAAAGCAAGGTTTAAACAGCTGGCTTGATATATCTCACATATTTTAGTAAGTGTGTATATATAAAAACAAGGTTTAAACAGCTCACTTGATATATCTCTAAAGTTATACATGGTGAATGATATTCTCAAAGATACCCATTTTTTAATAAAAAAAACTATCCAAAACATGAAGCATGTCATGAAAAGTAGGTCAAGATCTAACAAAATAAGCAAATTTTGAGGTTGTTGATAGAGCATTCCTTGTCATCTTCTGTTAGCATATCTCTAACAAAATAAGTAAATCTGTCAACATATCTCTAACAAAATAAGTAAATCTTGAGGTTGTTGGTAGACCATTCCTTGGCATCTGGTATTAGCATATCTCTAACAAAATAAGTAAATCTTGAGGTTGTTGGTAGAGCATTTCTTGGCATCTTTTGTTAGCATATCTCCCTTTTCCTGGAATTAAGATTCCAAATCACACCATTAAAGAAACCAATTGTACCATCAAAGACACATTTGCAATTAATACACCACAAAATACATAAAGTCATGATCTTGACACATTGTTAGAAGTTAATGTAATGGCTTGAAACTAATGTCTTACCATTGGAATAATGGTTGAAGAGTATAGGGCTATATTCCTTGAATCCTATTGAAAGAAAAATAAATTCAAAGGAAATTAAATGTGATTTTATACCTACTAAGTTGGACCTACTTAGTTGTGTCTGGAAGTGTTTTCTATAGTTTGGTATGAAGGAGATGTATAATTCCTTGCTCAATTTTGGTATTTAAAAATAGTAATAAAATATTAACAACAAAAAATTTGTTTCAATGCCGTCTTTATGTAAAAAACAAGTGTGTGTATGTATCTTACTAGTAGAATACTCTAATCCCAAGGGAATCTCCACATATTGTTGTTATGATTTAATATTTTTGGACATGAAGTTGTAATAGAGTTGGCTTTCCTATAAAGCGAATTTGTAAATTGTTTTGATTTATTTTAGCAATATATTATTTATATGATTTACAAAATACATGTGTAACTAAATACATACTATATATGCAACATAACCACATTACAACTCACACATTAAGCGTTCTACAACAACTATGGTAAAGAGTTGGAAAATGAAAAAACGCCCATTGTTAGTGCATTAAGACAATATATGTAGACAATCTATGTATTGTGAGATGTCACTAAGTTACATTCTTCTATTGACATTGACATAAAATGTTTACATAAATCAAGAGGAGTGGACATAGAGAGCGCTCATGATAGGGATATGCTAGGATGATGTGGATTTGAATCCAATCCTCTATTGACTCCAAAAGAATGCTTGGCCTCTTAATTGATAATTTCAAAGAGTAGGAATTATTAAGGTTTTCAAAATTCATCTCACACTACTATTTTGTATCAAATTACTTAGGAGTCTTAGTCTTATATTTGCAAGTGATGGGAAAGAATATGCAATGTCTTTTGTGACTTCAAAGGATCTATTATATAATAGAAATAATAAAAATATATTGTATAGTTACTACTGATATAGTTAATCTTTTAATCTAAAAAGATTAACAGTATGCATTGAAGATTTCAAATCAATTTTGTTTCTGAAGTTGTACAATCTCCTAGATACCAAAATGGTGCTTGGATAAAAAGTCCGTGATGGAAAGAAGCAGTTATAAATGGTGTAAGTTTCATTTTTGAACCCTTCTTGGGGAAAACACACTTCTGTTTGAGATTGGTACAAATAAACCCTTTTTTATTTGTTTTGACATCATGTGATACATTTTAATTCCTAATAAAGTGATTTGCCTAAGGGCGCCTATCAAGTGTTGCCCTTTCTTGTGTTTAGTTTTTTTTCCCTTAGGTAGAAATATAAAGGGGTATAAAAAATGTAAATGAAAAAATGGATACATGCAATATATAGGGAAAATAGGGGTTTCTAAAAATCGGCAAGGCATATTGGGAAGGGGTTAAAAAAAATGATTTTGGGAGGTATTTTCCAATATTTTTTGAAAATAGGGGTATTGTTTCATATGCCATGAACGAACGTGCTATGGCATGGTTTCACTAAGTGAAGACCCTGTGCTCTCGACATTCCACCGAAAATCTCCACGGTTGATCTTCATGGCTACAAGCTTGGCTTCTTCTCTTTCTCCTCTTAAAATTTAAAATCTACTTGGTTACTTGGTTCATAGCTTTGATTTGTTTATATCTATCATCTTAGAGTGAAATTTAACATAGATGTATCTTATTAAAGCTCCTAATATAGATCTTGTTCTTAAAAAGGGTTTCATAAGTGTTATCAACCAGAATGGCACTTCTCCATCCCAGTGCCGAAACTTCACTTGTTGGCACACAAAAGGACATTTATGGATTGAAGGTTTCCTAAAACACTATAGATGGGCATGCTATGAAATACATTCACTATTCATCCAGCTTGCAATTTTCCCCTTTTCATATGTAAATTGTTGTATGCAACTTTTCCTATAAGCAACCCACGTACATACGCGACTTTTCCTACAACATATTGTGTATTGTACGCGAGTATTGTCATTTCAACTCGCGTACAGATCTGTATGCGGGTTGCCCTTATAGAAACTCGGGTGTCATACGCGGGTTGTCAATATCAATACTCATGTATTCCTTCCTTTGACATTAAAAATAATAAATCGTGATTAATGGAGATGTGTTAAGCTCTAATCAATAACTATCTTAACTGTCTCAACCTCCTCAACCTTCCAAACTGCTCTATTTCACTAAGTATAAATAGAGGCCTTAGGGAGGGCATTAATCAATCATACTTGGAGAGCAAAGTTATGCTAGTGGTATCTATTCAAAATTATTTGGAGCAACAGAACTCGGAACCCTTTGGTTGTAGAGGAGTCCTTGTTTTAGGCGTTGGGTTGTAATCTTATCTCATTCACTATTGTTAATAAAGAGAATCCTTATTCCAAATGCATGTTGAATGTCTTTCATGTATCATGGTTTGATGAATATTTATGATTAAGAACTCTATATATTGTTTATCTAAATTGTCATATATACATGTATGAGATTGTATTTGGAAGATTTGCTCTTTGCAAGTGAAGGAGATGCATCCCTGAAAGCTTTGAAGAAGAAGCAGAGCAGAAGAAGTCAAGGCTTGGATCAACCGTCGTTAATTGGGTGATTTCATTCTATCTTCCTATTTCCTTTCTGTACTTTGAAGCTGATTGTCTGCAATTTTTAAGAGTACGTTGGTAACCCCAGACCTTCGGTTATAAGGTGTTTATTCCTTAACAATAGAACTGGTGACTCCGCTGGGGAGCCAGACTATTGTGGGTTATTTCTGTTTACTATTGCCTAGTCTTTTCTTTCATTGTGTGTGTGGTATCTTGTCCTGGTTCATGCTTAGCATAGTGTTTGAAGGCCTTGTGAATTTTCTTGTCTTTTAGAAAATTTTGTACCTATACGCGGGTTTCTCTTTAATACATTCGCGTACACAGGCATGTGTACATGGGTTTCTCTCTAGGACAGTCATGTATAGTACGCGTGTTGCCCTTATATAGAGTCGTCTATAAGCCTTAGCATTTGAATTTTTGGGTTAGGGTTTGCTTGTCCCTATCCGTTTACAAAATTTGTTTGCTGGTTGGTCTTCCTTATAAACATTATAATATCAGTTTGATGACCTTGTTGGCCACACCTTGTGCTTTCTTGTAAAGCCCTTGAGTTCCTTTTGTTTGGATTGTCTTCTGTTTGCAATTTGAAGTGGATTTGCCTGTTTTGGGTTATAGGTTTAAGTGTTGGTTGTCTGAATCAGTGATTAGGGTTATGGACACTCTTTTTCCCATTCTATCCTTGGATAGTGATTGGTTTTCCACTTAACTTTGTGTGATATTAGTGATTTCTTGTCATTGTTCCCACCCAAGCTAGGGTTCCAAGTCTTCCCTTGTTGGTTGATATTTTGGTCTTTATAATCTGTTTACTTCACTTTGCTTACTTTATACAGTTTGTTTAATTCAAGTATACTCAAGTTTAGTGCATTTAGGTGCATAGTAGTCTTTGAGCATTTTAAAAAGTTAAAAGAAAACATTTAGAAACTTTTGCATTTGATTTGCATATAGTAGTTTCGTTTTCAGTTTTAAGGATAATCTCAAAAATTACAAAAAATATAGTCTTAGTTTTCTTTTGCATTTATAAAAGAAAAAGAAAAACACATGGTTGCTTTATATTCATGTAGATTAGTTTATTAGTCTAGATTTCATGGCATATCATTGTTTTTGAAAAAATAAAAAGAATTTGTTCTTTTGTGGCTTCTAAGTTTCTAGTTGGAAAAGAAAGAGAATAGTTTGATTTTTGCATTTCATTTCTCTTTTCTTTGTCATTTAGTTTCAAATTTGAGTCAAAACACCACATAAGGTTCATGCCATTTACCCTCTGACTAAAAACAACCCTTAAAATAAATGATATAATTTAAAAATTATTAGTAAGTTTTATTTTATAGGGTCATACACTACTAGCTTAGACTAGACTTGTGGGATAGGAAGTGTAAACTTCCCATAAGTTTTAAAATTTTAGACGTAGCTGGCCAATCACTAGGTAAACCCTTTTCTATGTTGATTGTATCTAGGAAGCTCCTCTCAAACGAGAGTTAAGCGCGAGGCCATGTGGAGGCTTGGACTGAGGAGATAACCCTCTGATTCCTTGTCAAAGCGTAGAAGAAGGTTTTTGTGCATCTGGGGATTCTGTCTTATACAAGGTTTTGGTCTTTGCTACCCTGCCCATGTGTACAAACCAGGCTTACAACTATGCCCCCCCCAGACTATCAATATAGTTAAGGTAGCCTTTAGTCTCTTTGACATCTGGGGTTTATACATAGGTACACCAGAAGGCTATTTCTGGTTGACCTTGGATGAACTTGGAAGGTAAACCCGGTAGAAGGTGTGGGAGGGTAGTGGGTGATTCATTTGATTGTGCCTAAGAACATCTACAAGGACTCCAAGTAACTGTCTATCTGCTTTATTTTGGAAAGCATATCTTATACCTGATTGTCTGTTTGGATTTAGGAATTGTTTAGTGAGTGCTATGTGGTTTGTCTGTACTTAGTGTGCCTTTAGGTGTGTGCTTCATAATTTTGGTTTCCTGTCAACCTCAGACTTTGTCTCCTCGTTTGAAACTATGGCTAACACCCCTTTGAACACCAACCAAGAGATCCCCATGCTGAAAACTCCTTGTACTATTCCTCTCATAGGAAATGTTGGTGTTCCCTTGATGGCCACCTTGAATCTACCTAGATTCACCCTAGGGATACCGGTGTGGTTGTTTTCCACTCCAACTGCCCTGAATGCTCCTGATGCCTCTCAAGTAAGCTCCTTATTTCAAGGGCATCGAAACATTGCTCCCCCTTCACTTGTAGTTAATTCTCCTACTCCTTCTACCTCATGTAGTGAATGTATTGATACTAGTAACCGACAATCTAAAAGGAGTAAAAGAAGGAGGAATAGAAAGAAGGTCCATAAGCAAAGGGGAACTCGTTCAACCTCTACAGGTCATGTTGAGTGCAGTCTCTCAGCCTCTGCAAGCCATGCTGGGGGAAATCTCTCAGCCTCTGCATGTCATGCTGGGGGCAATTCGTCAGCCATTGCGAGTCATGTTGACATTATTGAAAAGACTACTCATTCAAAACACAAGCCCAAGTTTCCTTGTAAGATTTGTGAGGGAGACCACCTTACTTATAATTTCCCTTCTATTGAAGAGGTAAGAAGAGTTTGGTTTCATGGTCATCCCATTTTTGAACAACCTTTGGTTGATCAAGTGGTCAAACCAATCTCAGATTTGGTTGATTCGACTCTTCTTCCAGAGAGTGATCCTAATGTGATTGAACCAATGCCATCTTTGGTCAATCCCACTCTCCCTACAGAGAGTGACTTTGATGAAGTGGTTGAATCGATTTCAGTATTGATCAACCCCACTCTTCCTTTGGAGAGTGAAGTGTTTGCTAGTCACATTTTCTCCACTTCCATTTTAGAACTTACTGAACAAGGGGGCACTGAACTTGCTTCGGATCATCCCCCACCAAGCTCTCAAATTGCTTCCTTTGATTGGGATAGCCTAGTTGAGCCACACCTTCATTCTAATGCACCTTTCTAGATAAAGGTCAAAGTTGAATCATACACGATTGCTCGTTGTATTGTTGATGAAGGTTATTATATTGTCTGCTCGTGCTTGGAAAGGCATGGGATCTCCCGGCCTTGTGTCGACTACTAGTCAGTTACTGGAATTTGATAAAAGAAATTGTATAGCCTTGGGAATTCTTGATCAAACACCTTTTACTTTGGGTGGGAAGACTGTCTTAGTTGACTTCATGGTGACAGAAGACCCCTTGGACTTTAATATGCTCCTTGGACATGGTTATGTCTATGCCATGCAAGCTGTGGTGTCAACATTCTTTCGTGTGATGTACTTTTATCATGGCGAAGAAATTGTCACTATCAATCAGTTGGATTTTATTGATCTGTCTCTTGACCTAACTCGAGACCAAGTCTTTCCTTTATTGATTTCCAATGTTTCTATAGACACTACCCCGCCACAGGTGAGCTATGTGGCCTCATGTCCTTTGCGTTCAATTGCTACTAAGAAGCAGCCTCTGTTTTCATGCTTACCTTCTCAGGACTTGGTCCTAGCAGTTGACCGGGTGAGTCATCCTATATAGACCATGGAGCCTGCTCTCCACTGTGTTGATCCACTTGAAAGTTTAGACATGTTTCCTATCTCAGATGATCTCCTTCCTTTGGATGAAGTCTTCCTAGATTCTTTGATACAGTCTGACATTCTTTTGGATGTTGGTTTAGTTGTGACTAAGTCTAACACTAATTTGCCTAGTAAGCCTGACCTTTCTTCTTATGTTGGTCTTGTTGAGTCTATTGACTCTTCCTTTGAACAACAAGTCAGCGATCTTGATGAGTTTGATTTTTCTTATGAATTTTTCAACTCCTGTAATACTGAGTTTGTTCCTACAGACTCTATATCCCTTGTTGATGTTTGCTCTCCTTATGAGGTTGATCTTATTGATTATAAAACCTCGAGCCTTTGTGCTATAGAATCTTATTCGGTCGATTCTACCTTGACTTTACCTTTTGTACAAGATAGCAAAGTCACATGTGTTTTTGCCAAAGTGACCCGCATCGGATCATTTCTTATTAATATGATTCTGACATTGTTGTTTCTTGGAGACTTGATTTTTAGTTGGATTCACAACTGTTTACTGGCCTTGTCTTGTTGTTCAAGCTGTAACTGCATTTGCATGTGCCCTGCTCACACTTATGAGCCTGATGCTGTCTTCCATGCTTTTAGATCGTTGTATAAGCCCTCATCTTTGTTCTCATCATCACTAAGCCTTGTACCATTTTGCTTTTGCAACTTGACACCTTTTACCCTAAGGAGACGTTCCCCGAGTGTCCTTATGTTGCTCACTTTCCTTTCATTATGCATAGGTTTGTTCCTTGCGCTTGGAACTAGTTTCACCTACCTATGACACTCGTCTCCTCGCATTTAGAGCATTCTTTCTGCTCTCCTTCAAGCTCATTAAAAACAATAAGGAGGTCATGAGTTGACTTTTTCGGACTCGTTAAAACTTCACGGGAAAGATATTGAGTTTCTTTAGGCCCAAGTCTCACTCCTCAATATAGACTTGACTACCGAGTAAACTTGTCCATTCAGGCTCGTTAAGAATATGTGAATGGGCATCCACATTGGTGGTAGGTTATCTCTTTCTCGGACCATGTGGAATAATATGAGAAAGGAACACTCTCTTTTCTTCGGAATTGAGAAGAGTATTCTCAAACATAGGTTTATCTCTTTTCCAGAACTAAGGGACTAAACTTACGGAACAGGAACCCCTGGTATGAGCTTAGTTTTCTGTTTTTCGTGCTCCAGACCAAAACATGAAAAAGATTTCGAGTGTACTTTGTGTCTTTGACATGCTCATTAAACCCTAAATAACAAAGCATCGAGTTTATTGTTGTAAGCCCCATTTCTCGTAATAAAATGGATCTTTTCGAGTGATCTTGCCTTCCTTCACACTCGTAAAACTTAGGCTATATGCTTCTTTTGAAGGAGCGTTGGGTAGGTGGTAATTTAACCTTTTTCAAACCTTCCTGACTAAGTACGAAAAAGGTGTGCCTTTTCTTCTTCGAAAGTTAAGAGAGTTCTTCTATGGTCTGTTTTGTACTTTTTCAGCCTCAGGAGACTAAATTGGATGAAAAAGCACCTCCCTAGAGTCTTCTTTGGATTTTTCAGACTCTCTAAACTATGAAAACACCATCGAGCATGTACTAGTTCGGGCTTGTTAAATCCACGAATCAGTGACACTATCAAGCATTATTTTCTCTTCTCTTCAAGCTTGTTAAAAAATGAAGAGAGATTCGAGTTGACTTGCTTGGACTCGTTAAAATTTAACAAGGAAGGTAAGGAAGAAGTTTTCTCTTGTTTTCAGTTAGTGGCCGCATGTCGTCCTTGAACATAGCACTCATTGTTTTCTTCGATACCCATGTCTCAGTGTTCACTTTCAATTCAACTATTACTTCATGTTTATTACTCCTCCTCTTTTCTGTTATACCTAGGGAATCTGATCATGTCTCCTACATGATAGATAGGTCTACTTGTTCTATCTATAAAGTTAAAAGCTTCCTTGGGTCATCTTTGTGTCGTGCTCATTGTTCAAGGACTCAACTCAATTTACGACCTCTATCCTGATCCCATCATTATTGTATCTGTTATCATTTTTGTCTACCCTATTTTTACCCAGTTCCTAGTTCTATTGTTCAGGAATAAACACCTTATAACCAAAGTTCTGGGGTTACCAACATACTCTTAAAAATTGCAGACAATCAACTTTGAAGTATAGAAAGGAAATAGGAAAATAGAATGAACTCATCCGATTAATGACGGTTGATCCAAGCCTTGACTTCTTTCGCTCTACTTCTTCTTCAAATATTTCAAGGATGCATCTCCTTCACCTGCAAAGAGCAAATATTCCAAATACAATATCATACATGTATATATGACAAGTTAGATAAACAATATATAGAGTGCTTAATCATAAATATTCATCAAACCATGATACATGAAAGACATTCAACATGCATTTGGAATAAGGATTATCTTTATTAACAATAGTGAATGAGATAAGATTACAACCCAATGCCTGAAACAAGGACTCCTTTGCAACCAAAGGATTTTGAGTTCTGTTGTTCCAAAGACTTTTGAATAGATACCACCAGCATAACTTTGCTCTCCAAGTATGATTGATTAATGCCCTCCCCAAGGCCTCTATTTATAC
Organism: Pseudotsuga menziesii; assembly: GCA_001517045.1. Classification (NCBI taxonomy): domain Eukaryota; kingdom Viridiplantae; phylum Streptophyta; class Pinopsida; order Pinales; family Pinaceae; genus Pseudotsuga; species Pseudotsuga menziesii. Next base: position 59,249 of record LPNX011147451.1, read on the forward strand.
TTAGGGAAATAGAGCAGTTTTGAAGGTTGAGGAGGTTGAGATAGTTAAGATAGTTATTGATTAGGGCTTAACACATCTCCATTAATTGCAATTTATTATTTTTAATGTCAAAGGAAGGCGTACGCGAGTATTGATACTGGCAACCCGCGTATGACACGCGAGTTTCTATAAGGGAAACCTGCGTACAGATCTATACGCAGGTTGCAATGAAAATACTCGAGTACAATACGTGATATGCTGTAGGAAAATTTGCGTATGTATGCGGGTTTCTTATAGGAAAAGTCGCATACATCAATTGACCATAGTGCTAGATTTCGTATATGAAAAGGTAAAAATGGCAAGCTGGATGAATAGTGAATGTATTTCATAACATGCCCATATATAGTGTTTTAGGAAACCTTCAATCCATAAATTTCCTTTTGTGTGCCAACAAGTGAAGTGTCGGCACTCGAATGGAGAAGTGCCATTTGGGTTGATAACAATAAGCATTCTAGATCTAGCTTTAGGGAAATCGTTCTTTTTGCATGGCATTTTAAAGAAAATTTGTAGCTTGCATGCATTAAATTTATCTTTTGTAATTTAAAATATAAATCCAGCAATAAGTTCACTTCATATTGGCTTCCCAAAATGCAAGCCAAGATCCCAAGGAAATCTTCCTTTCCTTGGTTCCTTTTTTCACCCTTTTTTTTAACTAGTTTCAACTTAGCTGTTTTCGGTTAAAAGTGTGTTGAATGGAAGGTACTTTTAGAGTGATTTTGGGAATATTTAAGTTTAATAATATATATATATATTTTTATCAGGTATAACAGAAAAGAGGAGGAGGTTCTGTCCAAAAAGTGACTTTTGGGCCATCCGGAACCCCCCAGGGGTCTCCCCATTTTTCGAAATCTTCAATTTGTGCACTTTGTAAACTCTTGGGTTCATTATATATAAGAAAAAAGAGGAATTATATCAGTTTTCTGATATTGTAACCGCTGTTAATAAAAATTAATTTAGAATAGGCTCTTTCAAGCTCATTCCCCATCCCCTTGGGGGAATTCACGTCCTTTTTTCCTTTTTTGCATTTTTCCTTTTTCCTTTTGCTCTAGATTAGTTTTATTTATGAAAAATAGTGTAATTTGATTAATTTCATCATATATTCCATATTATAAAGTCAAATGAACTTTAATGCTTACCCCACAAATCCCGATTGAACCGAAAGGTGAAAGAGGATCGTGGTCTATTTAATTAGAGACCACATGGTTTGTTTTAGTTTTGTTGCTTCATTATTCAGTATTAATTTTTACAAGCAATCAATTAAAATAAACCCCCTCCTTGATTCTCTGATTGAGGTCCACTTGGACTGAAAGAGGTTCCTGGAGGGTTTTCTTTCTAATAAAACCACATCGATTAAAATTTACTAAAATTTACAAAGACTCCGGTGTGTATGCTCTGCATTTTGGCTGCAGTTCGTCCGATCAGTCAAGCTACTTCAAAAGCAACATGAGTGATTAGATTAATTAGGTTTCACTTTCACTAATTAACCACCATTAGGAAAAAATCCAACGCCTCGAACAAACCGTAAATGGTGGAAAAATACCCAAAGGAGTGGGAACAACTGGAAAGTGACCTCAAGGCGCCGATCTCTATTACACCCTAATGGGTGTATTATGAACACAGTCTTCGAGACTCAATCCATACCACAGACACCTTGCAGGTATCCGTGAAGGTTTTATTTTTGGACATACTCCAAGTACCCCTCGATATATCTGGAGTCCCCCCTCACCTAATTCAATCTACTCATTTTTCATATTAACTTAAAACATACCAAGAGACAATTGGAAAAAATTCACTCCAAGCACATGCAAGCACATTTAATCGTTTTGCGACTCCATTTTAAGGCACTGGTTATTTGTTTACTTCTTTCAATATATATATGTGTGTCAGCATTGTGCTTACTTATGTTTATTTCTCATCTTGTTATCTATGGTTTCTCAATTGTTAATTTCAAACTCCTAAGAAACTTATTCAATTTAATACCATCATACTAAAGTAATTAGCCTTAGTAACTTAATAGGGTCTACCCCCCTTGGCTTTGTTAGGAGTTGAGCCTAAACAAAGGAGTCAAGAACAAGGTGACAGCCTTGACTTGAGACTTTCCCCCAAGGACACCCGAGTGGATTGAATATTTCTACCACATCCCCCATAGGTGTGTGAAAGGTGGCAACACTTTTTGGCGCCGTTGTTGGGGATACATCTTTTTATTCCCTGAGTATGACTTTTGTTTTCTTCCTTTTTGTTTTTTCTTTGTTTGATGAATGCTTAGAATAGATCTTTAATTTTCATCTAGCGACTCCACTAATTTTTTTTCAGTTTTTATTTTTACAAAGAAAAGCAAAAAATAATTTTTGTGAAATATTTATAAATGCTTAGATTTTCACATGGTGAGTCCATTTAAGGGATAAAACCCTGTTATCTCATAAACTTGTGAAGTTTTGTTGTGTGTAGATGAGTCCATGCGACATATTAAAACCTTTAAATCTGGCAACTCAACCTTTTTAGTACAAGGTTTAATGTTATATCAAATGGATACTATTAATTTTTGATATGGATGAATTAAGGGAGCAATGTGGTGCCCAGATAGATGGACTTTTTCAGCCTATCGATCTCTCAAACATCCTGTGATTTCCTAACTTTGGTCATGGTGTGGGGGATGTATATAAATGGATTCCAACATTTCATGTAAATTACAGTGATTCGGCCATCTGGCATGTCAAATTCATTCCTTTAGTTGATGGCTAACTCCAATGTTCTTTATGAAGACAATGTGATGGAAATGTTTGCTAGTATTTTTCAGAGTGAGGCCTTTTGTTAGTTCTATCAGGGCCTTCCTAATAAATGTATAACCTCATTTCCAAGCTTCCTTTGGATGTTTTTAGAGCGGTGGCATGATGGTAGGGGTAGTATGAATGGTTTGAAAAAGTTCCTTGGAAATATCTTTACCTTCTACATATCTGGGATAGAGTATCACATGGAAACATATGATGGACCTTTTTCCATGATACAAAGTATTGAAGACTTGGAATCACTTCTTGAACATTTAAGTGAAGAGGAGATCCATGATACTCCCATCAAAGAATTTCCTCGTAGTTATTTAAGAAAGGAAGAAATTAAGCAGCTTATTAAAGAATATGAAGTATCTCTCAATACACAACAAGATTTTGAAAATGGGAACATCCATGACAGCCACGTTGAAGAGTTTCTTGAAGAACCCTTATCTGTATACATGGTTGAAAACCCTCCTCATATCACTTTAACAAAAAATAATAAAGATTTGGAAAAACTAGAGGAGCCCATTGAGCAACACATCCTAAGTGATCCCATTGAATATGTCCATAAAGTTTCCTTGATTGAAGATAATATAGAAGAAACCATTACAGAAGCCTATAAAGAGACTTATGATAAGATCAGTTTGGTGTGTGATGACACTAGACCTTGTTCTCCTCATGTTGATGAAGGTTTGGAAATTTCATTGCCTTGTAACATTTTTGAAGCCAAATCTTCTTAAGAATATTGCTATGAATACAAGGAAGACACGGATAGGAAGGAGAATGATGCCATGGATGAAGAGTCCCCCACATATGACATGGATGGGAGTGATGACTATTGGAAGTTCATAGATAATTCGACTTGTGAAAATCTTATTGATAATCCCATCCATGATATGTCTAGCAAGGGAAGCATAGATACCTGGGAAAATATTAGTATGGAGGAGGAGCATTTAGAATTTTCACATGATCATTCAGAATCATATCATCTAGAGCCACACAAAGGTATCAGTAATGAAGACATTGAGAATCAGTGTTGTGAAAAGTCAGATGTGATGCAGTCAGTGGAATATCAGTCTCAACCATCCTCTTCACATATAGAGGTTCCTTATGATTTGGAGCTACTTGGGGCTTATACAACGAGTTATCATTTGATAATCCACGATGATCAGTATGATGAGGTAGTCAGTTTGCCTCATCTTTCCAATTGGTATATCAGTCATATCCAGTCATGCATAGAAGCATCCTACGCGAGCACATACCAGTTTGGGAAGAACTTTAATGACTTTATTCATGCCTATGATTTCCCATCTAACCCACCCATTCCGAATCATCATGTAGGTTTTCATTTTCTAAATAAAGTATCCTTACTTTGATTGGTAACCAAAGACAACGAAATTTTTTTTACATTAATAAAATGCTTAGGTGGTTACATTGTATTTCATATCACACTTAACCCTTTTTATATCATGCTTAGAGTAGGAAAATAATCTCCTTAAAAGAGGGCATTTACTTTCCGCATTTCTATTTTGTACTTGGCTATAATAAAACTTTTCTTTCATTAGTTAGTTACATTTATTTTGTTTAAATAAATCATATTAATGTTTCATTTGGATCTTATATAAGGCTTGTGCTAATGAGGTTTTCTTGTCAGGTTGAGATGTTTTTATAGGGTGTATGAACTAGAGATTTAGGTGTTCTTGTATCCTCTCCTTACCCTATGACCAAATCGAGCACATGTCCCGCAGTTGGAGCCAGATATTACAACCTAAGTTGTGCTTAGTGGTTTTTTATCAAGTGAGCCTAGTGAACCGGACAAACATGATTTGTTCGGACTTTAGAAGACCTTCAGAATTGCTTATGGGAAGTGCTTGTTGTACTATATCACATGTTCATACCCCGTAGGGTAGTTGTAATAAAATGTTCTAGCATCGTAGTGCCTATAAAAGACTCGGTCTCCTAGACTTACTTGTCAATTCGATTAGTCCAAAGTGTTTTTTCCCTTGGTTATTATTGGTTGTTGAATAAACGACTGATAATTTTCAAGTTTTTCACCAAACTCCTCCAAAGTTGGGGTGGTTGGATTGACATTTAGGCATATTGAGGTTATTATAGTTTGTGTGTCAATGTATAAACATGCTAGACATTATAGTCGAGTCATATGAACATGTCTAAGTCCCCCTAGGTTTTATTTTTTTTATTTTTTAAGTTTTTTTAAAGTTTTAATTTTTCCAAAACTTAGGCTATTTTTTGATAGTCTAAATGGAAAAATTGGTTTTGTAATAAAACTGGACTTAGAAATCAGTTTCAGTCATGGGGTGCTCATTTTCTAACTCAGAGCACTTGGTAAACCCATAAACCCACTTTTCCTAAGTTTTGAGTGATTTTCCCATCACTCAGGTTAGAAAACCCTAAAAATCAAATATTGATTATTTTAATTGATAAATTAATTAAATAATCAAGAAAATCAAAATTCCTAAATCAGTGGGATTTGCTCTGATTTGACTGAAATCAGTATCATTAGCTTTGGATTGACTAGAGATGACCATGCCTTGATTGAAGGAGGTGATCTAGGCTGAAGAGGGAGTGCACCACAACATGCATCCTTTGGATTTGCACCCTCTCTCTCTCCTCCACACGTGTGGGCTCATTTGTATGTGGTTTGGTTGATGTTTCAGTTAACCGGTTGATGTGTCAGTCCAATGAGCACTCCAATTATCAATTACACTTATTCAAACTCAGTTAGACTTAGATCAAGCTTAGCTTGACTCCTCATGCAGATGTAGTCCCTCTCTCCTTGGGAATTGAGCCCCCTCTGGGCTAGGGTTTCAGTTTTTGCTATAAATAAAGCACAGTTTCCTCCCTTTCCAAGCTAGTTAGAGTTGATTGAAGAGTTGTTGCTATTTTAATGTTGCTATATTTTTCATTGAAATAAAGAGAAGCTTTGGAGGAAAGATGGTGTCATGTTATTTTGTGTGGATGAGCATTGCCATGTTTCACTAAGGTAACCTATATCTGTGTTCATAAGTTGCTTATTTTGATATTGTGGATCCAGTGCTCAAAGATTGATAATAAGTTCATTATGATATTTATAGGAAAGGAATTTTTTAATAATTTTATTGGCTATATCTTTCTCTTTTATGCATGCCTATAGATCTAGATTTAACATGCTTTATAAGATTATATGCATGCTATTCTAATATCTCTGTTTATGTATTAACCGGATCTCACAAGCATTTTGGAAAGAATTCGGATTAGTTGTAGGTTCCTAGCTTGGAGAGGGTGCTTATGTAGTTTGATTCCTCACTTTATCCAAACTTTCTCAGAGGCATAGTCCCTCGACATTTCACCGAAAAGCTCCACGGTTGATCTTCACGGCTACAAGCTTGCCTTCTTCTCTTTCTCCTCTTAAAACTTAAAATATACTTGGTTACTTGGTTCATAGATTTGATTTGTTTATGTCTATAATTTATAGTGAAATTTAACATAGATATATCTTCTTAAAGCTCGTAATCTAGATCTTGTTCTTAAAGAAGGTTTCATAAGCAGTGTAAATCTAGCTTTAGGGAAATCGTCCTTTTTGCATGGCATTCTAAAGAAAATTTGTAGCTTGATTTCATTATATTTATCTTTAGTAATTTAAAATATAAATCCAGTAATCAGTGCACACCATATTTTCTTCCCAAAATGCAAGACAAAATCCCAAGGAAATCTTGCTTTCCTTGGTTCCTTTTTTCACCCTTTTTTTAACTAGTTTTAACTTAGCTGTTTTCGGTTAAAAGTGTGTTGACCCAAAGGTACTTTCAAAGTGATTTTGAGAATATTTAAGTTTAATATGATTTATATTTTTTATCAGGTATAATAGAAAAGAGGAAGAGGTGCTACCTGAAAACTGACTTTTGGGCTATCCGAAACCCCCCAGGGTCTCCCCATTTTCTAAAATATTTAATTTTTGCACTCTGTAACCTCTTGGGTTCATTATGTAAAATAAAAAAGAGGAATTATATCAGTTTTATGATATTGTAAACACTGATGATACAAAATAATTTTGAATAGGCTCTTTCGAGCCCATTCCCCATCCCATTTGGAGGATTTGCGTCCTTTTTTTCTTTTTTTTTTTGCTCTAGATTAGTTTTATTTATGTAAAATAGTGTACTTTGATTACTTTCATCATATATTCCATATTATAAAGTCAAAGTAACTTTAATACTTACCCCACGAATGTCGATTGAGCCGAAAGGTGAAAGAGGATCGTGGTAGATTTAATTAAAGACCCTATGGTTTGTTTTGTTTTTGCTGCTTCATTATTCACTATTAATTTTTGCAAGAAATCAATTAAAATAAAACCCCTTGATTTCCCAATTGAGGTCCACTTAGACCAAAAGAGGTTCCTAGAGAGTTTTCTTTCTAATAAAAACACATCAATTAAAATTTACTAAAATTTACAAAGACTCTGGTGTGTATGCTATGTGTTTTGGCTGTGGTTCATCCAATCAGTCAAGATGCATAAAAATAAATTCAAGTGACTAGATTAATTAGGTTTCACATTCCCCAATTAACCACCATTAGGTGAAAATCCAATGCCTCGAACAAACCGTAAGTGGTGGCAAAATACCCAAAGGAGTGGGAACAACTGGAAAGTGACCTCGAGGCATTGATCTCTGTTACACATTAATGGGTATATTATGAACACAGTCTCTGAGAATCCATCCATCCCACAAACACCTTGTGGGTAGTCGTGAAGGTTTTATTTTTGGACATACTCCAAGTACCCCTTGGGTATATCTGGAGTCCGCCCTCGCCTAATTTAATCCACTAATTTTTCATATTAGCTTAAAACGTACCAAGAGACAATTGCAAAACATTCACTCCAAGAACATGCAAGCACATTTAATCATTTTGTGACTCCATTTTAAGGCACTGGTTCTTTGTTTACTTCTTTCGATATATATATTGTGTGTTAGCATTGTGCTTACTTGTGTTTATTTCTCATCTTGTTATCTATGGTTTCTCAATTGTTAATTTCAAACTCCTAAGCAACTTATTCAATTTAATACAATCATACTAAAGTAATTAGCCTTAGTAACTTAATAGGGTCTACCCACCTTGGGTTCGTTGGGAGTTGAGCCTAAATGGAAGAGTCAAGAATAATGTGACAGCCTTGACTCGAGACTTTCCACCAAGGACACACCGAGTGGCTTGAATATTTCTGCCATGTCTACCCCAGGTGTGTGAAAGGAGGCAACAGTAACATTGAATCCCACCTCCTACAGGATTTCACAAACACCTATTGAATCCTTAATCAAGGAATAGAATGGAAACCGTGCATCAAAAAGGGCTTCCGGTGGGTCATGCAAGTGTTTTTAGGTAGGTTCCATGTGGGAATGCTAGCCACACATTCACAGTCGGGGAATTTGAAAATCCACCCCCTATGTGCCAAAATTAGACATTCACTTACTAATCAAAACCCTAGTTTCCAAAATTGACCAAAAAAATAATCCCTTGTCCATGGAACCAGATTAGAGGGCCACCTTAGCACTATCTCAATGTCATGAATCCAACAAAGCTGACGTTTTTTCGATCTGAGCAATAGTCATCATTCTATGGCACGTTGAATCCCACCTCCTACAAGGTTTCAAGGACACCTGTTGAATCCCTACCCAGGGCATAGAATGGAAACCGTGCATCAAAAAGGGCTTCCAGTGGGTAGTGCAAGTGTGTTTAGGCAGATTCCATGTGAGAATGCTAGCCACATGTTCACGGTCGAGCAATATGTAAATTTGACCCCCATGTGCAAAAATTTCACATTCACTTATTGAGCAAAACCCTAGTTTCTAAAATTGACCAACAAAAATGGTCTCTTATCCATGGAACCAGATTAGAGGGCCTCCCATAGCACTATCTCGATGTCTTGAATCCAATGGAGCCGACAGTTCATCGATACGAGACGACAGTTCAAAATGGGCTTTCAGTGGGTTGTGCAAGCGTATTTAGGGCTTCCTGTGAAGAAACAAACTATCAGAGTGAAGGAGATTATTATCGGATTCAAGGAGATGTCCTTATAGGATAAACTTGAAGATTCAAGGAAAATACAATAGAAATATCCTAGATAGAGTGGTAGATAATGGTCTTGTGCTATAAGGCCCGAGTCATGTAGTATCGATATAATACAACAAATCCACTGTAGAAGTATATTGAATTTATCAATACATCAAGCGCTCAATGTATCAAACTGTAAATAATCAATGAGACCATGAAACCAAAATATCTAACTACCACATACCTAAATACCTACCTGTGGTCATTCGACTAGACGATCGGGATCACCTCTAATAGCAACGGTATCCTTTAGCCTCTAGTGCTTGGAGTAAGGAAAAAAGTATCGTGACTTTGATGAGTTCTTGTTTGCAATTGTTTACAGCTGGAGGTTTGTGCCGATAACTAAGTTTGTATAATGGTATACAATTTGACCTAGTCTATAATATTCAAATACATAACCTTTTTTTCTTTCGTGCATGGGAAACCTGTGTCAAATATTCTCCTTTGATAACCATTAACCAAATTGAAAAATCATTGCCCTTGGAGTCGCTTAATGAGACAATGAGGGTTTCTTCCCATCCAAAGAGTGTGCCATCCAGTAGTTAGTGTGACATTCATTGTCTCTCAGGGAAACCACTGCATATATGTGCCCTGCATAAAATAAAGTGGAGACCTAGGATTCATTTAACTAAACACAACTAGTCGCCAAACATTCCAAAGTGATTAACATAATAGTCAAATCTGGTTGTATGAGATATTAAATGTGGTCATAGTCATGTGAAATACTCGACCAACCCTCCTCCAACTGAGATATTTATGCAGTTATTTGTCGACCAATGGGGATTGATACATGATCCCATTTTCCAACCCAATCTATGGATTCACAGTTGTCCCTTTCACTACTGCTAAATGGATAACAAAAACAAGAGAGTTTTCTTGTCCACATTTCAACTATAGCATTGTTTGACGTCCTAACTGAATGGAATGCACGAGTTCCTTGGATGGTCTTGCACTCATATATGTGTGATTGATCTACATCAACCACCTCCAAAAAATATCTATCTACATGTTCTTTTTGAGATGATTGGTCTTCTTTCCTTCTAGCTCCCTGCCCTATCACTGGAGAACACCATGCAACAATGGTCTTTGCATCTCAGATGAGATAAATAGTTGTGAATTTCATCTCTTGCCTATGTAATGAAATCTTGATGCATGCACCTGCTCCATCATGTTCCCCTTTTCCGTTTCTGGTCTCAAAATAGTTCCAAATGTGTGGCGCCTTGTGCCTCTTGTGGAGAATACACAACCATTGGAAGACACGGCAATTTTTGAATTTCCCCGCACAACCATCATTCCAAATCCAATGTTGTTCCATTTGCATATTGTTATCTTCCAAGTGTTTGTAGAACAATTAAAAGATGTGCTATACAAAATCCAAGTCATGACACATGTCATCACTTATGTAAAAGTGATACTCCTTCAATATAACCCTGTTCTCTTTAGTACTATCTGCCCCATGTCTATAGGTGATATGGACCATTATGCTTACCTAATTTGAGTGATAATATTGACTATAAATCTCGTTTAGTGGTTGAAGAGTGTAGTTTTCTACAAAATCAACCACTAATAATATAGTTCCAATAGGAAATGTATCCATGCATGCTCTAAACTGCTCATATTTCCAACATGCCACATGTACATGCTTTACAAACTGTTGTGTCTTTTCAAAGAATTCCTCCATGAAGTTGCATACCAATACCTAGTAGATCAACAATAAATATGTATAGATCAATAGGTTGTTACATATATGAAGTAGCAATAGATGAAGGAAAAAATACTATTCAGGAACTCGTTGTTGACCTGAGAGGTGACCAGTTGTATTTTTTTCCTTTCATTCCCTCCACTGATATCATACGTGACATATTTGAATGACTGGAAGTTCAGTTTATGTCTCCCAAATTCATGCTCATCGGTGACATGTATGCATTTGTCCAAAAATGCCATTCCACCACCTTGAGCATGTCCCATCTATGCAAGGCCTTTGATAAAATGTGCAACCTTCTATCCTTCTACACAAGATGCTATGGATGAACTCTCTAGATGATGTCGGTGGCAATGTAGTTGAGCATTCCCACACAAGAGTGTTATGCAAGACACGCAATATATGTGTCATAATAATAAGCGTACTCAATGTGATATTGACAACAACATGTGTTATGAGTTGTGTTTATTTTAACATACCATGGTTTGCATTTATTGAAGGATCTTTGGCCCAAGTTAAGTTCATTATGTTCATGCCTAAATCTCTCATATAATTATGTTTGTGTCATGTCAAGAAAATGTTTAATGTGGGGCTCACGATCCCTTGAACCCATTCTCAATTTTAGTACATCTTTTTGGTTGGATGAAGGTATACTATTGTCACTCCAAAACTCTTGCACCAATCCCTTTACCGCATCAATGATCTTCATATTGGAGCATGGCAACCTGCCAATGAAGGACCAGACATCTATTTTACCAGATTTAAGTTGTTCTCTTCTAGAAGAATACCTACGGAGTGCTTTGATATCCAATCCGATAAGTATGGATGTAGGCTTAAGAAGGCGAAGGGCCCTAATGCTTTTGTTCACAATTGATTGTGACAACACACGATGAGATGCAATGCGATCCTTTGAACGATATTTCTTTCCAATATTGCTAAATGCATCTACCAAACTTCTGACAACATAAGAACTTGGTTCAGAACTGTTTAACATCTTTATCCTTAAGTTTTTCCTAACAATAGTCATAGACCTAGATTTTAACAACAATATAAATATTCTACATTTATCTCCATCACATTTAGAATCAAAATAGTTGACAAGTATCTGTTGAGCTTGATATGCAATACTACGTTTAGACAGCGTACCTTCAAGTGAACCAATGAGACTTTCATTGATTTTTATACGTTTTGGAGTTCTTCGGCGTGAAGTTGATAATGGAGGTAGGGAGGTTGGAATTGCACCCTGTACCATATCACCCAGTCGGTCTGGCATTTGAACATGAGCTTCATGTCCTTCTGTGACTTCCTAACGGACAGAAAGTGGAAATTGGAAATCCTCTTCGGTGGTATGAACAACATTGTCTTCTTTGAGCATACCTTCGACATTCAATGTCTCTCTAACTTTGCCACTTGTATACCCACATTCAATTAAATCTGTAAAGGTTTCAGGTGGCCTTGATGTGCACCTACGTTTTACTCCTTGATCAGTGCCATGCAGTGCTTGTTCTTCTACTGATATGGTGACTGAAGGCCCCTCGAGCGAATCCTTTTGTATTTCTTGATGTGGATTGGTAGGAAGAACTGTGGCATCCTCAACAACTGGAATTGGTTGAGTGTCCATAGAGCGTCTTCGATTGGTCATGTCATTTCTTTTCTTCTCTATAATTTCTTCAATGATTTCATTGGGTATCCGCTTCCTTGCTAATTCTCTTTCTCGATTGCGTGAGTTTCCCATGACCATAATGATCAATGATATATATGGTTTCCTTTGCTAGATCCTCAATGGGAAACTACCCAAGCTTGGTTTTTTTCTTACTCAATTGTGTCTAGATACTCAAGATAGGGGGGAGATTGGGAAGAATGTTGCCTTTGCTAGCTCCTCAATCCCAAGAAAAACAATGGTAGAGATGCTCTATGGTGCTCCTCAATGGGAAATTCCCCAATCTTGGTTTCTTTCTTGATAAATTGTGTCTACATACTCTTGAGCTAGGGGGAATATTGGGAAGGATACATTGCCTTTGCTAGCTCCTCAATTGCAAGAAAAACAATGGTAGAGATGTTGTATGGTGCTCCTTAATGGGAAATTCTCCAAGCGTGGTTTCTTTCTTTCTCAATTGTGTCTACATACTCCACCACAGTGACCGAGTTAATGTTGCCTTTGCTAGCTCCTCAATTGCAAGAAAAACAATGGCGGAGATTATCTATGTGGCTCCTTGCTCAATTAATGGATTCTTTCTTGCTCAATTCATTCTTTATTCCTTGCTCCTCGATGTATACCATGCTCCAACCAATACATAGAAACTTGTGGTGGAAATGCTTGATTCACAAAACAACTTTGTGTGAAAATATGGTGAAGAAGATAATGTTCACGCACTGTCTATAACCTGAATTTGTGCAAGGACTATCAAACCTGTGAAAATGTGTTTAGAGTGTTTCTCGGACAATGACTGCTACTCTTTATACTGGGAATAAATGCACACACGTTATTGTTAACTAAAACGGGGGCGCATTTTGGATACATAAAACGTGTGCGTGTTTTACTTTAATAGAATTTTGGAGCTTTTAAGAAGGTAGTTGCACAGCTAAGGGATCATTCAAGGTTTAGGGGGAATTAACAAGCACTCCCTTAGTATTTGTGCCTTAACATCCCCCCTTTCTTCAACCTAACTATATTGTTTTACAACTCTAGGGATGTGTAATAAGGGGATACATGGAGATATGTGTGTGTGAGAGAGAGATGGTTAGGGGGTGTTAGTTGTAATGGGAGACATACGAATGTGTGTGTGTGTGTGCTAGAGAGATAGGTTAAGGGGTGCTATTGGTAAGGTCTACATAGGGATTTGTGTTTGTGTGCTAGAGAGATACGGTAGGGGGTGCTATTGGTAAGGTTTGACATAGGGATTTGTGAGTGTGTGCTAGAGAGATAGGGCAGGGGTTTCTAGTGGTAAGGGGAGACATAGGGATGTGTGTGTGTGTGTGTGTGTCAGAGAGATAGGTTAAGGGGTGCTAGTGATAAGGGGAGACATAGGGATGTGTGTGTGTATGTCAAATAGATGTGTGTGTGTGCCATGTCAGAGGGGAGACATAGGTTTAGGGAGACATGAGGATGAAGATAATGACGATGGTGATGATGATGGTGATGATGATGATGATGATGACTATGATGAAGATGATGATGATGATGATGATGATGATGATG
>LPNX011147451.1:76693-147602 GCA_001517045.1 Pseudotsuga menziesii
GGAGTCAGGGGGGGACAAATTAATAAAATTATTGGTATAATTGACAAAAAAAGCACTCATTGTAGTATTTAAAAATGCACTCTTGTTTTTTTTCACCAAAATTCACTCCCGTTTTGATTCAATAAAATGTGCTCCTGTTTCTCTTTAATAAAATGTATTCCCATTTTGCTTCAATAAAAAGCGCTCACATTTTGTTTAAATCGAAAAATGTATTCCCTCCAAATGATAAGGTCGAGCCTCCACCCATGTTTTCATGGAATTCTAATTCCTATGTGTCTTCTTTGTACTTTGCTTCAATATCAACATTTCTATGCCTTGGAGTATGATAAACCATGGCTAAATGAACATTATATCCAAATTTTCAATATTCTTGTGTTTATCCATTCATCTGATTATGCTATACACCTCCATTTTTTATGAGATTTTAGAAACAGATATGGTTTTTTTGGAGATTCCAAATATTTAAATTTTAACAAGAATATATAATTTTTTCTATTTTTTTCTTATTTATCTTCTATCATCACTCCTCAACTCAAAAAACACACTGTTAGTGTTTTTTCCATATCTATTTCGTTTCTGAACCATTTAAAAAAAATTGTATGGTGCACTAAAGAACACTAATTTCTGCATGCTATTAAAAAACCCATTTCCAAATAATTGCATTAAGACATTCAAACACTACACCCATAATTGATGTACTATTTTCAAGGTTTGATTTCTTAGATAATTAAAAAAAAATTAAAAAATTAATTTTTATTATTGGAAAAATAGTCGTGCACTAGTACTATATGTTTTCTATATGTATACCAGTTTTCGTAAGTTTATTCCATCATTTAGTCACTCAGACGCTGCACCCACAAAAATATATACCTTATAATTTGTCCCAAAAATAAAATGTACCCGTTAAAAAATATATAACTTTATATAGTTAACAACATTTTCAATATAAAAAAATTATATATTTGGAAAGCCCATTCAATTTCCTACATTTTTTGTTTTTTACTCATCGCAAGATTCATTGTGTAAGTGTCTCAAAATATTCATGCAAGTTGATGGATGTCTATTTTTTCAGTTTTCTGTTGCATCTAACGTGCCAAAAGAGACCCTCAACTTTGTGCACTCACCCATGCATTATAACGCATATGCATTTTAGCATTATTCATATCGCATATGCGATTCATATCACATATGCGTTATAACGCATATGTGTTTTTGCTTAACTAGCTTGGTACGAGAGTAAAAAAGGGTAAATACCAAGTTAGTGGATAGTCTTTCGGAGAATCCCCATCAAAAAAGAAAATACCATGGTAATTATTGGCCCCTCCAAAGTGGTTTAGTGTGGCAAAATAATGACGCTTAGCCTAAAATTTGTGAATGGTTGTGGATAATGAGGTCAGATTATTGGAGGTTTAAGGCACTTGTCCATAGCGCTTGTTCATGGTGCTTAAGACATAAAAGATGCTTTTTCAACTTAATGACTGAGTTTTATTTCCTAACCTTTCTCTAAGGGTTGAAACTCATATCTAGCTCTAAATTATTCCTAATGGTACCAACACATCCATTATGAGGATAAGGATTGCAAGATCATTTATGCTATTTTGAAGCATTATTTTTGTCCATGGACACACAAAAGAATCTTTTAGGGCCTAAGGCCAAGGTGTCATCACTCGACTATGTTGAGGCTCCATGATGTATACATTGTGCTCGAGAATAGCTTAGGGTTTCTCCCACAACTATGTCTAGGATATGCTCATGAGGTCGTGTATGGTGGATGAAATTTCATTCTTAAAACTATATTCTAAGAAGTTGTATTTATGGTAAAAGGCCTAGGTTTCCTACCTTAACAATTTCCAATACCCATGGATTTGTATCTACTATACAAAGCCTTCTAATGACATCCATCACCACTCGAAGGAAAGGGTTACTTCAACAAGTCAGGGATGGTCATTTGAGGTGTTTTTCATGGTCATGGACTCCTAAAAATTTTTTTAGAGTACAATCCCAATGTTTACTCCCCTAATAATGTCAAAGGCCACACGACCCATACCTAGTTGTTGTAAGTCATGTGAGGTGATTCGAGGTATCATTTTAGGCCTTGGATGGATATAATATTCCTATACAGACTAAGGCTTGGGTTTACTTTGTCAACCATGTGTAAGGCCTTGAGAACCATGTATACTACTTAAAACCTCTTGATGGCATGATTATCCTCATTTTTTGGGTAGGAATACCATCAATAGGTCCTATGTGGTAGTTTGAAGTATCGTTATTGACCTTCAATGACTAAGGGATTAATTTTGGGACCAAGGATTGAGTTTCCTCCCATTTCCATGCATATGGACCTAAGACCCATAACTACTGTAAACAAAATCACCAATCAATCACATATCCCTAATCTAAGGACAAAGCTACCTAGAGAGGTCATGCGTGGTGGCTTGATACATTAGTCTTCTCTCTGGATCCCTAGAAGCTTCCTTTAGTGTCTATGACTTGGGTTTCCCAATCATTGAACCATGTCAAGGGTCTCTAAACCCATCATTAGTGATTAAAACAACCTGATCGTGTCAATGCCCACACATAAAACTAAGAATGGCCTCAATAGGTAACATATCGTGGTTTAAGGTTTTATTGGTGGTCCTAGATGCCTAGAAGCTTCATTTAGGGAATAAAGTAAAGGTTTCATCCCTTGAGAATGTCTAATACCCCAAGGACCTCCCTCCCACCAATCCCTTCCCTTTATATTTGTCCTCCCTCCACCCCCCCCTCATATCTATCCCCTACTCATCCCTCCCTTCCCCTTATATTTCTCATCCCTTCATCCAACCCATATATGTCCCCTACCCATCCCTCCCTCCCATGATTCCCTCTACACCTTCCTCTCCCTCCTTTGACTCCCCCCCCTCTTAGCCAATGTAATGTGGGGCCATGATCCACCCCATAGACCATCTAGGTTGAATATTGGGAGTCTACATGGTATTATAATGGGATAAGGGTGCCATTATAGGTTTTTGAATGGGAGGGATGGGTCTCTGGACATTGACTATAGTCATGGAATATAAGACAATAATTCCCTAAATCAACACATGTGCCTTATAGATGGATATTTGTCCTTTAGTGGGATATGGGTGTCATTATGAGGTTTTATGCACTAAGGATGGGTCTCAGGGTATTAACCATTGTAATGGGACAATAGTGTAATAGAAACAAGTATTAAACCACTACGCATGCCCTTGAATGAGAATTTTTAGACTTAATATGGGATATATGTTCCATTAGACTATTTTATGCATTAAAGATTATTGAGGAGGCGTTGACCATGGTCATATAGGAACCCTTATGAATATTTCTAGACAAGCGATAGTTCTGAAGAAACTACCATGGTCCAAGGATAGGTCTAGAGGTATTAACCATTGGTATCAATTCCATTATAAGGTTATCAAGTTTAAATATTTGATGTGCACTAAATCACATATGTGATATATCGCATATGAATTAAAAAGGACATGCGTTATATCACATCTACGATATGTGTTATATAAAAAATGTTGGGCTGTGTGTTGTGGGCTAGGTTTACTGTAGAAAAATACATAATTCTTCTAAACCTATGCATAGAGAACTGTTCAACCTGCAATTTAATGATTTCTTACACAAATCCATAGGTTTTGTACAAGTTTGGGTGGATTTCAATGGGGAATGTACGTAATAGGGGTCAAAAGTTAGCAAGGAAGGTGCTTACACCGAAAGAAGATGAAAATAAAGAATAAAAAAAGAGGGAAGATTCAAGAAATCATTAGAATTCATTGGATGAGAAAATAGTCCCCATTCCCACTCAACATATACCTGACATAGAGGCTGAGGAAGATAATGCAACATTAAAGGAATATGGTTATAGGGGAGACAATATTGTTGGTCCACTATTGAATGAAAAATATTGTGAAGAGTTCAATAATTATGTTACTCCCGATGCAAATGTGACTCTACAACAACCATGCCAGGTGGTTCAATCTCCTAGTCAAAGTTGTCAGCTTGTAGTGGATGTAAACGTCACTCCAACATTTTGAATGGCAAGAAATATCCCATCAAAATGAAAGAGAACCCCTAAATGTATACAAGTGGACAAGAGAAAATTGAGTTCCATGGAAGGTAAGGTGGCTAAATGCACTATCCTTTGTCATTGTTCTCAAATAATGAAAAAATATTTTGATAACAAATTTGAAGCCGATAAATTCCATTTGTTTTTATCTTTTCTTGAATCTAGAAATATGGCGACTGTTAGAAGAAAGTTAGGCATGCGAACATTGAATAATATCGAATCAAGTAATCACATTGTTAAATCTCTTGTTGTTGCATTCACATTGATTGGTAAACAAACTTGTTTATAGGACAATAATGTGGCTTGTCGCGTATTGTCTAAATCAATTGTATGTAGATCCATAAGACAATGTCATTTACTTAAATTCACATCACAAATTGTTCCTTTACATCCAAAGACACTTGAAAAATATTTATTAAGAAGAGATAGCCTTGATGTAGAGGGACAAATGGAAATATTATGGGCATTTAGTGGTAGGTTTCCCCGCAAATACATGAAGTTAGTCGAAGTAGTGAAGGGACTAGTGCACATGTTTTGGTAGGATAACAATAGGCCTTCTTCTAACACAAACGATGTATTAAAAAACTATAGGGATTCTATGAACAATAAACCTCATGTTAAATATTATCTTAGCATGACACAAAATCAATTGTTCGAGATGTTCAAAGTTTCCCATGTAGAGCTAAGGCTCGAGCAAAGATATTTTGAAAAATGCAAGCCTTATTATGTTAGAATCAATACCATCCGAAACACTTGTTGCTGTAGATACCACATAGATTATGATATATATTATCATACATTTTCATATATACATTGTTTTTTGAATCCTAACCATGTGATAGAATGCTCAAGTATAGTACCGCCAATGTCATCTAGATATTTCATCCATAGCATGATTTGGTCGAGGCAAGATGGGAAGAGACATTACTTAAAACAATGTGTAGAGGTTTCTTGCAACAATTATGGAGGGATATCATTATGGTCTGATTGCATCCATGAGAGTGAAGATCAAGAATTCAGAAATGCAATTGTCAAGAAGCAGGACAATCAGTATGAGACATATTAGCTACATGATGGGAAAGAAAGAAAGAATATTAAATTGATGACTTCACAAGTGAGTTCATGGACATTAAGCTGGTGAATACATGTACATATTTTTATGTTGTTTTATAAAAATACTTATTTTTTACACTAGGTGTAAGTATGTGATTTTATTTCAGAGTTTCGTGGAAATATCCATACTTACATTCAGCATGTCGATATGGCATGGTGGCAATATGAGCAATTCAGAATATGTCGGGATACCTTCCCTCTTGGAAAAATACTATCAGTGGTTGAATTTTTGGAAAATTACACCCTACAACCACAAAATGAAATACAAAGTCAATACTATCACTCAGAGAAGGTGAGCATAATGGTCCATATCACGTATCAAGATGGGCTAGATAACAATGAAGAGAAATGTGTGACACTAAAAGAAAGTCAGTTCTACATAAGTGACGACCGGACCCATGACATCCTTTGCATGCAAAATTGCTTTAATTTATTCTATGATCATGTGATGGCTATGGATATACCATTTTACCATCATTTCATTTGGTCAGATGGTTGTGTTGGACAGTTCAAGAATGCACGTGTATTTAAATGGTTGTGTTTGTTTCACATTAAATAAAAGGTACCACATATATGGAACTACTTTGAAACTAGTCATAGAAAAGGAGAGCATGATGGTGTTGATGCATGCATAAAAAATTCCCTTCAAAGGGAAGATATAATTTTATAGGTGTTCTAATTCGAGACACTGTATCTATAGTGAAATGGCGTGCATCTGTCATGGGAGAACAAGCAACAAGGAAACACCTAGTGTGGAGAATATTCTGGGAGGTAACAAATGTGGACCAATCCCAAACACATTGGGTGAACACAGTGCATGGAAATTGACAGTTTCATTCAATTAGAAACTCAGACAACTCGACCCTACAAATTTGGACAAGATTGAAGGCTTGCTTTTGTAGTTCCTGTAGCATCAATGAATGGGATGATTGTAAGTATACAAATACAATTGATACATGGGCTCAAGTGACACTTGGAATTGATTTCAAGGGGGCTAATGAAATAGACCATTTGGAAGATGATCAGACACAGATTTCTACAAACTATGATTACATATCGGATCTCATACAAGAATATACAAAGAAATAAATTAGTAGTACCTAAATTAGAAATTTAATTTATGTATTGTTAACTCGACATATTTCCTTTCATAGGTCAGATATATGCAGGGGTTCCCCAAAAAATAATGAATGGGGTTCTGAATATTGGTTGGCATGTTGCATAGAGGGGAAACAAACCATTCTCAAACATGTTACAGATGATGAAAATATTAAACTCCCAACTAGATCGATGGTTGCAAAAGGGGAGTACTTGACACTAGCAGCACAACAGAATAGGAAGGGTGGGTATGTATATCAGGATTTTAGACCAAGAGCTATTGTATACCACTTCACCAACCTAGTAGTTGGTATAAACATCAAGGTGTGCACACTTTTGAACAAAAAATAGGTCACATGTATGGTATTTTATACCTCACATAGAGCAAGAAATATTGATGGATACCATCAGCAGCATAGATGATCCAGAAGGACTACTCGACTGAGTGCATTGCCAGGTGTTACTAGATTGTCCAGTGTGGCTAGATTGCCATGTGTGTTATTTAACCTTTAAAGTGCATGCTGAAACACATTTCAATTATTTATCCTTAGTTTATTCCCAATGTAATAAACCTATGATTGACGGATACCATTCAAAGACATAATATTATTCATAGGAGACTAGACACTATAAACATGATCATACAACCTCGGGTGAGTTATCTATAAATCATGTCTGCACATTTTCATTGGTTTCTCTTTATTTTCTTATGAGAGTACTATTATTTAGCCTTTTTTGTGCCTAGGATACAAACACCATCTATGGAACATTGGAGGAGCCAAGAATAACCCAGTTTCTTTAGACACCAACAAATAGAAATCGAAAAATAAAATGCTCTTGAGTTGTTGAAATTTACTTTTTTGATGTTTTTTATATTAATGTACATTTAATTACATTGTTGGGTCAACTCTTGCAACTCTTGCATTGGTGGGTCAACTCTGCAAAACCAACGACCGTGTCTGTGTTGGTAGGGTTCACATATCTTCCTTTCCCATACAAACTTGCAGGAGCCAATGACATGCAATTTTGTTGATCCATTTTTTTTCTCGCTCTTGGACCGAAAGTCATCAAGTGTCCCTGAACGACATTTTCATGTGACTTTCAACTGGACATAACTCAAAAATAGGAGGTCATATCGAAGAACCGTCAACTCTGTTGGTCTCCTTGCATGCGATTACCTCTAGGTGGCTCTCTCCCTCATGTTTTCAAGGCCTAGTGGCTTCATTGTGCATTGATTTTGTAAACTAGGGTTTTTATTAGTTTCCTTCAATGCAACTTCAACATTGGTGGGTTAAATCTTCAAAACCATCAACCTTTCCTGTGGTGGTAGAATTCCCATATCGGCCTTTCCCATACAAAATTTTAGGATCCAATGACATGCAATTTTGCTGCTCCATTTATTTTTTCTCTCCTGGATTGAAAGTCACAAAGTGTCCCTGAACAACATTTTCATGTGACTTTCAACTGGATATAACTCAGAAACCAAAGTTCGGATCGAAGAATCATCGAATCCGTTGGTTTTATCGAATACGATTACCTCTAGGTGGCCCTATCCCTCATGTTTTCCAAGTCCAGTGACTTCATTGTGCTTTGATTTTATAAACTAGGGTTTTGCTTAGTTTGCTTGAATGCAACTCTAGCATTGGTGGTTCAACTCTACAAAACCATCAACCATGCCTATGTTGGTGGGGTTACCAAGATATATTATTCTTGTACTAAAGTATAATCCAACAACCCACATAATAAAACTAGGGTTCACAAATTGAGACATGGAACTACAAACTATGGTTTTATGACCTTGTTGAGGCCTGGAAATTCGCAGGCGACAACAGAAAGGGATTCTCCCCAATAAACGTTCCCAACTAGCCCGTTGACTGTTTGGTATAGGGAATCCGTCCGGTTTGTGTTCCGGCTACCGTAGGTCAAACACAAACAAAGGATTTACCGGTTGCAGCCCGGTCCACCGGAATTTGTATTTTAACTTAAGAATGATATGCAAGAAGTGAACTAAACATGCAGGGTGGTGAAGGATGCAGGGAGTGGTCACAATGTGATGCCCAGGTTCTTACCTCTCGTCTTAAGCTCACCAGCAGCTGAATCACACATGCAACTATGCAATGACCTAGATGTCTATCTATCCATCTATCTCTATCTACCTATCCCCGGGGAGCCAACTTATATTTAATATATATGAGTAATGCCGATGTGCACACATGATAAAAGCAATTATAGATGGCTGACATTTACTTTTACAAGCATGAACAATGAAAGATATTTCCACAACCAGATAGCTAATTGTTTCATGATAAGCATGCATTACTCATGGTGGTTATTTCATAAAATAAATCAGAAATCATTTAAACAAGACGTAGGTCATAAATTTAGAACGATCTCACGATTCATGGACACAATGCTGAAAAACAAAGTAGTTCATATTTCAACTATCCATGGAAAAAAATTTGAAATCCCACCGATCCTCTTTCAACAGGAAAACTGCAATTTCTATTACAAAATGAAGTAGTTCTTCTTACAATATGTCATCGCCAGTCTTACTGGGGAAAACATCCTTTATTCCTTCTACGCTTTCTACTTTTATACAAAAGGTCAAAACGGTTGGGCTGCCCAAAGTGACCTTTGGGCTTCCCAACCTTTTGCTTTCCCAACGATTCATTTCTCAAAAATATTTTACAAAAATATTAAATTATTACAAAGTGGACCGGTCCTTTATGAGGAGGGTCCCGCCTGGTTTTCTAGGAACTTCTTCCACGCTGCTGCCTCAGCAGCAAGGCCTTCAAATGTGAATGGCTCTAGGAACTGAATGCTGATTTCAAACTTTTCAACTTGGTTCCTGATGGCCTCGATCCGTGCTGGGCTCAACCGAAGCTGATCTTCTAGAATCTGCATGCTAACGGCTACGTGGCCTACCTCGTTCCTCAGCACTAGGTCATCAATGGATTGAATCTGCTGCATTCTGGCCTCAACATCTTGATGTATTTTCTGCAATATTTCCACAAAGGCCTCATGATCTGGGAACTCTTTAATCCTAAGCTCAGCCTCTGTCTGACAGCGGTTGTATGCATTAAGGAACCTTCTAAAATATTCTGAGCATGCTACATGTGTCCTTTTGACAGCCTTCTTAAAATCTTCAATAGTGCTGATGGCAAACTCTACTAGGTTGTGATCTCTCCTGAGGGTTTGATGATCTTTTGATGATAGCCCTTCTGGAGTCTCGACATCATCTTCTGGCCTTTCCATTCTAGCATTCAAGATCTCAAGAAACTCCTGATCTCCTCTAACCTGCTGTCCATCTGAAGGAATTTGCACCTTTCTTCTTCTAGAGCTGTCTGCAGCTGTAGAATTTTATCCTTCTGAGCCAGTATATATTCTTTAAATGGCTGTAGATCGACTTGCTGTTCCTTAGCTGTCTCCAGTTCAGCAGTCAGAGAAGCCAGCTGATCTTTCAGTTCTTTGGTGTATGAATCATTGGACTCATAGATGATCTTCACCTTTTCTTCTAGGTCTTCCACCTTTGCCAGTAATTGCTCCTTATCCCTCTTTAGATCTTGGGATTCCTATTGTACGTTTTCTAGGGACTCCTGTGCTGTTCCCTTTGCTTGCATCTCCACTTGAAGAGTATAGACTTCACCTTTTGAGGATTCTAGTTCCCTTTGCATGTGCTCATATTTCCTCTTGAGTCTATTACCTTCATCTCTTTCTTTTCTCAGTGTATCTTTTAGCTGAGAGGAGGTCTTCTTGGCTGAATCTAGTTCAATCATCACCCTATTTATGTTGTCCTTGGATGCATCAATCATGGCAACCCTGGATCTTATCGTGAACCTAGGATCCTTGTCCATCCCTAGCATGACAGCGGTATCTGTGACCATTTTCCTTGATAGATCTTTCGCTTCCACCTTCTTTTCCATCCTCCTCATTATTATTTTGGTGGCCCTATCATAATAGACAGTGCTGAAGTTGAGGACTTCCTCTCCTTTTTTCTAAGTGAAAGGTATTAGCTGGAGCGTAGGGGTCACAAGAGTGCTAGCAGCAGGTATTTGCAAGGTCTACACCTCTAGGTTTTCCTCTTCCTGGGTTTACCCTGCTGGAGTTTCAGAAGCTAACTGTTGGGTCAATTTCATTTTATCAGCCTCTTGCTTTTGGAGCTCTTCATCTAGCTTTCTTTTTGCTTCTTCAGTTGCTAGTCTAGCTACTTCTTCAGCCTCTTTGGCTGCTTCTTGTGCCTTTTCAGCTGCTTCTTGGGAAACTTTTTCTTCTTCTCCTTTCTGCAACCATTCTATAGCTTCCTGTTCTAGCTTCTGAGCCTCTTCATGTCTCCTCTTGGTCTCTTCTTCAGCTCTGGCTTGCTCAGCCCCTTTTCCACCCTTGGTGGGGTTCTTAGGCTTAAATCTCCTTCCTAGATCTGTTAAGTTAGGGGCACTTTGGAAGACAGATTCTTCCTTGTCAAAGTGGTGAGTGTACTCAAAATGCAGTTTATGTTCTTTACAGTGCTCTGCCATTTTACCGTGAGTATCATTCCTTCGGAAAGTCATCTCACCAAAATGGAACTTCGCCAATTCTTCTATGAACTCCGTAACTTGCTTTACCTTGGAAAATCTATAGCTACCTAGTTTGAATGGAAGTGGAGGATATGTATCCTTCTTTTTCTCAAAAAGGTAATTCCCTATTCCATCAATGAATACCTGCCTGACTGCCTCTTTATGAATAACATAATCTGTTGCATATTTGGGCAGCAATAAGGGGCATTTCGTGCCACCAAACATTTTGATGTACATGCCATTCTTAGTCAGGAAATAGTCTGCATGCTCTTCTATTATCTGCATAGCCTCCTCTAACATACAGTCACACTCCTTCAAGAATATGAGTGTGTAGAGTGGCATGATGAATTGCTCGCAGACCTCCCGGTAGTGGCTATGGTACTGCTGAGCCCACAATGGTCTATAGGTGGCATACACAGGCATCCTTTCCCTGTCCTAGACACACTTTAGACCAGGGAAAGGATGGTTGCACAGTATACAATCTACCAATATCAAGCTCATGTAGAATTCAGACTTTTTCTTGGATTCTCCTCCCAAGGCAGCAGTCACGCAAGAAGAAAGACTGTTTGATACTAGGCTAGCCCAATTGAAGACTGTTCCTTGGGTTGCTACATGGAACATAATGGGTATCCATTCAAATTTGAAGAGTTTGCCATGGGATCTCCTGAAGATCCTATTCAGCATCAGGGTTATAAATCTGTACAGAGCCCTCAAGCTTGCTATGTCATATTCACCGGATGTTCTGTACCGATAAAGTTTTCCCTGCAAGAGCATCTTCTTCAGGGTTTCCACCAGGTCCATTCTGATGTTATCCAGCCAAGCATCAGATATAAAGATTTGAGGTTCTGGAAGATGATAGGCCAACGCCACATACCCTGGGATAAATGCAGCATAGCCCTGGCCTTCCACATTCCCTATGAGCATTGTGGCTGTATTTGTATCGGGTAGAATCCATCTAATCACCTCAGAACAAGGGAACATCTATGGTCTGGTAGGCACCTTCATGATGGCGGATCTCTCTATGTTTGCATAGATTGGTTCTTCTTCTAGACCCATGTCGGGGACCTCCCTGCGGGAAATCAATCTATATATGTCACCCCATTTGTACTCAGGCTCCACACTAGAAATACATTGGGTATATTCATATATATACTCAGTCTTTGTGACGACCTCTATTTCTGGTTGTTCTTCGACTGCCGGGGCCTTCTTCTTCTGTCTTTTGGACATAGTCGGCTCGGCTTCTTCCTGCCATATATAACATTGTAGTATTGAGGCATTTAAGGTGCACACATTTACAAGACAGAGTGCAACCCTTTATTTTATCTATGTACATCATGGCAGCAACTAGTTGATGAAACTATAATATAAGTTTGCATATTTGACTAATTAAATGCACACTACTTCGTGCTCCTGTCTATATGATGCAAAACATTTTGTATGATATTTACAACATCCATCAACCATATTCAAAACAGCAATAAAATTACATCCATATGTAAAGTGCCAGTTTTATGTACTTAATGTGAAAGCAAGTAGAGAAACCAATGCATGTATGCACAATCCAACAATGCCCTAACTATCAGAATTACTATCATAAACAGACTAAGTCCTGTGCAATACAGTGGGAAATCATCTCGCAGTGCCAATTTTCCTATGAAAACAATTCACAATGCGAATGTATGGATCTCAAAGCAAAGTGCCAATACACTGTCATCAATGTGGTCTATTGCACAGCAAATGAAGAAACGGGTTATACATATAAAGATCATGCTAGACGTCTAAACATTTTGACCACAATGCTGTTCGTGGGAGATGATCACATCAACTTGAATATACACTGCGGGATTTAACAACATTTTTCTGCATACGACGCTCTCATTGAACCCACTATCCATGCTATCCTCAAATTGCAAACCACTACAGCAGCACAGCCTAGGGTTTCAGACAGCCGAGACCGATGGACTGCTCTGGACGGCGTGGGAAAAAGGTTGGGGTTCGAAACTGGGCACATATACTGGGGAAATTGACCGATGGAGGAACCATTAAACCACAAGAAAAAATCACCGCAAACACTTTTGGACATCATCATCATAAGGGAAAACCAGGTGTAGGTGACATAATGGCCGCCTACATCGTGCCTTCATCCACTGCGCATGGGGCACAATGATTACAGCTGAGGTCAAAAAAGATAATATGCGGGTTTTAAAACAAAAATGTCCCTTCCCCCTAACTGCTATCAGTTAACCTAACCGAAAATTTTTAAATATGAAGGCGCAAAACGTCGGGTGGAGAAGAAGAAACGACTACAGAAAACCAAAAACATGGGTAGACCCTTGTGCATATGTAAAACGGGGCTTTTCCTAAAGCACTTAATTGCAGCCAACAAAACTCTGAATGGCACAAGACATGGTAAGAACCGCCTACCTGGAAATCCGGTGAAACAGGCGAGTCGATGACGGCTGGAATTTTACTTCTGCCACCTGGAAGATGGTACAGCGACAGCGAGAGCTTCACTCCCTCCAAATAACGACAACTCAATGTGATAGCGCTCACTGCGACAGTGCTCGACAGTGAAAAATAACAATATAAAAACCAAACTATCGTCCCTGTATATATGAACTCTCACACGTGCGAGAAGACAACAAATCGGGCGTCGGAGGGTTTTCACATCAGCAGCCGAGACCAACTTGCCTTCCGCAACGGCGGACGGGCACAACATCCACCAAGCTGGGTGTCTACGTATGGCGGGCAAGAATCAGACGATCGGTCGTCGGACAGATTTCCAATCAGGAGGTGAAAACTCAGAATTATTCGCAATGACGAAAGAAAAGATCCCAAAAGCTTTCGATTTTGTTACACGCGTCAGACGTCGGAAGGATCTCAAGATGGAGAACGAAAGTCCAACTCCCTCCGCAACGGGAAAACAAACACGGTAAAAAGGTTCCGACTTAACATTTTAAAATCATTCGAAAACACATAAGTCGGGAGAAAACTGGAAGTCGACTTCAAAATCTCATCCGCAATGGTGGGATAAAAGATCGACAAAGCGTTCGATGCCCAATCACAAAGGCGCCCGCTGTAAATACAAGGATCGGCAATTGGAAGGATCTCAAGTCGGGGGGGGTGGGGGGACTTCAAAACAGCCGCAACGACAGAAAACTCAAAACCAAACAACTTCCAACTTCAACAAGCTTCACGTATACTCAACGGCAGCAATCCGGCCAGTTTCAAAAGGCTCTTCAAGGCATCAGGTAGAGCAACCAAGCATTAAAACAAACATTCTGAGAAAACATTGCATCAAAGTAGGGAAGAAAAACAGGCTAATCCAAAACAAAGGAGGGTCCCAAAATTTTTAGAATTTCAGGAAAATGTTGCAGCTGCAACAATTGGTGACTACCTGGTGAACTCCATATCTCTGAATTAACCTTTCCCTAGCTCAAGACTATCTGACTAAAATCGAAATCTTCTAGATGTCTACATTCCTAAGCCAACCCAAATTATGCATTAAGTTACTCAGAAGAATCCCATTCTTTCGGGAGAAGGTAACATCAGCCGTGTTTTAGGTCTGAATAACTCTTTTGAGGCCAAGTATGTGAGGTTTATTTTTCCTGTCCTTAGGTGGTTTCTAGCTTGGACACCACAGGATTGTAATAGATAGTAAGCAGCATAATCCTTTTGTTCCTCATTCCCATGCCAACTTGCACTTTTGTGCTATTTCAATTTTTATTCCTTTGATATGAGTCCTCCTGCAGGCCTTTCTTACTGAATTTTAATTCAGGATCCTCTATCCCATAGTGTCCTTTTGTGTGAACAAGATACTTCATATTTTAATTCACGGACGGAGAGGATCTTGTGGCCATTTAGTATTTCATGCTTGTCAAGATTTGTTTTGGTATGTCTTATTCCTTTCAGGAGTTTTGACTCTTGATAGGTTTTAGCTTTTCTGACATTATGGCATGGGATCATTTATATACGATATATTGTCTTACTCTACTTCCTTTCCATGGATCTTATGTTGTCACCCCCTTGGATATTAAAATGTGAGGTGGACGGAGCCTCGAAATAGTATTCCAGACCTCTTTTACTTCTAAGTTATTTACAGGGGTTAAGTGAGACTTCAATGAATGCATTCCAGTTAGGAATACAGTTACTAGAAGACATTCTACGCTTTAAAGCACAGTCTTTCACTCAAGATTTTAGTTAATAAAGAACCCTGATGTTCCCATTGCAACCAAAAGGTTGCCTCTTTATTCAAAATCAAAAGGAGAGATAGCAAAGTACTAAACCAAAAGAAAAAGAAACATCAACAAAGCAAATAACCAAAAGAAAGAAAAAACATCAAAGCATTAAAGTAAGAAAACCAACAACTAGTATTAGGAAAACAAAACAATTTATTTATGTACAACAAGAGAAAGAAAAAAAAAATTGCCCACTCCTGAAAATATTTAAAACATAGAGAGCTAAGGAATGAGCTGGATTTTAGACATGAGTTATCTAGCCATGGTCTAACTATGCTATTATTGAAATGGAACCCATATCTAATATCCTGTAGTCATCACTTTCAGCCTAAGGGAGTTGAAGGAGTTCAGGCTGAGTGTCCATCATAGAACTGGCCCCTTTTGAGGAATGATGTCTCAGCCTAAGCGCAGTCAGGTAGTTTCATAGGATAGAATCAGTAGATTCATTGCCTTCTCCTAACTTAGTGACAGTATACTTCATGTATGGTTCTCTCAGAATTTTTATTGGATTTGGGGTACCCTTGAGAGGTAACAACAGGTGCGACCAATCTGAAGCAAAATAACCTTTCAAACTGGCAGCCCAATCTCGGTTGAGAATGAGCCCATATCCCCTTGGTATGTCAGCCACCATAATATCAATGAATTGGCATATCTTGTTGTTTGCAGCCAAACGAATGAGGACATTCTTCATTTCTCCCACCACCTTGACACCTATGCGATCTAATTGAGTTACTTCATGAGGTGTGGATTCTAGCTGTCTGTTAATCCTTTTACAAATCTCAAGGGGCATCACATTCACTGCTACTCCAGAGTCCATCAAGCAGTTATGCACATTATAATTCAATATTTATAGAGTCAAAAGGAAAGGCGGGGTGTCAAGGTTTTCTTTCCATCCTGGTTCTTGGTCTTCTTCTCCTAGTTGGTTATGAGCAGGTATGTCCTTTGTTAGCTCTTGAGTTTCATCAAAGTTTTCCCCATTAACACTGGTCTGTTCTTCTACAAGTTTGACATTCTCAATGATTGGCTCGGTCCTCTAGTTGAGGGTATTTTTCTTATGTGTTTTGCCTTCGTCCAACTTCTTAACATTCTCCTGCACATTGTTAATTTTAGAAACCATTTCATTTTCTTGGTATATGACTCCCATGTCCTTTGTGGTTGTAGATGTGCATTCGGATTTAGGAGTGTCATCTTCAATGTCAAATAGTGAAATACCACTCCATGAGAACATAGTATCATCCTCTGGTTTTCTTATGATCTGTTTCTCCTTTTCTTCCTCCCCACCATCCTTAATCAATTTAGGGTCCAAAAACTTGTTCATCACCAATGTCATTGAATGTATCCATTGAGGACACTTCTTCTCAGAATGAGGTTGTTGGTGAAAGGTACAGAAATTATCCCCTCCCACTTCTGTTATGTTTATTGATGCCGAATTGGAAGGAGGAACTTGCCATTGGTCGTTGTTTTCTCTTTTTAGATAGTGAGGCTTATAAGATTTTTGAATGTCTACTTCCCTTTCTAGATCTATTATTTGGTTGGATAATTTCTGGAGCATTTTCATCATTCCCTGATAATCATGTGGTTGATCTTCTCTAGGTTTTGACAGCAATGAGATTCTTCCCGTCTTAATCTTGTCTTGAAGTGAATTAGGATAATATTCTACACTCTCACTTTCATCCTCTACCCTTTCAGCCTCTTCATAAGTCTCTACCAGTGTAGGTTGACTTTCATCTTGGCAAACATGGCCAGTTCAGGCCCCAGGGCTGAGGTGTAATACTCAATTAAAACCTTGTTTGAAGGTCTGTCCACTGTAGAAAAGTTTTTTAGGTACATTGAAAATCTCTGAGTGAAACTATGTACCTTTTCACTCTTCTCTTTTCTTAGCCTACCAAGACCATTCATCAATGAGGCATGTGTCTTCTGAGCTGTATATTTACTTCTAAAAACTCTTTCAAAGGTGTTCCAATCAGGAATGGAGTTTGCAGGCAGACTGAAATACCAAGATGCTGCTGCTCCTTTCAGAGTGTACGGGAACAACCTACAAACCACATCTTCATACTCCCCATCCCTTAGCCCTTCTAATGCTAGGAAAAAGCTTTGGAGGTGATCATCGACATCAATCCCTTCCTCAGGGTCAAACTTAGGCAAAAGCTTGTCAAAGGCTTGAGGTAGATTATGCAAAGGAGGTGTTAAGTTCAGAGGGGACCTAGATTTCCATGCCGACAGAGGGTTGGGTTGATTACCAGCCATGAGCAAAGGTAAACAGATAAGTCGCTGGGAAAAACAATCCTTCAAGGATAGTACCGAAATCTGCAAATTCTTGAGTTAGGTTGCAAGCTTCGAAACATTTGCTGGTAGGACAGTCTCGGGGAATTAAGTTCCATGGCTAGCCATTTACTGGAGGCCCTCCTTCTAGCGCCAAAAACTGTTGAGGCCTGGAAATTCGCAGGTGACAACAGAAAGGGATTCTCCCCAATCAACGTTTCCAACTAGCCCATTGACTGTTTGGTATAGGGAATCCGTCCGGTTTGCAGTCCGGCTACCGTAGGTCAAACACAAACAAAGGCTTTACCAGTTGTATCCCAGTCCATTGGAATTTGTATTTTAACTTAAGAATGATATGCAAGAAGTGAACTAAACATGCAGGGTGGTGAAGGATGCAAGGACCGGTCACAATGTGATGCGCAGGTTCTTACCTCTCGTCTTAATCTCACCAGCACCTGAATCACACATGCAGCTATGCAATGACCTAGATGTCTATCTATCCATCTATCTCTATCTACCTATCCCCAGGGAGACAACTTATATTTAATATATATGAGTAATGCCGATGTGCACACATGATAAAAGCAATTACAGATAGCTGACATTTACTTTTACAAGCATGAACAATGAAAGATATTTCCACAACCAGATAGCTAATTGTTTCATGATAAGCATGCATTTATCATGGTGGTTATTTCATAAAATAAATCAGAAATCATTTAAACAAGACATAGGTCATAAAGTTAGAACGATCTCACGATTCATGGACACAATGCTGAAAAGCAAAGTAGTTCATCTTTCAACTATCCATGGCAAAACATTTGAAATGCCATCGATCTTCTTTCAACAGGTAAACTGCAATTTCTATTGCAAAATGAAGTAGTTCTTCTTACAATATGTCATCACCAGTCTTACTGGGGAAAAAAGCCTTTATTCCTTCTATGCTTCCTACTTTTATACAAAAGGTCAAAATGGTTGGGCTGCCTAAAGTGAACTTTGGGATTCCCAACCTTTTGCTTTCCCAATGCTTCATTTCTCAAAAATATTTTACAAAAATATTAAATTATTACAAAGTGGACCGGTCCTTTATGAGGAGGGTCCCGCCTGGTTTTCTAGGAACTTCTTCCACACTGCTGCCTCAGCAGCAAGGCCTTCAAATGCACATGGCTTTAGGAACTGAATGCTGATTTCAAAATTTTCAACTTGGTTCCTGATGGCCTCGATCCTTGCTGGGCTCAACCGAAGCTGATCTTCTAGAATCTGCATGCTAACGGCTACGTGGCCTACCTTGTTCCTCAGCACTAGGTCATCAATGGATTGAATCTACTGCGTTCTAGCCTCAGCATCTTGATGTCTTTTCTGCAATATTTCCACAAAGGCCTCATGATCCGGGAACTCTTCAATCCTAAGCTCAGCCTCTGTCTGACAGCGGTTGTATGCATTAAGGAACCTTCTAAAATATTCTGAGCATGCTACCTGTGTCCTTTTGACAGCCTTCTTAAAATCTTCAGCAGTGCTGATGGCAAACTCTACTAGGTTGTGATCTCTCCTGAGGGTTTGATGATCTTTTGCTGATAGCCCTTCTGGAGTCTTGGCATCATCTTTTGGCCTTGCCATTCTAGCATTCAAGATCTCCAGAACCTCCTGAGATCGATCAACAAAGTATGAGGAAGTTTCCATGATCTCCTCTAACCTGCTGTCCATCTGAAGGACATTGCACCTTTCTTCTTCTAGAGCTATTTGCAGCTGTAGCATTTTAGCCTTCTGAGCCAGTATATATTCTTTAAATGGCTGCAGATTGACTTGTTGTTCCTTAGCTATCTCCAGTTCAGCAGACAGAGAAGCCAGCTGATATTTCAGTTCTTTGGTGTATGAATCATTGGACTCATAAATGATCTTCACCTGTTGTTCTAGGTCTTCCACCTTCGCCAGTAATTGCTCCTTATCCCTCTTTAGATCTT
This sequence comes from Pseudotsuga menziesii, assembly GCA_001517045.1. Lineage (NCBI taxonomy): Eukaryota > Viridiplantae > Streptophyta > Pinopsida > Pinales > Pinaceae > Pseudotsuga > Pseudotsuga menziesii. The sequence goes on from LPNX011147451.1 coordinate 96,012, forward strand.
GGGATTCCTATTGTACGTTTTCTAGGGACTCCTGTGTTGTTCCCTTTGCTTGCATATCCACTTAAAGGGTATAGACTTGACCTTTTGAGGATTCCAGTTCCCTTTGCATGTGCTCATATTTCCTCTTGAGTCTATTACCTTCATCTCTTTCTTTTCTCAGTGTATCTTTTAGCAGATAGGAGGTATTCTTGGCTGACTCTAGTTTAATCACCACCCTGTTTATGTTGTCCTCGGATGCATCAATCATGGCAGCCTCGGCTCTTATCATGAACCTAGGATCCTTGTCCGTCCCTAGCACGATAGCGGTATCTGTGACCATTTTCCCTGATATATCTTTCGCTTCCACCTTCTTTTCTGTCCTCGTCATTATTCTTTTGGTGGCCCTGTCATAATAGACAGTGCTGAAGTCAGGGACTTCCTCCCTTTTTTCTGAGTGAAAGTTATTAGCTGGAGCGTAGGGGTCACAAGAGTGCTAGCAGCAGGTATTTGCAAGGTCTGCACCTCTGGGTTTTCCTCTTCCTGGGTTTTCCCTGCCGGAGTTTCAAAAGATGACTGTTGGGTCAATTTCATTTGATCAGCCTCTTGCTTTTGGAGCTCTTCATCCAGCTTTCTTTTTGCTTCTTCAGTTGCTAGTCTAGCTACTTCTTCAGCCTATTTGGCTGCTTCCTGTGCCTTTTCAGCTACTTCTTGGGCAACTTTTCTTTTTTCTTCTTCTCCTTTCTATAGCCATTCTACAGCTTCCTATTCTAGATTATGAGCCTCTTCCTGTCTCCTCTTGGTCTCTTCTTCAGCTCTGGCTTGCTCAGCCCCTTTTCCACCTTTGGTGGGGTTCTTAGGCTTAAACCTCCTTCTGAGAGCTGTCAAGTTAGGGGCACTTCGGAAGACAGATTCTTCCTTGTCAAAGTGGTGAGTGTACTCAAAATGCACTTTATTTTCTTTACAGTGCTCTGCCATTTTACCGTGAGTATCATTCCTTCGGAAATTCATCTCACCAAAATGGAACTTCCCCAATTCTTCTATGAACTCCGCAGCTTGCTTTACCTTGGAAAATCTGTAGCTACCTAGTTTGAATGGCAGCGGAGGATATGTAGCCTTCTTTTGCTCAAAAAGGTAATTCCCTATTCCATCAATGAATACCTGCTTGACTGCCTCTTTATGAATAACATAATCTGTTGCGTATTTGGGAAGCAATAAGGGGCATTTCGTGCCACCAAACATTCTGATGCACATGCCATTCTCAGTGAGGAAATAGTCTGCATGCTCTTCTATTACCTTCATGGCCTCCTCTGACATACAATCACACTCCTTCCGGAAGATGAGTGTGTAGAGTGGCATGATGAATTGCTCGCATACCTCCCGGTAGTGGCTATGGTACTGTTGAGCCCACAATGGTCTATAGGCGGCATACACAGGCATCCTTTCCTTGTCCCAGACACACTTGAGACCAGGGAAAGGCTGGTTGCATAGTATACAATCTACCAATATCAAGCTCATGTAGAATTCAGACTTTTTCTTGGATTCTCCTCCCAAGGCAGCAACCACGCAAGAAGGAAGACTGCTTGATACTAGGCTGGCCCAATTGAAGACTGTTCCTTGGGTTGCTACGTGGAACATAATGCGTATCCATTCAAATTTGAAGAGTTTGCCATGGGCTCTCCCGAAGATCCTATTCAGCTTCAGGGCTTTAAATTTGTACAGAGCCCTCAAGCTTGCTGTGTCATATTCACCAGATGTTCTTTATCGATAAAGTTTTGCCTGCAAGAGCATCTTCTTCAGGGTTTCCACCAGCTCAATTCTGATGTTATCCAGCCAAGCATCAGATATAAATATTTGAGGTTCTACCAGATGATAGGCGAATGCCACATTCCCTGGGCTAAATGCAGCATAGCCCTGGCTTTCCACATTCCCTATGAGCATTGTGGCTATATTTGTATGGGGTAGAATCCATCTAATCACCTCAGAACAAGAGAACATCTCTGGTCTTGTAGCCACCTTCATGATGGCGGATCTCTCTATGTTTGCATAGATTGGTTCTTCTTCTAGACCCATGTTGGGGACCTCCCTGCGGGAAATCAATCTGTATATGTCACCCCATTTGTACTCAGGCTCCACACTAGAAATACATTGGGTATCTTCATATATATACTCAGTCTTTGTGATGACCTCTATTTCTGGTTGTTCTTCGACCGACGGGGCCTTCTTCTTCTGCCTTTTGGACATAGTGGGCTCGGCTTCTTCCTACCATATATAACATTGTAGTATTGAGGCATTTAAGGTGCACACATTTACAAGATAGAGTGCAACCCTTTATTTTATCTATGTACATCATGGCAGCAACTAGTTGATGAAACTATAATATAAGTTTGCATATTTGACTAATCAAATGCACACTACTTCGTGCTCCTGTCTATATGATGCAAAACATTTTGTATGATATTTACAACATCCATCAACCATATTCAAAATAGCAATAAAATTACATCCATATGCAAAGTGCCAGTTTTATGTACTTAATGTGAAAGCAAGCAGAGAAACTAATGCATGTATGCACAATCCAACAATGCCCTAACTATCAGAATTACTATCATAAAGAGACTAAGTCCTGTGCAATCCAGTGGGCAATCATCTCGCAGTGATGATTTTCCTATGAAAACAATTCACAATGCGAATGTATGGATCTCAAAGCAAATTGCAAATGCACTATCATCAATGTGGTCTATTGTACAGCAAATGAAGAAACGGGTTATACATATAAATATCATGCTAGCCGTCTAAACATTTTGACCACAATGCTATTTGTGGGAAATTATCACATCAACTCAAATATATGCTGTGGGCTTTAACAACATTCTTATGCATATGACGCTCTCATTGAACCCACTATCCATGCTATCCTCAAATCGTAAAGCACTACAATGGCATAGCCTAGGGTTTCAGACAGCCGAGACCGATGGACTGCGCTATATGGCGTGGGCAAAAGGTTGGGGTTCGAAATTGGGCACATATACTGGGGAAATTGACCGACAGAGGAACCATTAAACCACAAGAAAAAGCCACCGCAAAAACTTTTGGACATCATCATCATAAGGGAAAACCAGGTGTAGGCGGCATAACGGCTGCCTGCACCATGCCTTCATCCACTGTGCGCGGGGTGAAACGATTACAGCTAAGGTCAAAAAATATAATATGTGGGTTATAAAAAAAAATGCCCCTTCCCCCTAACCACTATCAGTTAACCTAAGCAGAAAATTTCAATATGAAGGCGCAAAACGCCAGGCGGAGAAGAAGAAATGACTATGGCAAACCAAAAACATGGGTAGACCCTTGTGCGTATGTAAAATGGGGCTTTGCCTAAATCACTTAACCACAGCCAACAAAACTCTAAACGGCATGAGACATGGTAAGAACCGCCTACCTGGAAATCTGGTGAAACGGGTGAGTCAATGATGGCTGGAATTTTACTTCTGCCACCTGGAAGCTGGTACAGCGATAGTGAGACCTTCACTCCCTCCGAAGAACAACAGCTCAATGCGATAGCGATCACTGTGACAGTGCTCGACAGCGAAAAATAACAATATAAAAACCAAACTATTGTCCCCGTATATATGAACTCTCACACATGTGAGGAGACAACAAATCGGGCGTCGGAGGGTTTTCACATCGGCAGCCAAGAGCAACTTGCCTTCCGCAACGGTGGACGGGCACAACGTCCACCAAGCTGGGTGTCTATGTATGGCGAGCAAGAAAAGGATGATCGGCCATCGGAAGGATTTCCAATCGGGAGGTGAAAACTCAGAATTAGCCGCAACGGCGGAAGAAAAGATCCTGAAAGCTTCCAATTTTGTTACACGCGTCGGACGTCGAAAGGATCTCAAGTTGGAGAAAAAAATTCCAACTCCCTCCGCAATGGGAAAACAAACACGGTAAAAAGGTTCCGACTTAACATTTTAAAATCATTCGAAAACACATAAGTCGGGAGAAAACTGGAAGTCAACTTCGAAAGCTCATCCGCAACGGCGGGATAAAAGATAGACAAAGCGTCCGATGCCCAATCACAAAGGTGCCCACCGTAAATACAAGGATCGGCAGTCGAAAGGATCTCAAGTCGAGGGGGGGGGACTTCAAAATAGCCACAACGGCAGAAAACTCAAAACCAAACAACTTCCGACTTCAACAAGCTTCACGTATACTCAACGGCAGCAATCCGGCCAGTTTCAGAAGGCTCTTCAAGGCATCAAGTAGAGAAACCAGGCATTAAAACAAACATTCTGAGAAAACATTGCATCAAAGTAGGGAAGAAAAACAGGCTAATCCAAAACAAAGGAGGGTCCCAAAATTTTTAGAATTTCAGGAAAATGTTGCAGCTGCAATAGACCTCTTTATGTTTGAAGATCAAATTATATTGGTTAGTGTCATTTAAGTAGAAACAAAAGGGCCATATACCTAGGCTATGCACATACATGAAACAAAATGAATAGGGTTGAACATGGATCACAAGTGGAAGTTCCCATGCATGCATGACTTAGAACTTTAAACACATGTACATGAATAACAAGAAAAATGGACTAAGGTTTATATGACCTCTTTAGGTTTATATCATTAGATTGGTTTTATGACCTATTTACAAGTTATGATATGGAACTAGGGTTTTATGACCTCTTTACAAGTTATGAGATGGAAGTAGAAACACATGTACATGCACAAATTGAAAACCAACTAGGGTTTCATGAACTACAAATTGCATGCTATAACTAGGGTTGAGAAGTTATGAGATGGAACTAGGGTTTTGCGACCTCTTGAGGTTTGAAGATCAAATTATATTGGTTAGTATCATTTAAGTAGAAACCAAAATGCCATATACCTAGGCTATGCACATACATTAAACAAAATGAATAGGGTTGAACTTGGATCAGAAGTGGAAGTTCACATGCATGCATGACTTAGAAGTATAAACACATGTACATGAATAACAAGCAAAATGGACTAAGGCTTAAATGACCTCTTTAGGTTTATATCATTAGATTGGTTTTATGACCTATTGACAAGTTATGAGATGGAACTAGGGTTTTCTGAACTCTTTACAAGTTATGAGATGGAAGTAGAAACACATGTACATGTACAAATTGAAAAACCAATTAGGGTTTCATGAGCTACAAATTGCATGCTATAACTGGGGTTGAGAAGTTATGAGATGGAACTAGGGTTTCATGAACTACAAATTGCATGCTATAACTAGGGCTGAGAAGTTATGAGATGGAACTAGCATTTTATGACCACTTTAGGTTTGAAGATCAAATTTTATTGGTTAGTATCATTTAAGTAGAAACCAAAAGGCCATATACCTAGGCTATGCACATACATGAAACGAAATGAATAGGGTTTAACATGGATCGGAAGTGGAAGTTCACATGCATGCATGACTTAGAAGTATAAACATGTGTACATGAATAACAAGCAAAATGGACTAAGGTTTATATGACCTCTTTAGGTTTATATCATTATATTGTTTTTATGATATATTTTCAATTTATGAGATGGAACTAGGGTTTTATGACCTCTTTACAAGTTATGAGATGGAAGTAGAAACACATGTACATGTACAAATTGAAAACCAACTAGCGTTTCGTGAGCTACAAATTGCATGCTATAACTAGGATTGAGAAGTTATGAGATGGAACTAGAGTTTTATGACCTCTTTACAAGTTATGATATGGAACTAGAAACACATGTACATGTATAAATTGAAAACCAGCTAGGTTTTTAGGAACTAAAATTTGCATGCTATAAGTAGGGTTGAGAAGTTATGAGATCAAACTAGGGTTTTATAAACTCTTTACAAGTTATGAGATGGAAATAGAAACACATGTACATGTACAAATTGAAAACTAAATCATTAGAGAAAATTTCAACTCAAAATGGACCTCCTAAGGAAAATAATAAAATAATATTTATTAATTTTGGAGGAAGAAAAGAAAAAAACAACTTTTTTGTTTGTATTTTCGACATATCTCCCTGTGTTTTTTCTCAAATTTCAATTGGGAGAGCTCATTGAATGCGGAGTTAAATTCCGAAAGCAATGATTTCCCACTATACATACTTTTGATGGACACCACTACCCCAAAAACAAGAAATACCTAAAAAAACGTGATCAAAATTTGAGTAAAAACATAGGGAGATATGTCGAAAATACGAACAAAAAAGTAGTTTTTTTTTTAATGGTACCTGTCCCCAAATTTATATTAAAAAAATTTGTTTAAGACCTATACGGTAGTTCAAATTTAAAGCAATTTCATTGGCTAACACATGATGACATGGAATTTGAATTAGGGTTGAAAGGCCCATTTCGAGTAGAAATTTCCTCTAATGAGGGTTTCATGAACTGCAAATTGCATGCTATAACTAGGGTTGAGAAGTTATGAGATTGAACTAGGTTTTTATGACCTCTTTACAAGTTATGAGATGAAACTAGAAACACATGTACATGTACAAATTTAAAACCAACTAGGGTTTCATGAGAAACAAATTGCATGCTATAACTAGGGTTTTATGAACTCTTTGCAAGTAATGAAATGGAAGTAGAAACACATGTACATGTACAAATTGAAAACCAACTAGGGTTTCATGAACTACAAATTGCATGCTATAACTAGGGTTGAGAAGTTATGAGATGGAACTAGGGTTTTATGACCTCTTTAGATTTGAATATCAAATTAGATTGGTTAGAATCCTTTGGTTAGAATCCTTTAAGTAGAAACCAAAAGGCCATATAACTAGTCTATGCACATACAGGAAATAAAATGAATAGGGTTGAACATGGATCACAAGTGGAAGTTCACATGCATGCATGACTTAGAAGTAGAAACACATGTATATGACTAACAAGAAAAACCAACAAAGGTGCTTATGACCTCTTTAGGTTTATATCATTATATTGGTTTTATGACCTATTTACAAGTTATGAGATGGAAGTAGGGTTTGAGATGGAAGTAGAAACACATGTACATGTACAAATTGAAAACCAACTAGGGTTTCATGAACTGCAGATTGCATGCTATAACTAGGGTTGAGAAGTTATGAGATGGAAATAGGGTTTTATGACCATATACCTAGGCTATGCACATACATGAAATAAAATGAATAGGGAAAAATTAAGATACTTATGTGAACAATTTAATCCCATTGTCAATTGAAATCATCAGTATAGAGTTCAGATTTGTATGTGTTTTGTACAAGTTTCAAGTACCAATGTATATTATTTGATGGACTTATGATTTACCTTTATGTCCAATAAATGCACCTTTATAATAAACAATAAGAATTTAAAAATAATTCATATTTTGTTTAAAAATCAATAGTAAATAAATGATTTAAACTCAGAATTTGTACTTTGAGGTAAAGATGGTAGGGTAAGGTTCTAGGGTAGTATATGATGGTGTACATGGTATGGTATGTTAGTATTGTATGGTATGGTATGATGTTATGATCTTATGGTATGGTATGTTATGTTAGTATTGTAGGGTATGGTATGGTATGGTATGGTATGTTAGTATGGTATGATGCCATGATGGTATTGTATGGTATGTTAGTATGGTATGGTATGGTATGATGTTATGATGTTAGTGTATGGAATTTAGGAAGTTTATGGTATGGTTATGATATAATTAGGGTTTCATGAACTCTTTATGTTTAGATCAATATATTTGTTAGTATCATTTAAGTAGAAACAAAAAGGATATATACCTAGGCTATTCACATACATGAAACAAAATGGTTATATTGAAGGAGTATCACTTTTACATAAGTGATGACAGGTGTCATGACTTGTATTTTGTACAACGCAGCTTTCAATTTTTCTACAAACACTTGGAGGATAAAAATATATAGATGGAACAACATTGGATTTGGTCTGATGGTTCTGCAGGGAAATTTAAAAAATCTAGTGTCTTCCAATGGTTGTGTATTCTCCACAAGAGGCACAAGGTGCCACATATTTGGAACTATTTTGAGACCGAACATGGAAAAGAGGAACATGATGGAGCAGGTGCATGAATCAAGACTGCATTACGTAGACAAGAGATAAAATTCACAACTATTTCTCTCATATGAGATGTAAATACCATTGTTGCATGGTGTTCTTCAGTGATGGGGCAGTGAGCTAGAAGGAAAGACCAATCATCTCAAAAAGCACATGTACATAGATATTTTTGGGAGGTGGTCATTGTAGATCGATCACACCTATATGAGTGTAATACCATCTAAGGAACTCATGCATTCCATTTAGTTAGGATGTCAAAAAATTCTATAGTTCAAATGTGGACAAGAACACTCTCTTGTTCTTGTTATCCATGTAGTAGTGGTGAATGGGACAACTGTGAATACACAGATTGGATTGACAACTGGGATCGTGTATCACTCCCCATTTGTATAAAAATAATTATATATTTATCCCAGTTGGAGGAGGTCCAGTTGGGTATTTCACATGACTATGACCACATTTCAGATCTCATACATCCAGGTTCAACTATTATGTTGATAACTTTGAAATGTTTGATGACTAGTTGTGTTTAGTTAGCTGACTCATAGGTTTGTACTTTATTTTATTTAGGGAACATATACGCAGTGGTTTCCCCAAGAGATAATGAATGGCACACTCACTACTAGCTGACACATTGCTTGGATGGGAAGCAGACCCTCATTGTCTCATTAAGTGACTCCAAGGGCAATGATTTTCCAATTGGGCCGATGGTTATCAAAGGAGAATATTTGACACAAGTTTCCCACACACACAAAAAAAAGGTCATGTATTTGAAGATTATAGACCAGGTCAAATTGTATACCATTATACAAACTTAGTTATTGGCACAAACCTCCATCTGCAAACAATGCCAACTGATAACTCATCAAAGTCGTGATACTTGTTGCCTTACTTTAAGCACGAGAGGCTAAAAGATACCATTGCTATTAGAGGTGATCTAGATGGTCTAGTCGAATGAACATAGGTAGGTAGTCAGGTATGTGGTAGTAACATATTTTGGTTTCATGGTCTCATTGATTACTTACAATTTTATAGATTGAGCGCTTGATAGATTGATAAATTCAATAGACTTCTACAACTTGATAAATTTCACTTGAGCTTCATCATGGATTTGTTGTATTATATTGATACTTACATGAATCATAACTTATATCCCAACACCATTATCTACCACTCTATCTGGGATATGTCTATTGCATTTGCCTTGAACATCAAAGTTGATCCTATAAGGACATCTCCTTAAATCCGATAATTATCTCCTTGACTTTGATAATTTGTTTCTCAACGGGAGACGTGAAGTTAAGGAGTGGTAATCCTATCCTAATAACCATTTCCAATCCTAGATTACAAACCCTATAGCCAATCGTATTAACTCAAGTTTTCACTGTAAACCATATTTTGCATTTTAAACCATAGAATGGCATAGTTTGCTCAGTAAGGGAATGCCAAATTTTTGCACATAGGGGTAAACTTTGCATATTCATTGACTGTGAATGCATTTTTATTGTTCCCGCATGGAACTTGCCTAAACATTCTTGCATGTCCCACCGGATCCTCATTTTGATGCACGGTTTCCATTCTATGCTCCGGTTAGGGATTCAACAAGTGTCCCTGAAAGCCTGTAGGAGGTGGGATTCAACGTGTGATTGTATGATGGTCATTGCTCATATAAATAAACCGCTAAATTTGTTGGATTCAAGACATTGGTATAGTGCTACAGGAGGCCCTCTAACCTAGTTCCATGGACAAGGGACCATTTTTTTGGTTAATTTTGGAAACTAGGGTTTTGCTCAGTAAGTGAATATGAAATTTTTTCACATGGGGGTCAACTTCGCATATTGCTCAACCATGAACATGTGGCTAGCATTACCACATGGAACATGCCTAAAAAATCTTGCATGACATACCAAAATCCCATTTTGATGCATGGTTTCCATTCTATGCACCGAGTAGGGATTCAATAAGTGTCCTTGAAAGCCTGTAGGAGGTGGGATTCAACATGCGATAAAATTATGGCCATTGCTCGGATTGAAAAATCGCTGACTCAGTTTGATTCAGGACATCAGGATAGTTCTAAGGGTGGCCCTCTACTTTGGTTCCATCGACAAGGGATCATTGTTTGGTCAATTTTTGAAACTAGGGTTTTGTTGAGTAAGGGAATGTCCAATTTTTGCACATAGAGGTCATCTTTCCAAATTCATCGAACGTGAACATGTGGATATATTTCCCACATGGAAACTACCTCAAAATTCTTGCATGACCCATTGGAATCCCATTTTGATGCATGATTTCCATTCTATGCACCGGGTAGGGATTCAACAGGTGTCCTTGAAAGCCTGTAGGAGGTGGGATTCAACATGCGACAGAACGATGACCATTGCTTGGATCGAAGAACCGTCAGATCCCTTGGATTCAGGACATTGATATAGTGCTACTGAATGCCCTCTAATATAGTTCAATGGAATAGGGATCATTTTTTGGGTCAATTTTGGAAACTAGGGTTCTACTCAGTAAGTGAATTTGAAATTTTTGCACATGGGGTTCAGCTTTGCATATTGATCAACTGTGAATGTGTGTCTAGTGTTCCCATATAGAAAATTCCTAAAAACACTTGCATGACCTACCCGAATCCCGTTTTGATGCACGATTTCCATTTTATGCGTCGAGTAGGAATTCGACAAGTGTCCCTGAAAGCTTGCAGGAGGTGGGATTCAATGCGTGATAAAATGAGGACCATTGCTAGGATCGACAAAACATCGAGTCCGTTAGATTCAGTACATTGGGATAGTGCTAGGGGCCACCCTCTACTCTGGGTCCATGGACAAGGGATCATTTTTTCGGTCAATTTTGGAAACTAGGATTTTTCTCAGTAAGGGAATGCCCAATTTTTGCACATGGGGGTTAGCTTTGGAAATTCCTTGACTGTGAAAATGTGGCTAGCATTCACACATGGAGCTTGCCTAAAAACTCTTGCATGACCCGCTAGAAGCCCATTTTGATGTATGATTTCCACTCTATGCCCTGGGTAGGGATTCAACAGGTGTCCCTGAAAGCCTGTAGGAGGCGGGATTCAACGTGCGATAGAATGATGGTCGTTGCTCGGATCGATGAACCGTTGAATCCATTGGATTCAGGATATCATGATAGTGCTAGGGTGGCCCTCTACTTTGGGTCCATGGACAAGGGATCATTTTTTGTCAATTTTGGAAACTAGGGTTTTGCTCGGTAAGTGGATGTGAAATTTTTGCACGTAGAGGTTAGCTTGAAGGTTATTGTAGATATTCCCCCCCTCTTGAATAAATACTTGTTGAAAACTATTCTTCCATGTGTAGTTGTTGAGAATTCTATTACCTGTTGTGAGGTGTTGAACTTGACTTATTTCCCATCATTTTCTTGTAAGAAATATTCTTTGTTTTTGTTTTAATCAAGGCGAAAGGAGTTGTCAATATCTATGTGGAGGTGAATTGATATTAGGATCTCATATCATTCGTGAGACTGGAAATTCGAAAGAAGGTTGTTTCCCATATCTATTTTGCTTGGTCATCCAAGATATATGAACACTTGTACGATGAAATGTAGGAGGAGACAATTCCATTTCATCAATAACCATGTAATGGAACATGTTTATATTTAGAAACAAGTGGCCAAACTATTACGCCATTATTACAATATATATATCTTCACACTACGAATGTTTCGAATAATACTCCATAAACATAAATTTATAAAACAAGATTCATAATAGTACTTCTCAAATCAATTTAAACTATAATAAAATCACACATAATTTGTCTCTTTCAAAGTTGTTCCTCGAGGCCATTCATCAAATTCCATGTACATTAAGAAAATGATAAAATAATGTGCAGGATATAGTCATAACCATTATTTTGAATCAACCTTATAATACACGGATACTTTTAGGTTTGATGTGTATCCAATATATTCGTTAGATGAAATACATCGTGCCAAATAGTAATTTTATTTATGTAGACCACACATGTGCATCACTTAGGTGTGTCAATTTCGTGCATCCTTTAAAATTTTGTTAGGTTGTTATGTGGGTAAGGTTATTTTGTACTCCACTTAGTTGGATCAATTTCTTAGCTGTGCTAGGTGCTTATGTGTATTAGGCCCTGTTCCATCTTTGTAAATACAATTTAACACTGGATGATTCCATGAAGATGGGTAACACTTTTTGGCCAATTTTGGCGATGAAAACCTGATTTTTTACTCATGTGCTAGATAGAAGCCCTTAAAACGCATATATGCCATGTGAATTTTGACTTGCAGTAAAAAAATAAATTGTAGAATATTATGTTGGCTTCATAGTGAAATTTTTTTTAAAATATTCCGATGTCATTTAATGTGTGAATTTTTGCATTTAATGAACTGTGTGACCTTAAAAATTTGAAGAAGCTAATAAGTGGCTCGTGTCCACGTAGAGTAATTCAATCTTGCATTAATAATTTTAAAAAATATATATATATGAGCATGATCTACAAAAAATGTAGTGTGATGTGCATATTTTTTTGTTAATTTTTTTTCGCATTATACAATTATTTATTATTTTTCGAAAGTGACCACATTCGATTTCAGCATCGTTTTAAGCACATATTTGTCCATGTAAAGCAATTTTTTCTATTTTTTCAAAAATTGAAAAACCAAAGATACCCTTTTGAAGAGGACACGTCGATATGTGATGTGTGCATTTTTAAGAATTTTTTGGCTGTGTATTTTTAACTCTGCGGATTTGTTTTTGAGCTGCTTCGAAGTTGCAGTGTGGTTTTCTAAGAATAAGTTTTAGAAGTAATTAAGAAATAAATTTCATATGAATTCCAAAATGCATGTATGATACCTCAATGGATAGAATATTCGTTGGTGAATTTATTGATATCAACTCCGCTCAGTTATGTGCTAGGAATGGCAGGGTGTACACCTCTATAAGGCACATAAAATTTTTCATTTGTTTGAATGTGGGCTAAGTCTATTTTCTTAAGCCCTCGATCGAGGTATGAACCTCGACTGAGGTATTTAAATACCTCGGTAGAGGTCTTAACGAAACCTTGACCGAGGTTTTGTAAATCCCTCGACCGAACAAAACCCTGGACTGAGGTATTTAAATACCTCGGTCGAGGGCTGAAAAAAACCTCGATCGAGGGCTTGATAAAACCTCGGTCGATATATTAAGACCTCGGTCGAGGGTTTAACAAGCCCTCAACCGAGGTTCATTTTTCTGTTTTTGCCGAAATGCGCTTGCCAAAAAGTGTTACCCAGGTCCGCAGATTCACCCCACTGTTAATATAACATTGTATATGTAATTGGATCGTGGTAAAAAACAATTGAAATGTACATTTTTTTTCATTACATAATATTGTAATTGTGCATTGTTCTCAAATTTATAACTAATATCTCCATGCAATTGTAAAATCTATAAAAAAATGGGAACATTACACATAGAAACATTCTTGGCCACACATGTATAATCACACTTAAAAGAACGAACCATGATGTAATATCCCTTACATGATGTACAGATAAGAATATTAACTTGCTGCAATTTTTTAATTAAAATTTCTGAAATTGAATTAATTCACACAAAGCCTTCTCGCACTGGGCAAATCAGGGATTTCTTCTGGGAAATTTTGCAAGCAAAAGGACTGAGTAGTGGGAATAAACCAAAGATATTTCAGACATATAATTTCCTCTTCCCTAACACATTTAGATCTGATTCCATTTAGGGTTCAGAGTCCACTCCGCGGAAACCTACTACCACGCTTCTGGGCAGTCAAACCGTGAAACTAGGAAGAGTAGTTCGGTCTGTTTCAACCAGGGGATTATGAAAACTTGCAGAGGGTTGTTACATTATTAATTTAACATAATAAATAGTTTTGGACAATTTTCATAAGTTCTGGAAAGTTCTGAGTAGTTTCGAAGAAATGTTGGTTTTTTCGACAGTTTTGGCCTAGTTAAATCCAGCGCAATGGAGGATCCAAAAATCCATTATAGACCCAAATAAAAATTGTTCTAGAGGTATTTAAGGGAAGGTGAGTCTGTCAGTGACCCATAGGAACAAACTAGGCTCAGTTTGAGTTAGCAAAACTCATTTTACATCAAATTTGGCAAGATTAGTCAATGAAAGCTAGCAATCTATCTAGGGTCTAGATTTAAGCAGTTAATTCATGTAGATTTAATTTCTGAGATACATATTAATTATTACAGAGGTAAATAAAATCCCACTGAACATATAAAATCTCTTCATACAGTTCTCCAACCTTGCATATTCCTCATAGCACTCTGATTCATCAATTTTCCCCCATACAGTGATAAAATAAGCTTTTTTGAGGAAACTGAAGACAAAATTCTTTGTGAACAAATATGTTTCGACCTGATATATATAAATTACATATTAATATTCTACTATAGATCAGAAATCAAATACCAAACTGACCATTACAGGGAGACTCCAAAATCAGGGGCAGGAGGCCCAGAACATGACCGACAAAAGTGGTTGTGAGCACGGATGAAGCATGGGCTTCACTGGAACTCAACCAGAACTTGATGAAGGCTGTAATAAATTCTGGAATAATCTTCAATGGATGAAATTAGCGCTCCATAAACCTGCAATAGATATAAAGGGAGATAGAAGAGAAGGGAGGAGGGGTTTGGGGACCATCACCCAATGTTCTGAGGCACAACACTCAGAGAGTATGCTCACATAGCATAACCACAATATCAAATCATCCAAACTGATTCAATGGGGTTGAATTCACCTTTAATAGAGTGTTGAGTGACCTTCTTAGCAGGTGAGTATCCAAGGTGACCTGTGAGAGCAAGTCAACCCTCAACAAACCCTAACCCTAGCCACATAGGCGCCTCCTTTGGGAAATTTAGCAAGTAGGACCATGCAGAATTATTTCTAAGTTCAATTCCTCCTTCATAATTAGAAACTGCACCCTCAATAAGTCAAAAGTTGCTTCTTTTGAGTTATGACACCTTTTTTGCTTTTCTGGACTCCTAAGGAAACTGTTCTTTCCTTTGAAAACTTTCCTACTTTTCTCTGACTGCTTTTCTGAGCTCCATAAGAGGCAACTGCGCCCTCCTTTGAAAAACTTTCCTTCTTTATCTTGGGCTGCTTTTTTATTTGCTTGTTGGTACTTTCCTCTTTGTTTCCTATGACAGCTTTTGTCATAGTGTTTCCTCTTTCCTTTCTTGGCTAGTAGACTTGTCCAATGCGCCCCACCTGACTAGGCAGCTTATTTACACCTCATAAATTATCAATAATAATTAAAATGGAAAATAAAACTTAGATACATGCCTTACTTAATTAATTATTACAAAGTTTCCCTAGGGAGCATGATTAATGTCAAATTGAGCCCCTCCTAGGAGTCCAGTATGGTCAACACTTTAATGGCCACTTTGAGGGGACATGACAATCCTCCCCTCCGAAATCTGCTTGTCCTCAAGCAGAAGCACCATAGAGTGCTACAAATTTTTCCACCATGTTTCTTTTGCACCACTCTAATCATAGTCATTTCTTTGATGCAACTTCCTTTAGCAAAATTTCCAACCCAGTTAAAGTAACTGAGTAGAATTCCTGGATCCCACTGCCTCCTTTGCAAGGACCCAAATTTTTCTGCCACCTTTTGAACTTTGTCATTCCTAAGAATGCCTAGATCCCATGGTTTTATCTGCCTCCTTCCACCCATCAATAAAAACAACAAAATTTTATCATTGTAGAGGAGGAAAATGAGGTTATGAAAATCATACCACCATACGGTGAGCTCATCTCTCCCCATGACAAGCTGAACATTTTTTAAACTCTCACACCAAACATGGAATTCCTCATCTACTATCTTTGTTTTGGTGCAAGACCTCAACATTATGCTACTTGTTCCACCAAACTGACTCAAGTGGAACTTCCATTCATAGCCATGCATGATGAAGACATCAAATAGATGCCTCTGATGTTTCATGTACACATAGAAAGGTAATCGTGAAATTTTCATACCACATGGCTGAACCATTAAGTCATCAATGGAATATGTGGGAGCCTCCTGCTCCTCATGTGGCATCAATAGGAAAAATCCCTTCACTGAAGTTTCATCCCTATGTGTGCCTGCTGAACTAGAAGTGTGGAGTGATTTATAGTAAAACAAACCTCTGCAAAATGTGCCCACCAAAAGTGTGGATGCATAAAACCCATCATGGGCTGGTCCAACAAAAGGGATCTCTTTTGACTCTTCACTGAAAACATGACTCCTTCCATGAGGAAATTCATCCTTTCTCGGGTAATGGGCATGTGCTTGGAACTCATCATCTGCATCCCAAAATTCCTTAAGCACAAAAAATTTAGAATGCACCTCATTTGCATGTGCATGGGAGGTATCCAATGGCTGCAAATTAAATATTTGTGGCTGCCCACATGTCAATACAATGTCAGTCCAAACAAAAAACTTATTGCAGAAATTAAATTCTTCACCTCCCGAGGTCTTCATTCCAAAGATGTTTCTATCCACCCAATCAATGGATGAATATAGAATTTTATTTTCTGATCCATATGAAATTTGATCAGCCATATTTATTAAGGATAAGAAGACTTCATCCTTCCTCTCATTCTCAATGAGTGCTTGGCCCAAATTTTCTTCCTCATAGATTTTCACAAGCACCTGCAAATCTACTCCTCCCTCATGATTTTCCTCCACATGAGGTTCCTCCATTATACCGAAAACATTTCCTTCCATGCAGTATGAAAGGTGTGACACCTTCAACTCCTTCTAAATTTGAAAGATCTGTAACTTTGAATCTTGAAGGGAGCTTTGTGTGCTCTTCAATAAGTTATTGGTGATCTCCAACTTATTAGTGATGTTTTCTAATTTTTCTTCTTCCTTCTTGAGTGCACTATGGTACATTTCAGCCACCATGAGGAGATATCCTCTATCAGATAATAAGTTCATATATCTCTCCTTCATCTTGGAAATTCCTTCTTTCGGTGCTATGCACTCCTCCAGAAAATATTCTCCTTCCATTTCTCCTCCAGAAGCTTTCCAACAACATCTGGCCACCAACGCATTAATGTCAACAAAGTTTTTGATGGCTTCCCTAAGATTCTTTTTGTCCTCCTTTAGTGACCCGATCAAATGGTGTGGCTCACCAAGAATATCCTCCATGAAGGTTTCTTCTTCTAATAGCTGACATATATGCCCATTTTTCTTGTGGCATGAATCCACCACATAAAACTCATCCTCAGCATACTGGACATCCTTTGAATTTTCTGCACACTCACTTCCATGATGTGAAGTGGAGGGTATCTCTGAATGCTGGAATGACATGTGATCTGTATAAAAATTAGAAAGAATCTCATGCCTTGGAATTTCAGTTTCATCATGCTGCAAGAGAGTCCAACATTCTGAACTGTGTCCTTCCCTTTGCATCAGATTTTTCTCCTTCAAATTTACTAGTACACATCCAGCTGGTGGGGGCTTGCCTACCACTTCATTAGGCAATTCAGATGACGGATTCAGATATGATATTTCTTGTTCTTTTGGATCTGATCCAAAATATTCCTTCACCATATTATCACCATTGAAAATATCACCCTTCTTTTCACTGATTGTGTGATCACCAACAAGGAAACTGGGAGTAAATTTATCTCCCTCACAAGTGGTCTTCCTTTTGCAGTCCTCAGATGCAAGTGAAGACTTTTTATATTTACATGGATCAAATGGTTGTAGGTGTACATGTATGCTGCAAAAATTAGAACTATTATTATCCATGTTCTTAACATTACCATCTTCCTGTACGGATACTATGGTAGCCTGCTCTTCCAACAAAATTTCTGCTTCACATCCAAGCAGTTGTGGTTTTGTTTTCATCCTCATTATGTGTCTCAAAAGGTGACTGTAAATCTGATTTGTGCACCTCTTTTGGATCTAGTCCAAAAGATGCCTCACCACCCATACATGATCCAAAACCTTGAGCAGTGATCTGGAGATCACCCACCAAGAAACTTGAAGTGGATTCCTCTTCAACTTCTTCTCTTATGCAACCAACTTGTGGTGATTTGCACTTCATCTCCTGGAGATCTTTGTCCACTTCATTTCTATTGTCCTCCAAGAAACTTGTGACCTTTTCATCTTTAGTGGTACTCATGTCACAATATTTAGAAGCTCCTTTTGAAGGAAAAACAAACAAACTCTTAAGTCTTGAACATGTTGATGGCTTGGAGGAATATTCACCTTTGGTCCTATCTTCTTCTTCTTTTCTTAGAGAGTTGGAACAAATTGGTTCCTCTTTGGATAGCTTGCTGCTCTTTAAATAATTCTCATAATCATGCTTGAGCTGGAATCCATATGTGAAATAAATATAATCTCTAAAAGAAATGTTTGCACAAATATTCCTACCCAAAGCTAGGTAGTCCTCGTAGTAGTGAGGCATGTTCTCCCATGCTTCAATGATCTCTACTAAGTTTTTCTTAACCATTGGAAAATCAGATCTGATCTCTTCCCTGTTTGATGTCCAATAGTATTCATAATATTCATTTTTTTGTATTCCTCCATCAACATAGAGGATTTCTTCTTCTTCATATCTTCTGCAGTATTCTTCATACTGCTCATCATAGTCATCCTCATAGTATGACATGGCTGCAAATTTCTTTAGTGAGAGATTTCTTTCCACAGGATGATCCAAGGAAAGAGCTCTGATACCACTGTAATATCCCTTACATGATGTACAGATAAGAATATTAAATTTCTGCAATTTTTTAATTAAAATTTCTGAAATTGAATTAATTCACACAAAGCCTTCTCGAACTGGGCAAATCAGGGATTTCTTCTGGGAAATTTTGCAAGCAAAAGGAATGAGTAGTGGGAAGAAACCAAAGATATTTCAGACATAGAATTTCCTCTTCCCTAACACATTTATATCTGATTCCATTTAGGGTTCAGAGTCCGCTCCGCGGAAACCTACTACCACGCTTCTGGGCAGTCAAACCGTGAAACTAGGAAGAGTAGTTCGGTCTGTTTCAACCAGGGGCTTATGAAAAATTGCAGAGGGTTGTTAAAGTATTAATTTAACATAATAAACATTTTTGGACAATTTTCATAAGTTCTGGAAATTTCTGAGTAGTTTCGAAGAAATGTTGGTTTTTCCGACAGTTTTGGCCTAGTTAAATCTAGCGCAATGGAGGATCCAAAAATGCATTACATACCCAAATAAAAATTGTTATTGAGGTATTTAAGGGAAGGTGATTCTGTTAGTGACCCACAGGAACAAACAGGGCTCATTTTGAGTTATCAGAACTCATTTTACATCAAATTTGGCAAGATTAGTCAATGAAAGCTAGCAATCTAGCTAGGGTCTAGATTTAAGCAGTTAATTCGTGTAGATTTAATTTCTGAGATACATATGAATTATTACAGAGGTAAATAACATCCCACTGAACATATAAAATCTCTTCATATAGTTCCCCAACCTTGCATATTCCTCATAGCACTCTGATTCATCAATTTTCCCCCATACAGTGATAAAATAAGCTTTTTTGAGGAAACTGAAGACAAAATTCTTTGTGAACAAATATGTTTCGACCTGATATATATAAATTATAGAGTAATATTCTTCTACATATCAGAAATCAAATACCAAACTGACCATTACAGGGAGACTCCAAAATCAGGGGCAGGAGGCCCAGAACATGACCGGCAAAAGTGGTTGTGAGCACGGATGAAGCATGGGATTCACTGGAACTCAAACAAAACTTGATGGAGGCTGTAATAAATTCTGGAATAATATTCAATGGCTGAAATTAGCGCTCCATAAACGTGCAATAGATAGAAAGGGAGATAGAAGAGAAGGGAGGAGGGGTTTGGGGACCATCACCCAATGTTATGAGGCACAACACTCAGAGAGTATGCTCACATAGAATAACCACAATATCAAATCATCCAAACTGATTCAATGGGGTCTAATTCACCTTTAATAGAGTGTTGAGTGACCTTCTTAGCAGGTGAGTATCCAAGGTGACCCGTGAGAGCAAGTCAACCCTCAACAAACCCTAACCCTAGCCACATAGGCGCCTCCTTTGGGGAATTTAGCAAGTAGGACCATGTGGAATTATTTCTAAGTTCAATTCCTCCTTCATAATTATAAATTGTGCCCTCACTAAGTCAAAATTTGCTTCTTTTGAGTTATGACACCTTTTTTGCTTTTCTGGACTCCTAAGGAAACTGTTCTTTCCTTTGAAAACTTTCCTGCTTTTCTCTGACTGCTTTTCTGAGCTCCATAAGAGGAAACTATGCCCTCCTTTGAAAAACTTCTCTGCTTTATCTTTGGCTACTTTTTTATTTGCTTTTTGGTACTTTCCTCTTTGTTTCCTATGACAGCTTTTGTCATAGTGTTTCCTCTTTCCTTTCTTGGCTAGTAGACTTGTCCAATGCGCCCCACCTGACTAGGCAGCTTATTTACACCTCATAAATTAGCAATAATAATTAAAATGGAAAATAAAACTTAGATACATGCCTTACTTAATTGATTATTACAAAGTTTCCCTAGGGAGCATGATTAATGTCAAATTGAGCCCCTCCTAGGAGTCCAGTATGGTCAACACTTTAATGGCCACTTTGAGGGGACATGACACATGAAGATATCAAGAGCCTTGATATAAAATAATTTTTATATCATGAAAGTTAGCATACAAAAATAGAAGGCTCATCTATGGCCTGTCAATGTACATGTATCAAAAGCATCTTTGATGTACATGTGTAAACAAAATTACATCTGTCCTGGACTGTGCCCCTATACTCTAACTCCAGATTGTACATAAAAATACATATTTGTCCTGGACTAACACATCAAAACTATAAATTTCTCTTTTTTTTCCCGGACCCTGATGGTTGTTGCCTCTTTCGACGAAAACTGTGCATCTCTAGCGACTGCAAATCAATGACGATATTTCTTGATTAGGTAAACTGAACTAGTACTGTCCAATAATAACAAAGTTTGAAAATTTAAAATATCACTCAATTGTGCATAAAAATGACAAAGTGTCCTCAGACACATAATTTTATTAATGAAGAAGGAAAATAATTACATCACAGAGATGTGAGGGATAAGTCCCGAAAGATTACATCACATGGAAAAGTCAATGGATTTAAATATCCAAAGAGTAACAACTAATTTACCCTTACTAAAACTACCTAAGGGACACCTCACATAATCACGTGAGTGTGTAGATTCCCTTTTACATTTATTAAAATAAACTTCTAATCATAACATTTTCGATCATAATTCCTAACAATCCCCCCTTTGATCCAAAAATTCTTTTGAACAAATACCAAGTTCATTTCTAAACTTATCAAATTTGACCCTTCCAAGAGATTTTGTAAAAATATATGCAGTTTGATCTTCTGATGGACAATACTTTGGCTTGATGATTTGTTTGACGACAAGAGCCCGAATGTAATGATACTTAGTATCCACATGCTTAGTTTTTTAATGAAAACAAGATTTTTGGCTAACTTGATTGCTGACTGATTATCAATAAATAATGAAGTTGCTTCTTTCTGATCAACTTTGAGGTCTTACAAAATCCTTCTTTACCAAACTATCTCACAAGTGGCTTCCCAAGCCGAAATATATTATGCTTCTGCTATAGAATTTGCAATTGTATCCTACTTTTTACAACTCCATGCCACTGCAGTTGATCCCATATTCATTAAGTAACCTGAAGTAGATGCCCTGTCATCAACATCTCTAGCAAAATCCGCATCTGAATAGCTAACAAGATTGAAATTTTTCTTTCTTTTAAACTCAATTCCAAAATCCTTTGTTCCTTGAAGATACCTTAACACCCTTTTTGCTGCATTCCAATGAATTTCTCTAGGTTCCTGCATATATCTGGAAAGTATGTTGACTGCATAAGATAGATCAAGATGAGTATTCATCAAGTAAATGAAACATCCAATTAACTATCTATATCCGGTACAATTTACAAGTTCCCCTCCTTCAAACTTAGAAAGTTTTAAAGTTTTCTCCATGGGAGTAATCACTAGTTTACATTCCTCCATTCTAAACTTCTTCAATAAGCCAGAAATGTACTTAGTTTGAGAAATAAATATACTTCCTTCCCGCTGCTTTACTTCAACTCCAAGATAGTAATGAAGTAATCCCAAGTATGTCATTTCCAAACCTGTTTGAAGTTCTTTCTTAACCTAAAATATATGATCATTATTGTTACTTGTTATGAGCAAATCATCAACATAGATAACCAAGATGACTAAGTTGTTTTCCTTGATTCGAACATACAAAGTATCATCTGAATCACTACGAAGAAAACCAACTTTTTGTAGGTAGGAATCCATTTTTGCATACCAAACTCTGGGAGCCTGTGTCAATCCATACAATGCCTTAACCAGTTTACAAACTTGATTTTCTTTCCTTGGAACCTCAAAACTAGGAGGTTGAGTCATATAAACATCCTCTTGCAAACCACCATTTAGAAATGCACTTTTTATATCCATTTGATGCACTTTCCATCCATTTTTTGCAGCTAAAGCTAGCACAATCCTGATAGTATTCCATTTCACTGTTGGAGCAAAAATTTCTATAGGTAGGCATCCATTTTTTCATACCAAGCTCTGGGATCCTGTTTCAATCCATACAATGCCTTAACTAGTTTACAAACTTGATTTTATTTCTCTGGAACCTCAAAACCAGGAGGTTAAGTCATATAAACATCCTCTTGCAAATCAACGTTTAGAAATGCACTTATTACATCCATTTGATGCACTTTCC
This sequence comes from Pseudotsuga menziesii, assembly GCA_001517045.1. NCBI lineage: Eukaryota > Viridiplantae > Streptophyta > Pinopsida > Pinales > Pinaceae > Pseudotsuga > Pseudotsuga menziesii. The sequence goes on from LPNX011147451.1 coordinate 118,834, forward strand.
ATCCATTTTGTGAAGCTAAAGCTAGCACAATCTTGATAGTATTCCATTTCGTTATTGGAGAAAACGTTTCTTCATAATCAACCCCTTATTTCTAAGCAAAACCTTTTGCCACCAATCTTGCCTTATATTTATCAATATCTCCATTTGCTTTGTACTTAATTCTGTAAACCCACTTACAACCAATGGGTTTAACATCATGTGGACAATCAACAATTTTCCAAGTCTGATTCTTCATTACTGCATCATACTCACTTTGCATGGCCATTTTCCATTCATTATACTCAATGGCTTCATTAAAAGTAGATGGTTCAATAACTGAAAGAGAAAAATTTTCTGAACCCATATTATAACTTCTTGTGCCTATTTTGCCTTTTTCATCAGACTTAACATCCTAAAGTAACTTAGTTTCCCATTTTTGTTTCTTCTTTTCAATGCTAACTTCATTTGAATCATCCAAGTTAACTTGTGAAGAATTCAAAGTATCTTCAAATTGTTCCAAGGTGTCTTCAACCTGTTCATCATCCTGTACTTCTGAAGTGAGATCAAACCATTGTTCATTCCTTGTCTTGTTTAAGTGTTCCATCCTTAATTGCTCCTTAGTTACTTTTTCCTCTAAGTGACTAAGTTGTTTTTCAACCTCTTCTACACTTAAACTTTCTGTTTCATCAAAAATCACATCCCTATTGACAATAAACTTTCCATTTGACAGAAGCCTATACCCCTTTTTCTCATCAGAATAACCAATCAACATGCACTTAACACTTCTAAACTCTAACTTCTTTTTCTTTTCTTTTGGGACAAGTGCATAACAAACTTAACCAAAAAATCTCAAATGTTTGACCATAGGTTTGAATCCATACCAAGCCTCAAAAGGAGTTATTCCATCAAGTGATGATGAAGGAGATCTATTCCTCAAATAAACTGCTGTATGAACTGCTTTTTCCCAATAACATGATTTCAACCCTTTGAAAAATAACATTGCTCTAGCCATGCCCAATAAAGTCTGATTCATCCTTTATGATACTCCATTTTAATGTGGAGTATAAAAATTGGTCAACTATCTTTTAATCCCTCTTTCCTGACAATAAGTCAAAAAATGATTTGATGTAAACTCACCACCATTATCAGTTCTCAAAGAACCAATCTTTTCCTTTGTTGTTGTTTCAACCAAATTTTGAAATGATTGAAACTTTTCAAACACTTCTAATTTTTCCTTCAAGAAATACACCCAAACCATCCTGCTAAAATCATCAATAAACGACAAAAACTATTTACAACCACCAAGTGAAGTTTCCAAAGGACCACACACATCACTATGAACAAGTTGTAATCTCCTTGTTGCTCTCCAAGTGATTTTTGAAAAAGCTATCCTTCTCTATTTGCCATAAATGCAAGCTTCACACTTTGCATTTTCCTTCCGAAAAGTAGGCAACCCCTTTACCATTCCTTGTTGTTGAAGCTATATGTTGTAATCTCACAGATCACATAAGGTTACCAATAATACATACTAAAACATATATATAAACAGAGACAAGAGACAAGAACATATAGGATAGAACAGAATACTTTATTACAATGAGTTCATACAAAGCACAGAACTGAACTAAGTTCTTGTGTGGCTCAACAGCCTAATATATACAAGTTACAAACAGTTACAAAATAACTACCTGTCGGTTCGGTGAACCGACATGACTGTTAGTTAGCCGACTTCATTAACTAGTTTAGTCAGCCGACCGACTTAGTCGTTCCATCGACTTAGTCGGATGACTAAGTCGGTCTTCGTTCAAGTCGACTTATGTCGACTTGCTCCTTCTACATCTCCCCCACGAACAAAACGTTTCTTCGTCCCGAAGAAACAGGGAGGTACAAAAATTGTTAGTGTTGGTCGGACCCTGCAAAACTGCTACTGAGGTGGAGGTGGACCCTCTGGACGCATACTTCGACTATTGCTAGTGCAGTGACGGCAAGCTGATGCTAGAAGTCTGTCCATGTCTGCAAGGCTTTCTGAATGTCGATCGTTAGAGTAGTTAGACTTGACAGTACTGACATCTTTTCTGCCATGGGCATTTCTGCAATGTTCTCCATGTTGGGACCCAACATTTGGTTCTATTCTTCTACAGCATCAAGGAGTTTTTTCATCTACAGGCAGATGTTGTCGACCTTCTCTAAGTTTGGAAGGGCTTGCTGAACCCATTGATGAGCTTCTCGTTCTAGATTCTGCAGTTTGTTGTTTTCCATCAAAATCTACTCTTCAATGGTCTGCCTCATTTCTGCCTCTGTCGACTTACGTCCCTCCAAGGCCTAAATACCTTGTCTTGTCTACCTGGTTTGATGATAGACTTGCCCATAATGAGTAGGCCAGTCTCTTAGTACTTCCTCAGTAATAATGGATTCCTCCATATGGTCCTGTAAGACTTTGTAAGCCTCCGAAAATGCAGTGTGCTGGGTCAAGAGGAGTCAGGCAGTCTCTTCCTTTTGTTCTGCTTTGGTCTCTTGGAGATGTGTCTGTATAGTCGACACCATGCCTTCAAAAAGATGGTATTACCTTTCCAGAGGTCGATCTATAGCGTCTTCGATCGGGCCTAGAACGACAGATTGTGCAAGAGACCTGCATTTGCCAAGAAACTCGACTTGTTCTGCCTCCTTGTCTTTGAGCTCTTTACTTTTGGTGACCGTCCTCTTCTTTGACTCTTTGGCCAAGGTTTTGAGTAGTTGGCCGACCTCTGAGTCGGTTAGCGAACTTGCATCTTTTAGGCTAATCTTCAGGCGGGATGTTCTATGGTGCTCTTTCTTTTTCTTCTGGGTGTCTGTCTGTTGTTCTTGGGTACCTGCAGTAGTGGAATTTGGATCTATGTTTGGTGGAACAGAGGCCGAGGGTTGTTCTGGTTGGTGAGGTGGTATAGAAGTCGGGGGTGTTTCTTTTTGAGGAGGGGTTAAGGGGGACGGTGGTTTTTTTGGTTGAGGAGGTGGTATGACCACTTCCAGGTGTGAAACTGATGGTGGTTTTGGCTGTGAATCAGGATGTGGCAGAGGTGGTGGAGATGATGGTGGTGGAGGTGGAGACGGAGTGGGGGAATGGTCAGGGTTCAAAAGGGTGACAGGACTGCGTGGTGGACTTTGGTCGAAAGAGATACCTGCTTTCGACGGTGACGTGGGTATGTCGTTCTATATATCGGGATCGACATCCTTGGTGACAGACTTATTGTGTCCTATAATGTTGCCCTCTTCATTGGACCTGATAAATGTTGTTGTTTCCTGGGCATAAACCTATTTTTTTTCTTTGAGAGGAGTCGTTGTCCTTATTTTCTGTGCCGACTAGAATAGTGCATGCAGTGTCATGAAGAAGGCTTTAAGCTCAGCGTCCTTGTCGACCCTGGCTCTGAGTGCCTCCGGAATTGCTCTTTGATATTCGTCCATGGGGCCACCCAACTGTTCTACCGATTCTTGTTCTTCGACTACGAGTGTTGGAGATGGAGGAGGGGGGGTCGACACAAGGTCGACGATGTTTTCAGGCGTTTGTTTTGTTTTGGATTTCTTGGGTTGAACTTCTGGAGCGCCTGCCTCGAGATATCGTTGAAACTGGGTTTCAACCGACACTTTATTGGTGTGGACATATTCGACAATGTCGACAGCTGCGGCTTCTAGTTCCTCCTCATCATCGGATGAGTCAAGAATAAGCTTGCGCTTACCCCTGCCTGTTTGTTGTTTTTGAGTCTTGAGTCTTTTCCTGGCGACCGCTATCTCCTTAGCCAGCTTCTTTATGGTGCTTTTGGATAGGGCATACTCAGGGTCGTCATCTTCGGCTTCACCTGTCGGTTCTTGAGACGTGGGTTTCACGATTGCTGGAGCCAGAGGAGTTGTCTATTGTACTGTCAGCTGTGTTTGTTCTGTTGGTTGTTGTTGTTCTGTTGGTTGGGATTCGACTACCTTTGCAGTCGAAGGTTTGACAGTTAAGTGTACTCGACTAGTGGTCACGGTTGGGGTATCCTTTGACACAAATGTACTAATATACAGATTAAGCTCGTAGTCCTCCTCCTTTTCCTAGTCTGTCAGCGGTTCGATAATAGAGAAGTCGACCTATTTGGCAGCCTCTGGAATTAGTACCTTTGTTCCTGCTTGTCGGGTCAACTCTCTGAAAATATGTTCAACTGTCGAGTAATAGTCGAGGTCCTGTGCTTTGGGGTCTTGACCTCGCATGTACCATACTGATGTATGGTCAAGTGCTAACTAGATATGTGAGTCAGCAGGGAGGTTTCGTCGGATGTTCTGGGGCACCCTCCACCTCGTCGTCCGAACCTTCAACTGCTGGAACCAATTCTCCAAGAAGACTTTCCCCTGTGCCAACTCATGCAGGGTGCCTTTTTGTGAGAAGGGTTTGAAGCAGTGCATTTGGAACTTGGTCGGCTCCCGAAAGACTGGACTACCTTCCGGACAAAAGTGATACATGACTATCCAAATAATCAGGGAGGGGAATTTGATGATACCTCCCGTCTCCTGACAGCGTTCGTAGATGGTTTTGACCATGTCGGTGACATAGTCTCCCCATCGGTAGACTCTTCCATTGGTGGCGATTGTGTCGAATGCCTCCAGCATCTCCAATTTAAGGTCATTGCTTCGACCAGCCAAGGTAAGGGTGATTGCGATGATTTTACCCACAATCTGTGGTGTCCTTGTCGCAATCTGTCCTATCATTAATCCTTTAGAGTTTTTCCCAGTCGGTGTGCTTGTAAGTTCTTGGACGAGTCCCTCCTTGATCCCAATTGGGCCAGGGTCACCTTTGTTCGACAGACCCATAAGCATCGAAATAACATCCCCGGTGATGTCAATCGGCTAGTCGAAGTAGAATCGGCCATTGTGGTAACGACTGATAATAAATTTAACAGCTGCTTCCTTCATCCCACCGAAGCTGGCCACCAATGGTGCGTTAGGGTACTGGAGAATGCTGCTGTTCAGGACTTTCTCAGTGGCCTGTGTCATTTTACTTCCTTCGTATGCCCACTCTTGGATTTTTGCCCAGAGTTTCTGAAATGGACCCTCCTGGAATTTGGCATTTTTGATATGCTTCAGTCTTTGGACCAATGGTGTGTCCTCTGCTTGGAGCTCTTGTGCTTTTGCCGCGGCTCGGGTGAGTTTGGGTGCCATGATGTCGGACTGGTCGGAATTTTGATAGGGTTCGTGGGTTCTGATCGATGGAGGATGCAAGGGCTTTGTGTGTAAGGGGTGTGGTGAATGAACCTTCGACGGTCCATTATTTATAGGCGTGGGAATGGTGGAGTGTCGAACTGGTTGTATTAATGGAGGAATTGATAGTCCAACTGCAATACTCGAGTGCGATTTGGTGAATATGGTTCGGCGCTCGAGGCCATTAATGTGTGATGGGACTCTCGAGGTCGATAGTCGGTGTCGGTGATGAAAATGGTCGGCATGACTGGTTGATGAGGATGGTCGATGAAAATGATGTCGGTTGTCGAAGGGGTGAGTTGCTGTCATGCTGGTTGTTTATGAGTGTATTGTTTTGATTTTTGGGATTTTTCTAACTTTTTATAGGTTTGGATTGACGGTTAAGGTCGTTATTCGATTTTTTTTTTCTTTTCAATTTCTGTACTATTTAAGTCGGGCTCCATTGATGAGCTTCTGAAATACTAGGCCCTGTAATGTTTTTATTCGAACTGAACCATTGGGGTGGATTTCTTCGACAACATAGGGTCCCATCCATTCTGTGTGCAGTTTCTTTGGTTTTCCTTTTATGCGACTGTTATAGAGTAAGGCAAGGTCACCGGCCGACAAGTTTTTGTTCTTGATGTTATGGTCGTGCCAGGCTTTCTGCTATTGTTTTTGAATTTCCTGGTGTTGAAGAGCCATAACTCTATGTTCTTCCGGCTTACTGAGTTGGAATAGTCGATCCTTTCTTGCATGCTCGACATCGACATGTAGTAGTTGAGCTATAATAGGTGCCTGCTGTTGGAAGTGTAGGGGAACGACTGCTTCTTGTCCATATACAAGTCGGAAGGGCGTTTGGTCGGTCGACCGCTTATATGCTGTCCTATATGCCCATAAGACTGCAGGGATTTTCTCATCCCAGTCATATTTGTCGGTATTGCATATTTTAGTCAATCCTTTTGTCAGTGTTTTATTAAAATCTTCAATTGCACCATTCGACTGAGGATGGTATGCTGTACTTCGTCTGTGGCCGATGTGAAACTAGTCGATTAAGTTTTTGATGGTTTTGTTAATGAAGTGTGATCCCTGGTCGCTGATCAATGTGAGTGGACATCCAAATCGAGTAATGATGTTTTCATATATGAATTTAGCATCTACCTCACTTGAACATGTCTCGACAGGTTCAGCTTCTGCCCATTTAGTGACATATTCCACTGCAGTGATAATATATCTTGCACCTGATCGTCAGGCTGGGATAGGGAATGGTCCTATGAAGTCTATAGCCCGAATTTCAAATGTGAGACTAGGGTTTACAGAGATCAGGGGCATTTCTGTGCTCGGTAGTGGTCAACCAAGTCGTTGACATCTATCACATCGACTAACAAAATTTTTACAATCTCTGTGAAGTGTCGGCCACCATAATCCAGACTGTTGGATTTTCTTGGCAGTTGTGTCGGCTTGAAAATGTCCTCCTGCAGGGCCATAGTGGGCTTCATGCATGATTTGGTCTCGTTCATGGTCGAGTACACATCTTCTAAGGACATCGTCTAACCCCATTTTATATAGAAATCTATTGATGAGGCTGTAAGGGGCAACCTTCATAGCTAGAATTTGCTTCTTCTTAGTGTTCAGGCCTTCTGGTGCCTGACCTGTCTCCAAGAACTGAGCAATCTCCTCCAGTTCTTCTGGTACCGCTTCTATACGAAATAGGTGTGCATCCGGAAAGTCATCGTCAACTCCGGTCGGTTCCTCTCTTATGTCGATATGGGATAGGTGGTCGGGCCCGACATGGAGCTTTCCTGGTCGGACTACTACTTCAAACTCAAACTCATGAAAAAGAAGTAGCCATCGACAAATTCTTCCATGATGAAGGGATTTATTAACAAGGCATTTCAATGCTTGATGGTCGGTGTAAAATATGAAGGGGTTGGCTAACAGGTAATGTCGATATTTTTGAAGGGCAAAGACCATACCTAGGGATTCTCTTTCAGTGGTCAAATAGTTCTTTTCAGCCTTATTGAGTTTTCAACTGCTGTAAACTATAGGGTAATCCATTCCATCATCTCCTGGTTGAGTCAAGATTACACCAATTGCTATTCCTGATGCATCAATATGCACATGAAACTTGGTCGACCAGTTTGGAAATTTAAGTATTGGGGCTTCGACTAGTTTTCTCTTCAGTTTGTCGAAGGATATTTGGCATTCCTCTGTCCACTTAAATTCTTGATCTTCTTTTAGCAGCTCTTCCAGAGGGTAGGTCATGTCTGAGTAATGTCGGATAAATTTCCTATAATACCCTGTATGTCCCAATAACACCCAAACTTGTTTAGGGTTTATTGGAGGATTCAAGTCAAGGATGATTTTAATCTTGGCAAAATCAACCTTAATACCATCTTTGCAAACAACATGTCCTAGGAGTATCCCTATGGGGGTCATAAAGATACATTTCTTAATGTTTAATGAGAGTTGTATTTGTCGACATCTTTCCAACATAAGTCGGAGCCATGTGTAGTGATCCTTTAGGGTGGAATATATAGTACAGTCGTCGAAGTAGACTGCCATAGTTTTATATATGTATTCCTGGAAAGTTTTGACAACAATTCTGGAAAATACTACAGGTGCATTCTTTAGTCCAAAAGGCATAACCCTGTAAGCAAAAGATCCAAATTCACAGACAAATGTAGTTTTCTTTTGGTCTTCTTTTACTATAGGTACTTGGTTATATCCTGAAAATCCATCGGTGAATGAGTAGCATTCATGGCCTGCCACTTCATTCAATATTTCATCAGCATACGGGGTTGGGAATGGATCTGTTAGGGTGACTTTGTTAAGTTCTCTAAAGTCGACATAAATTCTCAATCTGGTCGGGTCATGTTTCTTAGGTTGGACGACCATGGGACTTGCCCATTCCGACTGGTCGATGGGGTAAATGATCCCTGCTTCTAACATGTTTTCTATTTCCTTCTTAACTATCTCCTTATACTTATGAGCTAGTTTATAAGGTCATTTCTTAACAGGTCGCACATCAGGTTTAGTATCTATTTTAATTTCTCCCATTTCCTGTACTAACCCTTTTAAGTCTTTGTAATCCCTTGCAAAGACATCCTGAAACTCTCTAAGTAAGTTTATGATTTCGATGGTTTGGTGTTTGTTCCAGTAGTCACCAATATTAGCTATTTTTGGACAGTCATCATTTGAAATGTCGACCTCCTTGGTTTTCACTTTTGCATCCAGCCACTCTGGTGCTTTAGCGTCATTGATCAGCCGACTTCCCTCTTTGAACTATGAGAATGTAGCAGAAAAGTCAGCTGCAGTCATTCTGTCAAGGTCGGGTTTATCGTTGGCCTCGACTTTCAAAACTGAATGGATAGGTTTGTTAGTTTCACTGTGTTCAGTGTTCCATCTAAATCTTTTGCCGATGGTGTGTTCATTTTCTAAGTGCAATCGGTTTGACTATGGTCTGGGTGCAGTTTGTATAGAATGGCAATCCTTGATCTGTCGGTCGGTCTGGGAGGGTTGATTGATGGTCGGCTAGAGAAATTGTTTGATTTGTTGTGCTGTCTCAGCCATTTTCTCGTTTTGAGGTATAAACTAGAAGTCTTTGATAAATTTTTGTCTTAATTCCTGCCAAAAGAAAGTTTCTCCTCTAGCTTCCTCCATCTTATACCATTTGTTAGGTAAGTCGTTTAAGGTTGAAGGAAACAAATGGGGCCAGGCTCGCTCGTCTTTGTAACCAAGTCTTCTCCAATCTTTTTCACAAGTCCTAATGTGGTCTTCTGGGTTTTGACCCTGAGTAAAGACAGGGATTTGGGCTTCCTGTGTTAACTTTTTCCCTCCAAACCGTTCGACAAAGAAGGTTGAAGCAGTGGTCCAGGTCTGTAGTTTTGATTGATGGGTATCCCGCCATCTAGCTGCTTGACCTGTAAATGTTTCTACTAAGCTTTGCAGTCGACCATGTTCTCCAATGTTTTTAAATACTTGTTCGATATGCATAACTGGGGATTCCCTCTCCTTATACCTAGGTAGTTGATTAGTGTTTAAGTTCATGGGTTATAAGGTAGGGTGTTCCCTTTGTTTCTTTTCAAATTTTTTTTGGATAATTGATACGATGAAGCACTGTTGGGTGGGTTTTTTCTGTACTGCTTGTATAGTCTAGCACCCTCTTGCTTGCATTTCGTAATTTTCTATCTCCCAGTCATATAATTCAGCATCTGAATTATAGCCAACTGATTCTGGGTTACCTAAGTAAAGCTCCCCTTGGGCGTTTGGTTCAGTATAGTCAGTATTTTTCTGGATCTGATAGAGTTGTTGGACATCAACTTGCTCATCAATCGGTTCAATCCAAGGTTGTCCTTGGGATGGATTAATAGGTACAATGACCTTTTGGCCATTTCCTTTGAGCTTAATTCATTCTTTGTCCAAAGAGATAGAGGCTTTCATATTTCGACCCCAAGGTCGACCTACAAGGGCTGGGAAGGAGCTAGATCCTTCCTTTGGGTCAATAATTTCAAAATCAACCTTAGTTGATATTCCCTTGATGGTCGTGTCTACATTTTTCCAAACCCCAATAGGTTCGATGAGGCCTTGGTCGGCTAGTTTGAGGTAAATGCCTGACTTGTAGAGTCGAGGTCTTCCCATCATTTCCCATGTAGCCCGGGTCATGATATTTACCTGAGACCTGAAGTCGAGCACTACTTGTCGGACATGAAAACCCTCGATTTCCAGGTCGACTAGAGGGTCGACATCGTTTTTATCCTTTTGGTTTAAGCTACAAATGTTTTTAGTTTGTTTTTCTCTTGTGGTATCTTTTAGTGTGTGCAATAAGTCAATGAATTGGGAAACTGAGTTGTCTATTTGGATGAGATGAGTTAATTGCTGTGTCGTGCTAAGTCGACTGGTAAGACTGTCTTCTTGCTGTGCAATGTCTTGAAAGATTTGAGATGCCTCTTGATATGTGTGTTTTTGTGTTATAGGGTTTGGATAATCATTGGTGTCTTTTATCCTGATAACTTGTGGGTTATCAGGCCCTGTTTTTGTGCCTTGACGAGTGACAATATGCATATTTTTAGTATGTACTACATCATGCTTTTGTACATAAGAAAAGACATTAACATTCTTTTTCATATTAATTTTTTCCAACATAGTAGGACAATCCTCCAAGGAGTGATCGCCTACTCCACAATGCATATAGAATTTCAAGTCAGTTCTGTCCTTGTACGGACAGTCTGCGCATCTGTGCCCCTCTTTATAGAAAATGAAGCACTAGCTGGGTCGACGAGCATGTATGTCTCGATTCCCAATGAATCGACCCCTTCCAAACCCTTCTCATCAATTGTCATACCGCCGGTCATATCGTCAGCCATTGGTTTGTTGCCCATTCTGGTTATTTGTATTGTTTTGCTCATTGCTCTATGCTACTGCATTCGTTTGGTAAACGGCCTAGTAGTTCTATTTGTTTTTCAGGTTGAGTTGACAGTTGGCCGTGTTGTGGATTTTTGTATCACAGATAGCACACCATGAAGCCTTTCCATTCTTCATGTTGTATGGACAGTCGGCTGTAGAATGGTCTCCACGCTCCTGGAAAATGTCGCAAAATGTGTTAGTCTGTATGAATCGGACGTCTTGTCAACTGTACTGCTGTCGACAAGTATCTTTTGAATGTCCAGCCGTGGAACAGTTGGTGCACCAGATTTCTTGATTTTTCAGGGTCAACTCTTTTAAAGACTTCTGGACATTTTCTAGCTGTTCTTCCAAGCGGTGGTCGGTTGGATATGCAGGGATATCTTCATCCATTTCCACCTGCAGAGCTTTAGTCAGCGCATATTCATAGGTCTTGAAGGTTTCCAGACTGATGTGTTGGCGAATTTTTTGTGATAAGCCTGTAAGAAACCATTGAATTAGCAATTGGTCATCAATAACATAATCTAATTGACTCAACAGGTCCTTCCAGTGTTTGTCATAATCGCGGACAGTTTCCCTTGGCTTTTGTTGTGCTGTCTTGAGCTTTTTAGCGGCCAAGTGCTTAGCATCTGGGGTCTTGAAAAAGGATAAGAACTGTGCTTTAATTTCATCTTTCGTTGCTCTGGGCTACCGTTCGGAAAAGGTCATATACCAAGTTAGAGCCCGTTTCCGTAAGGCTCCTGCGAACTGAGCCATCTGTCAGTCTTCTTCCTTCACCTGGTTTGCATCCGAGATGGATTTGCAGATGAACCAATGTCATCTGGGATATTCATCCCCCTCGTATAGAGGAATGTGGGCAGTTCTGTGACCCATGTCTGAGTCACTGTCACTGTTATCCGACGGCGGCGGAGGTGGGGGTGTGGGTGGTGGTGAAAGAGGTGGGGTCGATGATATAGTTGACCCTGTGGAGTTTTGGTCGACAGAACTTGTGGTTCTGTCGGTGGTCATTTCTGCGTCGTACAATGGATTGGTGTGGATTTGTATTTTCGATGTTCCACTGTCACTGTCACTCTGTGTGCACAGGTCGTCTTCTTTGAGTTCTTCTAGAGTTGTATGTGGCAGGGGGGGTGCTCCTTCATGTGTCGGTAGGAGCAAGTGGAAACTCCGAAAGGAGGGTGCTGTTTGAAAGGTCACCCAGTTCTCTTCGACCGGTCGGCTTATGACAAGATGTCATCCCGGGTAGGGTTCGTCACCTAGTCGGCTCCAGATAGTAATGTCACCAGCTCTCAGTCGGAGGTTGTATTCAACAATAGTGTGTATTATGGTATGTGGATTGACTGGGGATAGGGTTACTTCATCGGGAACCGTTATTTAGAGAGCTTCTTGCTACTCTATCCACACTTCTTCATCCTTAGGGGTCATCTCTTCCTCTACGCCTTCTGCTTGTCGGTCATGACCCGACTCTGGCGGAATCTCATCATGGTCGGTCTCCCTAGGGTTTTGTTCTCTACGCAGCTCATCGGCTCATTCACATCTGGCTTCCCTTCTTTGCTGTCGTTCATCCCTCTTGATTCTCTTAATGTCCGACATACTTTCATACAATACTATTCCTTCGAGTCCCCTTCGGTCAACTTTTCATTACTGGTTTAAATCTGGTCGACTAGTATCCACTATGCTCCCTCTCCGACACACGACTAGCTACCCCCCCATAGCCTACCCAACGCTTTTTAGAAAGCTCGGATAATGCTGTCTATTTGTTCAGGAAGTATTCCCACTCCCTTTCAGCGATGAATTTCTCCCACTTCTTTTGTTTCTCTGCCCAGTTAGTGTTTGATGGTGGTTCGTACAATGGTGGTTGAGGTTCGACGATATGGCCTGCTCCTTTCTCTATCAAGAACTTGAACAGTAGGGTCGGTAAGGAGCACAGAAATTGGTCGGCGAAATCTGTGTAGAATTTAGCTTTTACAGTTTCCACTGATGTTCGGTCTTCTAGTGCTTGCTCCTCACAGAAGTCGTCGGCGATCTTCTCACACCACTCTGACAGATTTGTTCTACCCCCTTGAATAAGTTTCTCCAGTAGCTGTTCTTCTTTAGTTGCGTCGGTCTTTTTCATCCAGGAGTTGCTTCAGTAGTTGTGGCACGGATTCAATAAACTTCTCGTGTGTCTCGGTGAAAAATATGGCTTTGGCTTCTGCAACTGTTATTATGTTCCTATGTGCGTAATTTTGTAAGTAATTGGCAATTTTACGCTCCCACCAGTCCTTGATCTCCTGCTCTGGTATCATAGGTGAGCATATATTCTAGACATGTACTACCGGCAACGGAACCAATGTTGTAATCTCACCGATACTCGGCTCTCACCCGAGAGACCCGGGTTCAAGTCCCGGCAATGGAACCAATGTTGTAATCTCATAGATCACATAAGCTTACCAATAATACATACTAAAACATATATATAAATAGAAACAAGAGACAAGAATAGATAGGATAGAACATAATACTTTATTACAATGAGTTCATACAAAGCACAGAACTGAACTGAGTTCTTGTGTGGCTCAACAGCCTAATATATACAAGTTACAAATAGTTACAAAATAACTACCTGTCGGTTCGGTGAACCGACACGACTGCTAGTTAGCCGACTTAATTAACTAGTTTAGTCGACCGACCGACTTAGTCGGTCCATCGACTTAGTCGGCTGACTAATTCGGTCTTCATTCAAGTCAACTTATGCCGACTTGCTCCTTCTACACTATACAAGACTATCAACATTCAAGTTCCCAAAATGAATGTGCCACAATCAGATAGGTGAAACATTAGTTTCAACTAAACTTGCAAATTCATTCAAATGTTCCTTTGATCTAGGAATGATTGTTCCCTTCATCCTAAGAAGCTTTCCGTCTTCATAACCTATCATAACTGTTTTGTATGCATCCTTTTTTGAATTAACAAAATGGATACCATATTGCATTACAATTTGATGTCCTAATTGGCGAATGACAACTAAAGACAACAAATTTTTCTTAAATGTAGGCACATACCAAACATTAGAAATCAATCTTTCTCCAATTCCTGGAAAGTCAACCTTAACTGTTCCTTTTCCTTGTCGTAAATGAATAGAATCATCTGCAAGAAAAATTGAATTTAAATGACAATCTTCATAACTCTAGAAGAAATATTTTAGTATATGTCATATGTTGCGTAGCCCCTGTATCCATAATCCAAGCATCTTCAAAATCATTTTTGAAACAATAAGAAGACTGAACAAAATTTGTTGATTCCAACTGATGAACTTGAAAAAAATCCGTTGATCATGATTGTCCAAGTGCTGTTAAAACAAATTCACAATTTTCACTATCGTCTGCATGAGCATAATGTGCTACTAATGAAGATTCTTTAGATTCTCTTTGTTTTAGAATTTTTTCAAATGAAACTCTACAGTCTGAAGCATAATGTCCAACTCTATTACAACAAAAACATGTGACCTGTTTAGTACCTCTTCCTCTTCCAGAGACCTATTGGTTTTATGAACCTCTTCCTGTTCCAGAAAATTGTGATTGTGTACTTTCTGATTATTTAGAAACTCTACCTTGATTTCTTTCTTCCTCTTCCTCTTCCAAAACCTTGACCATGACCTCTATTTGAATTTTAAAAAGATTTCTGATCATTTCCCTTTTGATGATTACCTGAAGACTGTTTTCTAGTGCTTGCAACGAGAACATCTTCTTCTGCTTGCTTTGTTTTACCAAAATTTTTGTCATGTGTGGCAAGTAATTCACTTAGTTCGTCAAAAGAAGTTTTATCCAATTTATTTGTAATCTGTAAAGTTTCCAAAAAATGCTTATATGTCTGAGGAAATCCTGTGATCAAAATGGTCACCATCATGTTGTCCTCAATTTTAGCAAAACCAGCTCTTGAAATTTCTTGTTTGATATTATTCAATCTAGAAATGTACTCCATGACATCACCTCCTAAAGATAATTTTTGTTGAAAAAACTTCAATTGAAGATCGATTTTCTTAGCTTCCCTCTGAGAATCAAATAAATCTTTCAATGTCTTCCAAGCTGACCACACATAAGAACTATTTTCAATATGCACATAAATATCATCAGAAACAGTACTGTGAATCAATGCTAAGGCCTTTTCATCTTTTAGTTCCCACTTTGCAAGCTGATCAGGATTAGTTGGTTTGGTTGGCTGAGCATTACAGACACCCTTCCACAATTCATTGTAAATAAGAGTGCTTTGAATATGACGACTCCAAACTTTATAATTTTTCGATCCTTCCAACTTGTTAGATTCTTTAAAAAAACTTATAACTTTAGACATTGTAAAAAATAAACACCTTATAACTCTAGAAGATGTGTATTATGCAAACCTTATAGCTCCAAGAATTAAGAAAAGAAAGCACCTTATGTCACCAGAATAAACAATCACCTTATATCACTAATATAAGATTTTATGCAAAAACATCACTACCAACATGAAATCAAAATTATGCATCAACAAGAGTCACCATGAAAGAAACACTACAAGAAACACCACACACCATGCAAAAGAGAGCTAAAGGTGCTTGGCCTTGACCCACTTATAGCCTCAAGAAAAGAATTTGATAGAGCTTCACTTTGCTCTAATCAAACCTTGAGTGAAAATACAAGTACTCTTTATGACGCCAACAAATGCTCCTTATTACTCCAATGCCCAATAAAAAATGCACCTTATCACTTCAAAATGTAATAGATCTTTATCTGTGAATTGGAGAGATACAAGATTGTTGAGTGGGAGGTCAAAAGTTTCAGTCCCATCAACTCCAAAAATAACCCTTGTTTTAAAAAAAAAAATATATCTCCATTTTTTTTTTATAAAAACATCTCCAAAAAAAAAGAATAATTAATTACCTTATCTCTCCAAAAACAACTTATTCACTTTCAAAAATGTTACATAAACTTGAATTCATGCACAACAAATATGCTCTTTTCAACGTTGGTCTCGCCTCCTCCAAAACGATGAACGCGGTGTATCCTTCACGCTGGTCTCTCTCCAGATTGGTCTTTCAATGCTAGTTTCCACGTTGTTTGCTTCACTTTAACCACAACGCTGGTCTCCTCGTTGTTTGCTTCACTTCAACCATGCTGCCATTCAGATTCCCAAAACTTTAACACTGGTGTGACTTTTACACTTCAGTTTGCTCACAGAGGCACACTTCAGCACCGGTGGAATTCACGGTGGTGACCTAGCAGTGTATACTCGTGGAGGAAATATAATATGATTCAGGAATACCAGAATAAATATCATAATTTTTTTTAAGGTTTATAGCACAAAACTGCTTTTATTTAGAGCTTCTCTCTTTATTGATTGAACTGTAAAGCGATGGAAGGTTCCAACGAGTTTTGGCTATGAAATCAAAGCTTGCCTTCGCTGTAGGCTGATTAAGACTTATGATCAATTATGGGAAGCCTTTCTTCTCTATGAACCAAGATCACTACTGAGTAGTGGACTGCACAACGTGGAACTTCTCAGAGATAATTTCATGTATGGATCCAACTAGAAACTAGGCAGCTCGTGGGTTGAGAATAAGTAGATTTGTTCCTGGATGCTGTACATTGGCTGTGTTTTTCTTTAATTCACTTCCACAATTTTTTTTTAAATAACCTTGCCTTTAAAAGAAATAATTTTACTCTCACAAAAAAATCTTTTTTGCAGAGATCTTTTTTTTTTTTAGCCCAAAAGAATAAGAAGCAATAACTTACGGTTAAAATTTCTCTATTCCAAAACCTTGAAGATGACCTTCTTCAAACAACCTTTAGCACCTTCCAACCAGGTTCCAACCAGACCAAGCTTCAACCACGTGCTCTGATACCACTTTGACAAAGTGTCCTCAGACACATAATTTCATTAAAAAAGAAGAAAAATAATTACAGCATAGAGATGTGAGGGCTATGTCCCGAAAGATTACATCACATGGAAAACTCAATGGATTTAAATATCCAAAGAGTAACAACTAATTACCGTTACTAAAACTAACTAAGGGACACCTCACATAATCACGTGAGTGTGTAGATGCCCTTTTACAT
Source organism: Pseudotsuga menziesii (assembly GCA_001517045.1). Lineage (NCBI taxonomy): Eukaryota > Viridiplantae > Streptophyta > Pinopsida > Pinales > Pinaceae > Pseudotsuga > Pseudotsuga menziesii. Next base: position 135,468 of record LPNX011147451.1, read on the forward strand.
TTATTAAACTAAACTTCTAATCATAACATTTTGGATCATAATTCCTAATAAAAACAAAGACACACTGCATCCGTCAGGGGTATAGGTGCCTCTGGTGTCCTCCTCCTTGCAGAGAGTCTCTCTGCAATGCTTCTCTGTGAATAAAAAAAAAATGTCAATTATTTCAATAATTATCAACATGTACATGAACGAAAAAGTACTAATCAATTATATAAAAAATGAACATCTCACCGAAAAAACCATTTATAGGGGAAGATGTTGGGACTCTTCAGTAATAAGAGGAGCCATAGATTGAACATCAACGTCATTTGCATGCACTAATGGACTAGGGTGTGGCTACATTCACCAATTGTTAAAATAATTAAACATTGTGCATGTCCATAAACAATGCAAATGAACTATACAATTACAAATATTCAAGTAGATGTACCTCATTGTGACTTATCCCTATTATAGATGCAGCATTGACCGCAACATCAACAACCCTACTAAGGTATGGCACGAATGTCTCTGCATCCTGATGCTGTAAACATGCGAAAATAACATTAAGAAAAATTAGTTGTGAAGTGAAATTAAAGCTAACCAGCAACTTTCATTGGAAGTGTGTACATTACCGTGGGATGATTAGTTTGATTCTAATGATCACCCACTCTTTCCAAGGAAGAGGGTTGTCTGGTGTAAAAAAACACCTCATCTACGTTTGGACTATGAGGAGATCCAAACCAAAGAGGAAGTGCAGGGATTTGCAATGATGTCTGCAGTCATAAAGTGTTACCTTAGTTAGACATGGAATTGAAGGGATGGAATAATATGTACTGAAAAACTAACATGTTGTAATATAATTACCCCTAACTGGGACATATCTCCCCCATGGGAGTGATCACTTCCATCAATTTTTTTCCCCTCTTTAGATGCTGATAGCATCTGCAAGTTTAAAAATTATAAATATTAGCAATATATAAAGGAGTGTACAGTAAGAAATTTAAATAATTCAAACAAGATTCAATCATTAAATATTTACTTACATTCTTCAAGTAATAGTAAATTCCACCTTGGAGTATTTCGATGAGATCAATGTCTCTGGCATCATGTTCTAAGTGTGGTTCCTGCAAAGTCAAAAATTGTAAATATTAGACAATTTAACAAATTAATCAAGACTAACACGTGCATTGAAAAAATGATATGTATTAACAAAATGGAAAATGTTTAAATATTACCTCAATGGTGGTTGTTTGGGCCTCAGGTACAACCACACCTGGTGCAGTACCACTCCCCTAGGAGGCATCAATATCCTACAAGAGTAAATATTGCATATATTATGAATATTTTAATAGGTTACATACAGTATGGAAAAATTAAAAATTGAAAAATAATAGAGTTTTAACAATGTCCTTACTTGACCACCGGTCATCATAGAGGTACCATGTCTTGGTACGGGACCATGAGAGGGTTGACCACTCAATGTGTAGATGTGTGGCTCACTCCGAGGCACATGGGATGTTGGTCTATCCCCACCAATTGATGTTCCTATACCACTAGAAGCTGGTGGTTGTACCCAAGTAGAGGAACAAGGCAATGTATGGTCAATAGTGGTCGTGTTTCGAGAGAACATCTCAGCTAGAGTAATAAATTCCTCCTATGTCTGGGAAACCATGTCATGTGCAGGAGATATGTATTCCCTCAGTACCTGGGAACAGGGTGTAGGTGGATGTGGATTGGCATCTCTATGCCTAATGTTGGGTCGGTGTTGGGGCATCCCCCTACCAACTCCCTGGAATCCCAGCATGTCAAAATAGTTGACATGTTTCCCCATCACAAACTCTGCATACAACTTTTGGAGGAAGTACAATGGTACTTCCTTATTGTTATGTGCGGGAATGTCAAAAACCATGTACCACCTATCCATCCAATGGTCTCTAATGGGTGGAAAGGTGCACCACTCATTAGAAATATGTGGCCTGGTTATCTCTAGAATGCCATCTGTCTCAGGAACTCTTAACAATGTATAGATATGTTCTTTTGTTATTTTCAGCTTCTTTACCTCATTGTAGCTCAACCCATCAGTGTATTGTTTTCTTTTCCTCTCCATGTACGATGCGATGCTATACAAAGCATCATTCGATCTTGTGATCGTATCAACAATAGTCAACAATGAATCTCACGATGAGTGGTGAGGCTCATCTACACCACTCCAACCATAACCAATCTCTCTCAGATGGCCAATAACCGTCAGTATCTCAACATTTTTATCCATAGTAGCCACTGCAATCATGAATACAAGTAAAATATCATTAGAAATATAAGCACATGATATAATGACATCTCTAAGCACTTAAAACTGTATAACTAATGTATGACAAATAACAACATAAACTAAATCTATTATGTAAATTTAAAAATTGATCTTGAATTTTACAGTAAAGAATAAACATTTAACATTTTTTCATTTTATATTTATGTCCTAAATTCAAGTATTAATTCCAATTTCCATGTGCATGTGTACATAAAATGTCTGAAGTTCATATGTTGATTGTGACACTCCTCTATATTATTTTAAGGCTTGGATTATGAAGTTTCATTGAAATTGTGAGGTGTTGACTAATGCCCTTGAAGGACCAGCTCCTAGATTGCAGGTAGAGGCAATGACTAGACCCTAGAATAGGCGGCATAATGTTCTACTGATGAATAAAATCCCAGTACATGCAACAATTTTGTTATATATGTACTTATTTGTTGCAGTGTGATGTTTTTTGGACTCCAAAGTCTATTTAGCAGATCTTTGTTTATATGTAATTTGGGCAATCTATGGATTCCACTTGATCTTATTTTAGTTCTATTCCCTCTTTCTATATACCCATGAGAGACTTTAAATGCACAATTGTGTATATTGGATTTTATGGTTACAAGGTTTCCACTAGGTTATATCATGTATGGCAGTATGTGATTGGCATGCAATCAAACAGATCAACCTACCTATGTATATTCATGTTTGTAGAGCCTATTATTGAACTTCGTTGTCTTGACCTTAACCAAAAAGTACCCTTCAGTCAAGAGGAAATATTTGTTAAAAGCATGGGAAGATTCTATACCTTATTTTAACAATTGGATTATGAAGTTTCATCAAAACTATAAGGTGTTTATTGCTATTCTTGGATGCCCAACTTCGATATTTCGGATAGAGGCAAGGGATTTACCATGTTTGTTTATGTAGTTTAGGGAAGATATGAATTCTACTTGATTTGTTTTTAGTTGTATGCAAGCTCACAATATAATTGACAAACTTTGCATATTTGATCATTTTGGTTTGGATTCGCAATGATGCTTGCAAATATACATATGCAAATAGTGAAGTTTATTTGTTTTTTATGAATTAATTGGGGTTTTGGTTTACATTGGGCACATAAATTACTTATGAAAACTTGCCTTGTGCTTGAAAAATTTTGCATATTTGTGAATTTTGGTATGGATTCACAAGGATTATTGTGAATATGCATATGGAAATAGTGAAATTGATTTGTTTTTTATGAGTTAATTGGGGTTTTGGTTTTCATCGGACATGTGAATTTTGGGTATGAATTTTGGCAAAAAATAAAAATTATTTGATTTTTATGATCAAATTGGGGTTTTGGTTTCCATTGGCCAATTCCATTGCGGTTTTGGTTCCCATTGGCCAATTCCATTGGGGTTTTTGTTTCCATTGGGTTTTTGGGTTCCATTGGCCATAAATTAATTTTTTGGGTTTAATATCAAAATAGGGAAAATAAATTAATGATTTAGGGAAAAATTCATGAGAATAAATGAGGAAAATATGAGAAGAATTGAGGAAAATACCCCACAAAGAGGAGGTTGATCCAAAGGTGGAGGTGGATGGCTTTACCACGCCCAAAATGTGTTCTACCACTCACGTTCTACTCCATCCAAGCTCCAACAACATTGCGATGTGGAGAAAATGATGGGATCGACCTGTTTTAAGAAAAAAACAAGTTTTTACAAACATGAGTGCATTTATGCAAAGAAAAATTGAGGCACAATTTGATTCAATAAAACGGAGGTGTGTTTTATTCTAATATCCTAATTGGCATGCCTGTTGGCAGCCTTGGGACTAGGATTAGCAGGGTCAGGATTGCTTGGGATGATTTCTATTTTATGGATCAAGAGTGACTGACTTCACTCTACCATTGCATCTAAAAGGTCCCTCAACTTTGTGCACTCACCCTTACACCATGCTTGGGGTTGCTTCATTTTATGTGAGGTGCATGGTTTGTAGATGAAATTTGGATGTGTAATCATGGACATAGACATTAGTTGGCTCACTCATTGATTTCTAGACCTCATCTTGGTTATTTTTTGGATTTCTTCCTTAAATCATTGGAGACTTGTGGATCTCGGTGACATATTCATGATGGTCACATGGAGGTCGATAGCCTAAAAATGTGAATGAATTGATTTTGAAAGGACTATTGGACACCTTGGAGGAGGGTGTTGGCCCTAGATGACGTGGGCATAATTGGTTTCTTGCATGGAGTCTTTTGCTTAACTTGAAGACACTTTGGTTGAGGTAGTTATAATCATGTAGGTGGGATGGAAATGGAGTAGACTATGGCTTAGAAAGAGCATTGAAGCTTTGGAGCCTTATGGAGGTGGAGCAATGTATATTCTTGAGGCTAGTTTTAGACCTTTGAGACTTACTTTTTGGGAATATTCAGTTTGGAGCATGACATATGTCACTTGAAGAGGAATCACTTCACATGTAGGCCCATATTCTTATAGAAATAAGGTGTGTGATATCCAAGCACATTATTAACATCTTTTTATTTAATATTTAAAAGTAATATAAAATATATTTTTATCGACAACATCAATGAACACATAAAAAAAGTGTTCAGGTACATGTCTAACTATTATACTTGTGTAAGAAAATTACTAGATAGATACCCAACAAAATATTAGGATTACATTTACAAGACTTTTCAAACAAAAAAAGAAGAAGAGATTGCTTCATTGTATGAGGAATAACATTGTTTTAGGACATCATAAAGAAAAAATTTAACCACCATTTTAGTAAGGAATATCAAAGTTCCCATGTGCAGTCTTCAAGGTAGTTTTCTCCACCACCAAATCCATAGAAAAGTGTGTAAGGGTGCCACATAGGTGGGGAATTCCACATGCAAGGCATTCTAAAAGTATCGGGACCTTCAAGAACCTCCAAATTAAATAGAAATATCCCTCATGGGATCTTTACCCAATGTGAAACCACCTCTACATTGTCAAAGTTGACCATGTCAACTCCACAAACAATAACAAAATAACTTTTAATTTGTTACAATGCCTAAAAACCTGTGCAAGTGGAATTTCTAAGAATTCAACATTCATATCCACCTACCTATTTCTTGGAAGTTGTAAAACTCAATAATTTGGCCCCACAACCTTGTTCAAATAGGACACATGAAACACTTGGATAATATTGGAGTGGGTTGGAAGATTCAATCAGTATGAAACTTGTCCAATGCACTGTAGCATCTTATGGGGTTTTAGAGCTAGCTTTTGGGAACCCATGTCTTTGAGAGAGGTACTCATATAGGATTACAGAGCAAGTAACCCATGATCACCATCTTCAAAAGAATGCGATAACCATATTTGAAACATTTGAGGAACAATAGGTTATCCCAAAGTGGCAGAAAGGTTTGATCATGGGGGATTCACCTTGTTGAGAAATATCTTATCACATTCATTCATAAAGGGGGGATTTTTAATTATGAAAAATAAGGGATGAATATATTGTATGCATTGGGGGGAGGGGAGTGGGGTATGGGGGATTATAGGTATTCGGGGGTATAAAAAGGGGTTTATAGTAAAAATAGGGATTATATCATAAATGTAGTGTTTTTTAAATTAGAAATGTGTACTAGGAGAGGGCTCAACGAAAGGGTTTTTATAGGTAATTATCAATATCTAGTGAAATTAGGGGTAATATTTAATATCCCATGAATGAAGGAACTATGCCATGGCTTCATTGAGCGAATACCCCGTGGGTTTGATCAACGTGCACCACATTTGACTCCTAGGTTTTATTATAAATCGGGTTATCATGAAAGAATACAAGATCAAAATTGTGCATGCAAAGATGCAAATGATTTCTTAAGAGGCTCTAAAAGGTGTATTGAGAATTTTATGATTGAAGTCATTTGTTAAAGGATAAAGGAAATGGGTACTAAAAGGAATTGTTTGAAAGTGACAACACTACACTCCATGCAATTTTAGCATGCCTCCACATAGGGTTGATTTTTGAGGAAATAGAAAATTCTGAGGAAGATTTTAGGTTGAGTTCAAGGGAAGCTTTTGGGTCAACTTCTAAAACATATTTCAATGATTTTTTATGTCTTAATATGAAGAACGAAGTTGATGAATATATAGCTAGGTGTATAGAATGTCAATAGGTTAAGGGTTAGCATTGAAAACCAGCAAGTTTATTGAAACCATTACCAATCCCATATTGGAAATGAGAAATTATCAGTCTTGATTTCATAACAGGACTTCCTAAAAATCAAAAGAAAAATGATTCTGTGATGGTAGTGGATGAAAAAATTAGCAAGGAAGCTAATTTTATACATGTTAAAACTATTTATAAGGTTGTTAATATTGTTGATATTTTTATGAAGTAAATTTTTCATTTGCATGCAATTCCTAAGATGATAATTTTTTTATAGAGATCCTAAGTTTACTGGTAATTTCTGGAAATCTTTTTTTAAAGGATTGGACTCTAAGTTAAATTTGAGTACTGTTGATGTAATTGTAACTTTGAAATGTATTCACTTGTATTTCTTATGTATTGTAACCCAATGTTTATTCTGGGATGTATTTGTAATGTACTTGAGGCATGTCATGCCCCGAGGTTCCTATCAGGATTTTCTATAATGTAAACAAGTCAAGTCAGGTCAAGGTGGGTAACCCTCCTATTGTATAAGGGTTAAAGTCCCCGCAGTTCTAGGGCACTAGGGTTATTAGACTCACCTAGTGAAGTCAGCCCTAGTTGGGTTTAGTCAAGTCAGGAATTAGTATAAATAGAGAGCTAGCATCTCTATCTATCACACACTCACTCACACTCAGTTGTAGTGCATAGCTGAGGAAGAGAAAGAAACTGGGGCAATGAAGAAATAGGTTACTACTATCGAGAGATCATGTTACTATTTTTGGGTTTCACTTTTGGTGCTGATTCTATCTCTGAGGGGGTTGCATGGTTTTCTCCATTTATGGTTTCCCTAAGGAAAAACACTATGTTCATTGTCTCTATTGTTTGATTATTGTGCTTGTTGTTCTCTTAGTTAAAGATCCTAATGTTATGCTAGCTTAATGTTAAAAATCTAACATGGTATCAGAGCTAACCTGGGAAGAAGACACTGTGTAGCTACGGGAACTAGGGCTTCCTACGTTGTGGATCTCTCTCCACATATTTTCAACAAAAGTATGGTGGAATAACTCTCCTCCCTAGGGTGCATCTTTCTATCGAAGCATAATCCAATTCTGAGGTTTTTCAGTTTTGGACCCAACACTGCTGCCGAAAATTAGGGCTTTTAACAGAAGTAGAATTTTTCAGTGAGCCCGGGCCTAGATTGATCTCCTCCTCAAAATCAAAGTTAGGGATCAAATTCAAAGCATTTGGTTGGAGATGTCTCATCATACCAAGCTTGATGATAAACTTGAGGGAGATGATAACTTCAAAGCCTGAGGGATCTCTCTGGTCCTGGAAGAAAATGAGTTGGACTCCTATATCAGTGAGGAGGTTCCAGTTCCAGAGGGAGATGACGCCAAGGCCTTACATAAGAAGAAGTTGGTTATGGAAAAGAGGTTCATTACTGATTCTATCAAGGATCACCTCATACCAAAGGTGTCCTCCATCAAGACACCTAAAGCTATGTTTGATGTCCTGACCAAACTGTTTGAAGGGAAGAACATCAATTCAAAGATGACTCTAAGGAACGAGTTGAAGAATGTAAAGATCCAGAGTGAGGAGACCATCCAGTCATACTTCACATGGGTCTCCCAGATCAAACAACAACTGGAAGCAGTAGATGAAGAAGTGGAGAATGAAGAAATTGTGATGACAACCTTGAATGGTCTCCCTAGGTCATGGGATTCTTTCATCCAAGGAATCTATGCTAGGAAGAAGTTAGTCAAGTTCAGTAGATTGTGGGAAGAATGTTCACAAGAAGAAGCTCGGATAGCAGCTTGAGAAGAAAGGATAGGAAGTGAAGATCAAGTTCTCACAATACACTCCAGGAAAGGAAGAAGGGAAAATCATCATCACCAATGTAAACATTCTCATTAGAAAAATAATCCTATAATAAGGGATCCATCCAAACTTAGATGTTATACATGCGATGAAATAGGACACTTTGCTAGAAATTGTCCCATGAATAAGAATGGATCCAAGAATGAGAAGAGATCCAAAAGAAGACATGATGCTCATACTGTTGAGGATGATGATCCTCCCAGGAAGAGAGTAAAACAAGAAAGTGAAGACTCTTTAAGTGAGGATGAATATGTTCTGATCTCTGCTCTCATAGGAACTGTCACTCATGGAAGCAAATATTGACTTATTGACAGTGGGTTTTCCAAACACATGACAGGTTTCAAGGAATCCTTTGAGAAAATATCTAAACATAATTCACCCCATAAGATGAAACTTGGGGATGACTACCAATATCCCATAAAAGGTAGTGGTGAATCCTCCTACAAAATAGACTCCAGAAAGTCTATGAAGATGAAGGATATCTTGTTTGTACCATGACTAAAGAATAATCTTCTATCCATATCGGCACTGGATGGAAAAGGCATGAGGGTTGCATTTGTAGATGGTCAAGTCCTGATGTGGTCAAGAGGAAAGACTATTGACGATGCAATAGTGATTGGAGAACAACAAGGAGGTTTATAAAAATTGAAAGGCCATCTAGAACAAGCTTTGGTCCATGAAATAGTATAACCAAATGAACTTTGGCATAGAAGGCTTGCACATGTGCATTACAGAGCACTACCACTTGCAAGCAAAGATGTTGAAGGTCTTCCAGAAATTCAAGTAAACATGAAGGGGTCTGCAAAGGATGTGCAAAAGGAAACTTATACAAAGAATAAATTTACAAGTAGCGAGAGTAAGGCAAAAGGAATATTGGAAATCATCCACTCTGATGTTTGCAAACCGATGTCATCAAGTTCACTAAGCGGGTATGTATACTATGTTTCTTTCATTGATGAATTTTCTAGGAAGACATGGATTTACTTCATGAAGAACAAAGATGAAGTATTTAGCAAGTTCAAGGAATTCAAAGCCTCGATCGAAAACCACACAAAAAAGAAGATCAAGACCTTTTGATCAGATAATGGCAGAGAATTCACATCAAATGAATTCAAAGATTTATGCAAAGAGTCAGGGATTAAGAGGGAGATATCCACTCCTTATAATCCACAAAAGAATGGGGTTGCAGAAAAGAAGAATAGAACTATCATGGAAGCTGCAAGAGAAATGCTTCATGATCAGGATCTTCCCATGCATCTATGGGCAGAAGCTTCCAGAACAGTAGTGTGTGTACAGAACTGTACTCCACACATATTACTCGAGAATAAGACACTTGAAGAATTATTTTCCAGCAAGAAACCGGAAGTCAGCTATCTTAGAATATTCAACTGTCCAGTGTATATACACATTCCAAAAGAGAAGAGAACAAAACTAGATCCTTAAGGAAAGAAGTGTATATTTGTGGGATACTCTGAAAGCTCGAAGGCTTACAAAATATACTTCCCAGGATTCAAGAAGATCGACATCAACAAGGATGTGACATTTGACGAAGACACAACTTACAACAAATCCAGAAAGAGACCTGCTGAAGATCCTGAAGAAGCAGAAACACCAAAAATTCATGATACAACCATGAATGAAGAAATTCAAGAAGAAGATCAAGAATTTGAAGAACCACAAAGACCTATAGATCCACCTTTGGATAAGAATCCTCATAAGAGGAAACCTGCTTGGTACAATAAATTATCCAAGGTGCGGAAAGATATGGGGCTCCAAAAGAGAATCATAGAGAAAGAAAGAGAACCAGATCCTATTCTGGATATGTAGCTTTGCTATGTAACTTTATCAATGAAGAACCTTCCAATTATGAAGAAGCGGCATAATGGAAAGAATGGAAGGATGCTATGATCAAAGAGTATCAATCAATCATGAAGAACAATTTTTAGGATGTTGTTCCAAGACCGGAAGGGAAGTCGGTTGTAACTTCCAAATGGATCTACAAGATCAAGCATGCTGTAGATGGTAGCATAGAGAAATATAAGGAAATATTCGTGGCTCTATTTTTCTCCCATAAAGAAGGAATAGACTATGAAGAAACCTTTACACCTGTAGCCAGATACACTTCCATCAGATCAGTACTTTCTCTAGCTATAGTGATGAAATGGAAGATACACCAAATGGATGTCAAGACTACTTTCTTGAATGGTGTAGTGGAAGAGGAAGTGTATGTAGAAAGGCCACTTGGTTTTGAGACACATGACATGGAGTCTCATGTGTGCAGATTGAAGAAATCCTTGTACGATTTGAAACAGGAACCCAAGACATGGTACGACAGAATTGACAGCTTTCTATCTAGTTTGGGCTTTACCAAGAGTAAAGTAGATTCCAACCTTTACTACAAGGTTGAAGATGGCAACCCAGTGATGCTCCTACTATATGTAGATGATCTATTTGTAACAGGTATGGATAGGTTGATTGCTGATACGAAGAGAAAGCTTGCAACCGAGTTTGAAATGAAGGACTTGGGTATGATGCATTATTTTCTAGGCAAGAAGGTGTGGCAGAATGTAGATGGAATATCCCTCATACAAGGAAAGTATGCAATAGAGATCCTAAAAAGGTTTGAGATGATGGACTGCAAGTCCATGACCACACCTATGGCATCTAACTTGAAGCTATTGAGTGATGCTTCATCAGAGACGGTTGATGCTATGATGTATCGTCAGATGATTGGGTCCTTGATGTCCCTGATGAACACAAGACTAGACATTTTCTTTGTTGCGAACACCTTAAGCCAGTTCTTGAAAGATCTGAGACATGTTCACTTGATTGCAGCAAAGCATATTCTGAGGTACCTGAGGGGTACAATTGATTATGGGCTCAAGTATGAGGTGAATTAGAAGAATCACCTGGAGGGTTATGTTGATTCATATTGGGTAGGTAGTGCTATCGATAGGAAGAGCACTTCAGGGTGTTGCTTTAGTATGGGATCATGTGTGATCTCTTGGTTTAGCAGGAAGAAATCCTATGTGAAACTGAGTACAGCTGAAGAAGAGTATGTCGCATCTTGTTCAGCTAGTTGTGAGGTAGTATGGCTGAGGAAGCTACTATCTGATTTATTTGATCTCCAGATGGATGCTACTTGTATACATTGTGACAACCAGAGTTGCGTGAAGTTGTCAGAGGATCCAGTGTTCCATGACAAGTCGAAGCATATCGAGATCAAGTATCACTATATCAGGGATATGGTTCAGAAGGGAGCAGTGAAGCTCCAATATGTTGTGACGGAGGAGTAGATAGATGATGTGTTGACAAATCCATTGGCTAGGGTGAAGTTTGAGTACTTCATGGAGAATCTTGGTGTTCTCCAAATCAAGGTTTCCTCCAACGGGAAATGATGAGACCCAGAGCCATTTTGACATGGTGAGAGGATTGGTTCCTTTCATGGTCAGATGTAAGGGATGAGCCATTCTGTCATGGTGAGAGGATTGGTTCATTCCATGTCAGATGTGAGTGTTGAGCCATTCTAATGTGATTGTAGTATTGGTTTCTACATGATAAGAAGTAAGCACTAAATGCCATTCTTGGAATAGAGGCACCTGGTTAGTTACCAGGTAGCTCAGTCTGGGACTAGGGGCCATTCTAATATGACTGTAGGATTGGTTCCTAAATGATTAGATGTGAGTGAAAGCCCTTCTGACATTGGTTGTCAGATGTAAGTGCAGAGGCTTTCGGCATGGAAGATTGGTTCCTCGCATGGCTGAGTGTAAGTACTGAGCCTTTCTGACATTGGTTGATGGATGTGAGTGCTATGTACACATTACTAATATATATATATATATATA